>JAOQMS010000003.1:5686493-5722805 GCA_027563885.1 Erythroxylum longipes | reverse complement strand
TCTCTCAACCTATTCTGTGGATACTGTTAGAGGCCGGACACTTGTGCGGCTACGATGGTTGAGACGGATCGGTTTCGAAACAGGTTCGAGGGATGCATCAAGATAAAGATTAAGCTTCGAAATAAGGTACGAATTAAATTTCGCTTTATTATGATTCGTGTTATCATTTTATAGAATTAAATAGATCTTGATTTTCGAGAAATTAAAAGTCATGAAAAAATTTCGTGATTATTCCGCTGCGGTTCGGATCAGATCCCAACCCGATTTCCCAACAAGGTATGGTTGACAAACTTCTCATAACAATCTAAAAAGAGTAGTCGTGGTTTATTTATACTCAAAATTAACTTTAAAAAGTCGTCAAAAAAAAAAAAGACTAGTCGTTATAGTGGTAGACGATGAATTGATTGATTATCTATACATTGGTCGAGCATTGTGTTTTAAAATATGTTTCTAACGATTTTTTAATAGAGTTATTAATATTATGAAATAAATATATTATTTAAAATATATTTATTATTAAAACCTGAATAGAATATAACATTACAAAATTCACAAAAAATTCAAGAAAGATACTTTGAATTTAAAAGGACAACTTGAGATATCTTTGTTGAGTTTTTGAAATGCATTATAAAATAGAGTTTATATTTCTTTTTCGATAACGAATTTAAAAGTCTCATACATGATAATTAGTCTAAGAAGTCTTTAAATATGAAATAATATCTAGATTTCATAATATCAAAAGAAAAAGCTTTTTCTATTTCATCATTTCTATTAAATATGCAATCATTATAATAAAAAAATCCTTTTACGTTTAATTTAATTTAATTTAGACAAATTAGTAATTAGTTGTATAATTTTTTGGGTAGAAAGGACTAGTATTACAATAAAATCGAGTCTATATTCATAAATAACAAGTTATTGAATAGAGCACTTTGAGCTAGGTATTTTTAGAACATCAGGTTCAATACTTGACCATACCAATCAAGTCCTTTGGGTAAAAAGTAATATAAATGCAACAAAAGGTCTTCAATTCGGTTTTATTCAAAAAGGATTTTCAATAAATAATTATTGGGATAGTCATATTTGACCTAATCTAAATTTTTTATTTAAAAATTATATGAGGTCTTATTTTTCTATCATTAATTTGATAATTTCCCTAATAATATTGTTTTGTCATTCTTCATTATATTTTTAATAAAAAATAACGTTAAAAATACAATTGAATATAAATAAAACTGTAGAAGGTAAATGATAATTTATAAAAAAATTAAATTTAAAAATAAAAAATCCAAACCATAAAAGAGTCATGTATAATTAATCCTTATCTATTTACATATTACCATACTCTTACTTTTGCAACCATTCACATTAGCAGTAGTATGTGCTAAAAAGTGCTTGCCTTGTTTTTAGTAATTAATCTAATTTACAGGTTAATTGAAACAATAATTAGGCAAGATATAAGTGAAACCCTACTTTTTTTTTTCTGTTTATTACAAATTCATCTCTTATGAAAGAATGCTTAGTTTCCAACAAAGAGAAGTTAAACCTCAGCTAATCAATTAATCTGATCCCATCAAACACCCCTGGCTGATCCAACGATCTGAACATTTCCATAGTTACCAATCACATCATCTGGCATGTACCGTTTCCAAAACCAATGCTCTCTCCACAGTCTATTGATCTCTTCAATTGGCACATGCCTTGTTTCAGGAATAAAGAAGTATACAAAAAGAGTCATCATGACTACAAATCCACCAAAGAACAGAAACAGACCAAACTTCATGTGGCAAAGCATGGTTAGAAAGGCTTGGGCTACAAAGAAGGTGAACAGCATATTCACAGAAACAGTCACAGATTGGCCTGCTGATCTAACTTCTAGGGGGCATATTTCACTTGGTATCAACCACCCTAATGGACCCCATGACCATGCAAACCCTGCCACAAACAAGCATACTAGAACTATGAAAAGATCTGCTAGACCTTTTGGAAAGGATCCTACTCCACTCGTCCCAAATTCTAATCCCAAGAGGATTGCTATAATGATCTGCAAAATAACAAAACAAAGTAATCACAACGCACATTTAGAGCCAAGCACTAAAATAGTATAGCAAATTTAATTGGAATTACATACTGTAAATATTTAATTTTTATTAAATTTTGATTCAATTCAAGTGAAGTAAATTTATCATTTAACATGGGATCTTGAAGTAACACACACTCATTTCAAAGCAATTTGTTCTATTTTTAGATAAATTAGAATGAAACTAGCTTACCTGACAAATAAGCATTTGAATACCACCTTCAAGTAACAGCATCCTCCTTCCAAACTTATCAACTGAAAACATGGACACAAATGTTGCTGCAACATTCACACAGCCTGTTATGACTGTTGACATGAGAGAGGCATCATCGCCATATCCTAGAGTCTTGAAGATAACAGGTGCATAGAACATAATCACATTCATTCCAGTGAGTTGCTGAAACATGGGAATGAAAAAAGTGATCATAAGTTGAGGCCTGTACTGTTTCTTCAAGAGGGTTTTCCAAGGGTTTCGCACTTGCTTTGCAGCAACACTTGCATCAACAAGATCTTGGAACTCATCATCCACATCATTTGTGCCTCGTATTTTCACCAACATGTTTCTAGCTTTCTCTGCATGGCCTCTTGCTAGCAGTGAATTAGGAGTGTCTGGCAGCATCAGCGATCCAATGGTCATCAATATAGCTGGAACAACTGCAAGCCCCAAAGAGATTCTCCATCCATAGTTCTCCCTTATCTTGCTTGTCCCATAGTTTATAAGATTGGCCGCAAAGACCCCTATTGTGATTGCCATCTGAAATCCAATGTTCAGAGCTCCCCTATACTTTGCTGGTGCCATCTCAGACAAATAGACGGGAACCGACTGCAACATATTATCAAACAATCATATTCCCATTTTTGATACATTCAGATAGAGTATATTAAGAACTATGGAAAGGAACTTCGCATGTACCTGATTGGCAAATCCTACACCTACACCAAGCAATATTCGGCCTATAATAAGCATTGCAATGTTAACAGCTAGACCATTCAAGATAGCCCCAACTAGAAAAACGAGTCCTCCTAAAAGCATAGACAACTTTCGACCAAATACCCTTGTCACTGTTGAAGCAAAAAAGGAAGCAACAAGTGCTGCAAGGTACAGTGATGAAGTAAACAACGTTAATATCTGATCGTCAAAGCTACAGTATTGGTTCTGATATCCTTCCTTTGCTTCCGACTCTTTTCTGTAAACGTGTGGGAAGAACTTCTTCAAAAATTCATCCATGGAAGTCACTCCTCCTGCAGAAGTTTCAAACCACCACTGTTAATCAATTGGCTCTACAAGTGATGACAAAATGTACATAAACCTGGGGTGTTTAGGACTCACAATCACCTGATATTCCAATATCATAACCGAATATCAGACCACCCATAGCTCCAACCACGCACGTTATGAACACAAAAGCTGTGATTTTGCCATCGTCGTGCCTCACTGGCCCTTGTGAAACAAAACCTCCTCCTGCCATCTTTGTTATTAAATTTCTAAAGGGCTTGCTTTTGTTCTAGTTAAAACTAAAAGAATGGATTAGTTTCACTGTAACAAATGGATTGACATGTGAAAGAACAACTCATTCTTTCTTTTTTGGTTGATTCAAATCAAAGTCTACTAAGTTGTTTCTTGCATAACCGATTCCACGTCCAAAAGAAGTTATCGGTTATATATAACTGCCTTCTAATGTGGCTGAAAAGGAATGTCGCCTTCTAAATCGTGAAGGCTTCTTCATGCTTTCGCCTGAACTTGAAAGTTGATCCAATCAACCGTGATTTTCGATCTTGTAGTGGACAAGCTGACTCGTGTCTTATAATTAAAAGTGAGGATTAGATGCACTTGGTTATGATTGTTACACGTCAGGAACACATAATAGTATAATGCAAGTATGTCCAAATGGAAATTCGTAAGAGGGAGACCATTTGCCATCTTATATAATTTTCTGTAAGATGATGCATATATAAATATTAATCATAGGGGTGGTCCAAGTAGTTCGTGAGGTCTTACATTCAAATTTCCACGATTTTCCATGTTTTCTTTAAATATTAGGAAGTAATCTCCTATTACGCAGAAGAGTTTTATTAGCAAGAATCAACTGTAAATATTCATTTTCCATATCTAGCACCATTGATTTAAGGCTTAATCTGCATTGATTTGTATCCTATTTTAGTTTCCTTGATTTAAGAGCTAATTCAAGCTCTTTGTATATAAGAATATCATTTATCAGTAATGAAAGACAAGAGTAAAATAGCACTTCTTTTATATTTTGGTATAGTAACAGAGAAGTTACAATCCTAAATTTTCCATGGCCGAAGACACTTCTTCGAGTATCGGTAACAGTCAATCAAATACTACCAAATTAACCTTGATGCCTCATCACTATACATCCTTCATGTTCTAATAACCTAAGGACAACGTTAGTAACTTGTCTCCTAAAACAAGAAAATTATCCCATATGGCGTCGTGCTATGACTAATGTGCTCCAAGCCAAAAACAAATTTGACTTTATAGTGGATCTATTACTCGTCCACCATCTAGTTTTAAAAAAAAGTCTGCATGGATCAAATGCAATTAAATGGTCCTTTCTTGGATCTTCAATTCTCTTCATCCTAAGCTACATGATAGTGTGGCATTTTTTGTGACAACACAAGAGTTATGGAGAGATTTAGATGAAAGGTTTTCACAAGGTCATGTTTCTCAAATTCATCAATTGAAAACTGAGATGATGAATACCTTGCAAAAGGGAATGATTGTCTTAGCATATTACACCAAGTTAAAGGGAATTTGGGATGAACTTAACACATATTCACAAATCCCACTATGTACCTGCGGTTCAGCAAAGGTACTTGCTGCAGAAAAAGAAAAAGAAAAAGTGTACCAATTTTTAATGGGTCTGAATGAAAAATACAAAATTGCCTATTCTCAAATATTGAATACAGATCTCTTGCCTTCTTTATCTCATCTTTATCTCGTGTTTGTGCACAAGTAGCCCAAGAAGAGTGACAACAATTAATAGTGGACTTGTAATTGCCTTCTGCATGTTGATGCAACAGCATCCTTGAAAAATAGTTTCAGCAAATCCAACAACAATGGCAAATCTACAAGTAACCATGGCCTCTCTAAGCTATTTTGTGACCATTGCAAAAAGATGAGGCACACCAAAGAAATTTGTTTTGAACTACATGACTATCCGAAATAGTCGGACAAAGGGAAAAAATCATCAAAGCCAAAGACAACTAACAATATGCAACACATAGAGAAAACTGAGGGTAACAAGACCATTCCAATTGCTGGATTGACGAATGAACAATATGCCCAACTCATATCTACGCTCAACCTTGACAAAAATCATGCCTCTACAACCAACTTTGTGGGTACAGACAACTTTACGGGTAGTGCAATTTTTCTACCCAATAATGAAAGTGAATGGGTCTTAAATTCAGGTGCCTCTGACCATATGACATTTCAAGAAAACTTCATTCCTTCGCACACAACTATTCCTCGTTTCATGTCAATTAAGATGGATCCTTTATGCCAGCAAAGTCACGTGGAGATGTTTCCCTTACCTCTCTCATTACTTTAAAAGATTTCCTTAAAATACCATCATTTTCTTGCAATCTTATTTATGTCAGTAAATTAACTAAAATGTTAAATTACATTGCTCTTTTTTTTTTCCTTCCTTTTGTATTTTACAGGACTTACCCACGACGAAGCTGATTGGAATGGGTGAATAGTGAGATGGTCTTTATTACTTTCAGGCACTCAAAATTCCTATAGCAGTAACTAGTACTACTTCTGATTTGCATATTACTCTATAGCATCAACGTCTTGGACACTTATCTTTCGATAGGTTATCTCTTCTCAAGGATTTAGGTCCTTTTTCTTTTAAATCTTTTAATAAATGTTGTGATTCTTGTCATCGACCTTCTTTTCCTGTTAATGCTATCAAAACATATGAACCTTTTGCGTTAATTTATTGTGATTTTTGGGGGCCATATCAAACTCCACGTTTATCTGGGCTCATTATTTTTTAAGTATTGTAGACGATTACACCAGAACTACTTGGGTTTATTTGATGCAAACTAAATCAGAAGTTTACATTAGGATGGTTTCCTTTATAGCAATGACAATTTGACAATTTGGAAAACCAGTTAAGACCACCGTAGTGATAATTGGACTGAATTTACTAATCATAGCCTTCACTTATATTGTGAACAACATGAGATCTTAACTCAATTTTCTTATTTTTCTACACTCCAACAAAATGAAGTTGTAGAACGTAAGCATAGACATATTCTTGATGTTGCAAGAGCCTTAGGATTCCAAGAAAATTTACCCATTAAGTTTTATGGGGAATGCATTCTAACAGCCATGTAACTAATTAATTATACTCCTACCCCCCTTTTGTCTGGCCAAAGTCCATATGAGCTTCTATTTTCCCGCAAACCCAATTACTTATATCTTCAAGTGTTTGGATGCCTTTTTCATGCATCTGTTTTGCCTCGGTCAAAAGACAAATTTTCTGAACGTGCCATGAAATGTCTCTTTATTGGATATCCCCATGGTCTCAAAGGATAAAAAGTCTATGAATTACATACACATAAAAGTTTTTATCTCCAGAGATGTTGTGTTTTACGCACACATCTTTCCTTACCACCATAAAACTCTCCCACCACATTCATCCTCCTCTCAATCCACCAATGTACCCATACCTCTACCTATTCCTGACCATGATTCCATTGAACCTATTCCCTTTACTACCATTGAACACATAGACCCACCTTCTCCAAGCACAAATCATACAACTCCTACTGACCTTGATATACTTGCCTTACCTACAGACACATATGTCACTTCCACTACCATTCAACCTCCTATACCACCAACCACATGCCCCACATCCACTACAAAATTGCCATCTCGCTTCCATGACTTTCATGTTGAGTTGCCAAAGCTATATGCATCTCAATTCACCTCTTCTAATCATGCATCCTTAAGTACGTCTTATCCGCTATCCCACTTTCTTTCATATTCTAATTTCACTTCTTCCCATGCTAGCTTTCTAGCAGCCATCACTCAACATTGATCGGATTGGAACTCACGCGCTAACCCAAACATATAGTTTTAAATATCTAGGTTCTATCATATGAGAGGATGGAGATGTTGAGAGCGATGTAATTTATCACATCCAAGCTGGATGGGTGAAATGGAGAGTAGAAACTGGAGTCCTATGTGATCAGAAATTTTCACTAAGGCTGAAAGGAAAATTCTATAGGACGGCAATACGACCGGCTATGCTTTATGGCTCTGAATGTTGGCCTATGAGGGTAGCGTAAGTGTGAAAGTTTGAAGTAGCGGAGATGAGAATGTTGAGATAGATGTGTGGTTGTATGATGTTAGCTAGAATACCAAATAGGGTGTACAGAGAGAAGTTAGGCATCGCAACTATCGGAGACAAGCTGAGGGAGCAGAGATTGCAATGGTTCGGACACGTGCATAGAAGAAGTGTAACGGAACCAATCAGGTGAGTTGAAGGGACTTATGTAGAAGGAACGAGAGGTCGAGGGAGGCCAAGGAGGACATGGGAGGAGCAGATCAAACTGTACATACAGGCGTTAAATCTATCGGAGGATATGACATCCGATAGAAACAGTTGGCGCCGCATAATTTTGATATTAGACGTATAGGGTGTGCAGGGGTGTGAGGGGTAAAGCGGGCTTTAGACTGCTCTGACCACATGACCTGCGATCTAAAGTGTGGGAGACAACGATATACAGGTAGACACTTAGGGTGGTCTAAAGTAGTAAAGGTCATCCGTGTTCGACCGGTCATTCCTATATGTAGCCCTTCACAGAGTCGAAGGGCTATAACTTGGTTGTAGACACCTAGTTCGGTGTATAGTATGTCTGTCGGTCGACCGTACCTCCGCACGACCGCTTGCCCTCCTACTAAAGCCCCATGAGGATACGACCTCTGCCTAGGATAAGTAGAAAAGAAATTAGAGTCTCTTATAAGAGATGATTACGTTCTACCTCTGCTATAATAGATCGCCGACGTTCGATCAGGAATAGGCCATATAGGAAGTGTATGTGTATATAAATTTGTATGTAATTATATATGTTATGTACCTAGTGTATTTTTATTTTATTGGTCTTTATTTTATTTTATTGGTATTTTTATTACGTTAAATTCTTCATTTCAATTTTTATTTATCTCTGCTTATGCCGGCTCACATATTTACCTCTTCATGTATGTATATATTTTCAGTTTCATGTGCATTTTATAGGCTATAGTCCTCATGCATATACATATATTATTATCCTTATACGGTGATGTACTTGCATTGGTTTGATCTGTTTGTTTTTTGTTTCTTGGGTTTGTTCTTGTGTTTGTTTTTGTTACTTGTGTGTGTTTGTTTGTGTTGGATCGTTTGTTGTTATTTGTTTTTGCTCTTACCTTAGCCGGGGGTCTATCAGGAAACAGTCTCTGTATCTCCATCGGGGATGCGGGCATGATTGCGTACATCTTACCCTCCTCATACCCTACTTAGGCGGAAATTTGGGTATGTTTGGTTTGGTTTGGTTTGGTATCACTCAACATGATGGGCCAAAATCCTATATATAGGCCATTAAAGATGTTCACTAGAGAGAAGCAATGCAAAAAGAATTGGAGGCACTTGAACAAAATCATACATGGATTTTGGAGCCTTTGTTGCCTGACAAGAAACCCATTGGTTCCAAATGGGTTTACAAGATAAAATACCATTATAATGGAATTATTAAGCGACACAAAACTCATTTGGTGGCCAAGGATTTCACACAAATTGAAGGACTCGACTATACTGAAACTTTTGCTTCAGTAGCAAAACTTACCACGATCCGAACTTTATTGGCAGTAGCAGTAGCTATATCATGGGCATTACACCAGCTTGATGTTCATAATGCTTTCTTACATGGGGACCTTGAAGAGGAGGTGTACATGACCCCACCACTTGGATATTTGTCTTTCCACTAAAAATCGTGTTTATCGCCTTTGCAAATCCCTTTATGGTCTGAAGCAAGCATTACGCCAATGGTTCATTAAATTTTCTAACGTTATCCTTCAATTTAGGTTTACTCAATCAAAGACAATTACTTCCCTGTTTATCCACTGTCAAGGTAATTCCTTCACTATGTTGCTTGTATATGTGGATGATTTTATTATTTCTAGCAACAATAGTGCACATACTAAAGCACTTAAGGATTATCTGGATGCTTGGTTTCACATTAAAGGTCTTGCTCCTTTAAAATACTTCCTTAGGCTAGAGGTGGCTTAATCTCCTAATGGCATAGTCCTATCTCAATGCAAATATGCATTAGATATTTTGCAAGAGGTAGGTCTCCTTAGTAGCAAACCTTTAAACTTTCCTATGGAACATAATCACAAACTGACCTTGATGATAGTGTTATATTTGATAATCCAGGTGCCTATCGACGTCTTATTGGACGAATTATTTGCTTGACAATCACTGGACCAAATATCTATTACTCAGTTCATATTCTCTCTCAATTCATGCATCAATGTCGTCATGGCCATTGGGTAGCAACTATTCGTGTCCTAAGATTCCTTAAATTGCCCCTGGACAAGGGATTTTTCTATCATCAAAATCTAATCTTCAACTTCATGCTTACTGTGATTCCAATTGGGCTAGTTGTCTAGTTACTCGACGTTCACTTATTGGTTACTTTATTTTTTTAGGTTGTTCTCTGATTTCTTAGAAAACCAAGAAATAAACTACTGTTTCCTGCTCCTACACTGAAGCTGAATATCGTTCTATAACAACTAACTTATGTGAACTTATTTGGCTTTGCACTTTACTAAATGATTTATTAGTTCCTATTTCTTCATCTACTCAATTATATTATGACAATCATGTTGCCATTCATATTGTTGTCAATCTCGTGCATCATGAATGCAGAAAACATATCAAGATTGACTGTCACTTTATTTAGGACTGTACCAAATCAGGGTCCATTGCTACTGCACACATCAGCATCATCATCATCACCCAGTCCGAAATCTCGCAATGAAGCAGGGTCTGGAGAGGTCCGATAGTACGCAGCCTTACTCCTACATAATAGAGAGGCTGTTTCCGGTGGACCTACTTGCAAATGAGACAATATACGAATGACGCAAGTTACAAAAATAACAACTGAAAATAAATGAAAATACAAGTAATGGGGAATACCTGACGGAAGCCAGATCTGCGAGAACCTAATAGGCTACAAAGTCCAATCCCTTCATGTCTCTCAGTAAGTAAGGGGACCTTCCTCAGAGACCCTGCCGAGATGGCCCCCTACTATCCCCCCGCATCTGTCATGCAAACAGCACATCATGCCCCAACATCTCTTAGTAACCACTATACTGATTCTGAGTATCTGGGACGATTAATCCTTTACACGGTTAATCCTTTACCCTTATTCAATCACTCCAAACTTTTCTATTTCTAGCTACTACCTCATTAAGTGCCAATTCTGACATATCCTCTTTGATCACTTACCGCCAGTTCTTGTAAGGCCTCCCTCTTCTCCTCTTATATTCACTAAGTGTTATTCCCTCTCAACTTCGTACTGGAGCGTCGGAGGGCCTCCTACGCACATGCCCATACCACCTAAGTCTAGTCTCTCTCAACTTGTCGGCAAAGCTGGCTACCTGTAGTCTATCTCTCACCACCCAGTTCCGGACCCTATCTCTCCTTGTAATGTCACACATCCACCAAAGCATACGCATTTCTGCTACCAACAACTGTCTTATAAGCCTATACTTGGTAGGCCAACACTCTGCCCTATATAACATGG
Organism: Erythroxylum longipes; assembly: GCA_027563885.1. NCBI lineage: Eukaryota > Viridiplantae > Streptophyta > Magnoliopsida > Malpighiales > Erythroxylaceae > Erythroxylum > Erythroxylum longipes. Next base: position 5,711,896 of record JAOQMS010000003.1, on the reverse strand, counting down.
TTGGACGAATCACCGTTTTATAGAACTTTCCCTTGAGTTTTAAAGGAATCTTCCCGTCACATAGAACCCCTGATGTACTCCTCCATTTGGCCCATCCTGATCTAATATGATGTACTATATCAACATCGATATTACCATCACTTTGGATGATAGACCCAAGATACTTAAAACTCGTCCTCTGTGGTATGACGTCGGTACCAATTGCTACCGTCACCTCATGCGCCATCTGGTTTCCAGAAAAGTTGCATGCCACATACTCCGTCTTAGACTTGCTCATTTTAAAACCTTTCGACTCTAACGCATCTCTCCAGCAGTCTAACTTGGCATTGACCCCCTCCTTGGTCTCATTCACTAAGACAATATCGTCCACAAATAACATACGCCAAGGTACCTCTCCTTGAATATGTTTGATAATTTCATCTAACACTAATGTGAACAATAAAAGACTTAACGCAGATCCTTGGTGCAGACCAGCACTGATAGAAAACGCTTCCGTGTCCCCTGCTATCGTCCTTACGCTAGTCAATGCTCCGTCATACATATCCCTAATTACTTTAATATAGGTGATAGGAATGCCCTTAGCCTCCAAATACCTCCATAAGAGTTCTTTAGGAACCCTGTCATACGCCTTCTCCAAATCAATAAAAACTATATGCAAATCCCGTTGTCGTTCCCTGCAGCATTCCTTACGCTAGTCCATTGCTACTGCACACATTCCTTCTAAACTCCAGCTTGTTGAACTCTTCACCAAAGCTCTTGTTTCTCATCAATTTTCATCTCTTGTCGACAAGTTGTGCATTCACAACCTCCATACTCCAACTTGAGGGGGTGTATTAGTAGTAGTCAACTGTAAATATTCATTTTTCATATTTAGCATTTTTTATTTAAGGATTAATCTGTATTGATTTGTATCCTATTTTAGTTTCGTTAATTTAAGAGCTAATTTAGGCTCCTTCTTGTATATAAGAATATCATTTATTAGTAATGAAAGACAAGAGTAAAACAACTCTCCTTTTATATTTTGGTAAGTTTTGAGGAGTCAATAAAATCTAAGAGATTATATCTTATGAAAAATGTATGGAACTGTAATTGTCAAGAAATACAATTGGAGCTAACTAATTTTTTATATGTGTTATCATCAATGAATCTATTTGGTCAATTTTAAAACTTTGAACTGGTCAACTTTTTTATTTAGTTTTTACCTCTCTGGTTCGATTTAGTTTAATATTTTTTTTGAAATTTGAACAACTATTGCATTAACGATAGCAATACTACGTCAACATTACAATGAGTTCAACTTAAGACAATTACAAACAAAAAGATACAACTAAAGATGTGACAAATTACAAAAATAAATAAGAGACAACTGAAAAAATATTATAAATTCCATCTGGTCTTCATTCCTGGGGATAGATCATGTTAATCAGATTTTGCTAATATAAGGGCTTAGATCCCATTAGCAATGTCGTCAACTAAGATATATTTGTTCACTTCCTCATTCCTATAGATTCGCTTGTTTCTTTCCTTACATATAGAATATATCGTAGTCAAGAAGGCAGTTTTATATATAGGGGCATCTTGTGATCTCAAATTGGCAATACAAATGATCCCGTTAAGAGAAGATAACCGATCATAATTAACAAAAGCATCAGAAAACAAATGCAAAATTATGTTCCATACTGCTTTAAAGAAAATGCATTGAAAGAATAAGTGTTCTCTGTTTTCTTCGAACTCTTTACAAAGAACACAAATAGGGTCGTAAGATCCAAACCAACTATTTTTAGTACGGACCTTGTTTCTTATAACCAATCAAGTGAAAATAGAGCCCTTATGATTAAGAGAACGTTTCCAAAGGAGATTAAACCAAGGGATATACCCTACACTTTCCTGTAAAGTCTTATAACAAAACTTATTAGTGAATTTACTTAAGGCAGCTAGGACTTAAATTACCGAATCTTGTCTGTTTGTATCTATGATCTGAGGGAGAAATTCAACTAGTAAGTTGAATCCTCTAAAATTGCCCTCCTAACGCCCTTGGTTTATTAAAAAAGCATCCTCAATTTTCATAAACTAATCATTTTTATAAACCAAATATGCTAACTAATTTTTATTTAATAATCTTCTTCTTTAATTAAACTTTAAATTTTTCGATATTTAATGATAATCTTCTTTATTTTTTTAAAATTTTATTTAATCTTTATTATGTTTTATAATGATGTGGTTGAATATTTTAAACTTTAAACCTTTTGTCTTATAACTTTAGGTCTAATTCTTAAAACATGGGTTGTTTTAAAAACTCATGTTTTGTTTTTTTAATCTTTGTTTTTATTATTTTCAATAAAATAAATATATTTAGTTGTTAATGCTAATGTTATTGTTATTATTATTGTATTTTTATTATTAATACTAAGTAAGAGATAAATTAATTTTATAAATTAATTAAGTAAATGATTTTTTGTTACTCTATTATACAATATTTATTAGTAATATAAATTTTAAATTCAGATAAAGCTAATAAAATTCAAATTAGAAGATATTATCTTTTCACATAGTTAGTAAAACATATGTAGTTATTTTATTTCAACTTTCTTTTAAACTTTTCTTGTAATACTTCTCCTATAAAACTCCAAAAGAATCGAGTTAATTTCAATTACTTTTTAAAAATGTGCAATTAATGAAAAATAAAAATTACCAAAAATCATATAATGATAAATATGATTTTTTTAGTTATTATTTTTTCTCTTTTACATAAAAATATAAAAAATTCTCTTCTTTTCTTTAATTCTAAAGATAGAAATGATATTTATAAATGTAAGGAAAGAAATTAAAGAATCGCTAAAAAATTATATCAATTGTAGTGTATAATTTTGAGAAATATGTGAAAAGTTTAAAAGTTATAATACTTAAAAGACCTATGTTTAAAATGTTCAATACATTTTTTATAATACTTGAATGCATTACTATTGAGATACTTGAAGATAGTATTTTATGCAATAGATATTTTTAATGTAATATTTTAATTGTTATAATAAAATTTTAATATTTTACAAATTTAAAACCAAAATCAAATTTAATAGTATATACATGTGTAGAATAATCATAATAGTTTTATCATAAATACATAATTTAAATAAATAAGATATTTTTATAAATACATAATAAAAATTTATTTCCATGTCATACTTTAATTTTTTAAATATATATTAACCTTTAAAAATAATCTTTATTCTCACAATAATATACCATACATACATGTTTGTTATGATATGAGTTACTTTTATATTTTTTAAATATTGTGTAAATGTGATTGTGTAGATATGAAACCTAAAATATAAATATTTAAATAAATTATAATCAATTATCCATCAAATGTAGAGAAATAAATTCTAAATAAAATTTTAATAACATAATTTGAATAAATAATCTCGTCTCATTGATTAAATAAAATATTAGGAAACATAAAGCATCCATTAGTTATAAATTATCATCAAATTTAAATGAATTGAAGCACTAAGTTTTATGAATTATTATTAAGAAAATTAGAGTTATTTCTTTTGAAATTTTCTACTTGTCAAACCATAAATAAATGGAGATTAGGAGATAATCGAAATGGATTATTTTGATGCAAAATGAAATTCTGCTCAAGACCCCTTTTGATGTAGATAGAGCTCACAACCAGACATTATTTAGTTATCTTGTAACTCTGAAATGGGTTTGTATTTGTGGCCTTTATATAATAATTACAAGACATTATTTAGTTATTAAACAAAATTAACCTAAAAATAGTTTATTTTCTTCACCCCATTTTATCCACTACATTCATGTTCAATGTTCTTTCTCACCCATTTTTAGGCTTTCACTAGTTGGAATTCGTTGTTATAGATAAATCCAAACCACAAGCACAAAGAAAGAAATGTTCATAGTTCAGATTCGCAGACTAGAAAACTCAAAGACCACTATAGGTCATTCCTCACTTAGGAGGTAAACTTCCATATTCATTTTCTAATTTTCCTTTCTTTCTTTTCCATTTTAAGCATTACATACATAGAGTTTAAGAAAAGATCAAATATTTCAAGTTAAAAATCTAACAAAATTTTAATCTAAAACAATTAGTAAACTTTGTTTAAACTTTTGCACCATATTGTCATGGAAATTATAATTAATCAAATAGTAAACAATGATAAATAGTGATTACCAGAAGTTATTACTAATAAAACCAACTTGTAAAACATGTTATGAAAGTTCAGTTAATTAAATTATGATAAAAGCCTTAGTAAATGCAAGGTTGTATTCAGGAACACTTCTACTAATATATAAATTATGTTGGGCCCTTGTAATTTGGTATATTATCAATATACTTCTTGATTTTTTTAAAAAAATATCAATAGCATTCTTATAATTTTAGTTTTATAACAATCATTTTTCTATCATCAACTTCGATGTAAAATCTAATTATGAATTTCAAAACAATATTGTGTAGTATTATGTGTAGTGTAACGTGTAAAAAACGACCTCATTTAGGGTTCATGGTTAGAATTTTTAACAAAAATTAATAGCAGGAGATTAGGGTATTATAGAACTAAAATTATAGGATGTTATTAACAAATTTTAAAAGCTAGAGATATATATATACCAAATCACAGGAAGTTTATAAATAAAGAAAAAAAGTCTCTCCTATATTAAAAGCTTCTATTCTTACAGTTTTTGTTCTCTCTAATCATGCATATAACAATGTAGAATGATTTAAGAAAAATATATGGAAAAGAGGCTTCCGATTAATCCAATAACTAGTAATGCATACATTGTGAAGGAAGTTTTCTACATCAAACCAATTTATTACAATAATCAATTCGAATATCATTAAAAGAAAATATGAAAACTACCCTGCAAGTCGTGTAATCCAAAGCCAAACATCTTAAAACTACCCTGCAAATGTTCCCTATATCCATTTAAAAAGGGGTCATGACTCATGACAAGGTATAGGAGAGGGTCATCTTTCTCTTATATTCAATACAAAAACACGTGCAGGTGATGGAGATCTTCAGAACCAAAGTTCCCAATGAATCTACTTCAATTTCCTTCCTATAACACGAATATGCCACATATTTCCATTTGATATTGATAACCGAATTGGCTGAGTAAGAAGGTATATATGGTAATTGTTAATCTTCCGATCGTTCACTTAAATTAATACCCAGCAGCTTTGTAGTTTCATCACCACACCAAAAATTCATAAATGATTGTCCAAAATCGTTTGGGTGCTTCACCAAGGTAAGTTTCTCGCCTATATTTAGAGTCCCTAAGGCTCCTCGGACGATCTACGTGGGTAACAAATACTAGCCCAAGAGATATAAGAGTATTTATGTTCTTGTTGATGTCCAAAGAACACACTTTCCTAGAGGCAGGTAATGAGGATTGATACTTGGAAGTTGCAAAGCAATTTCAAAAGGCAGAATTGCAACCTGGGGTCTAAAATAAAGTCAAAAATTGGGCGGAGAAAAAAGCGAAAACAAGAACAGCACATCCTTAAAAAAGGAAGAGAATCGATAATGTATGATACTGGATCTGTAAATCATAAAATACAAAACTACCAGATTGAGTAAAAATGTAATGTGTAATTTCCTCTATTTTTTTAATATGTAATTTTACACACAGCGTCCGCATTCCTTTCCAACTCCCAGATTTACATAAAACGTCGCTTCCCAGTTTCCATCATATCGAAATAAGCTTTCCTTTCAGAGAATTGGCTCCCTCCTTTTACCACAAGGTAATATGCTGCAAAAGTTGACAAATACAGCGTCAATGAAGAACAAAAATGCATATCTACCCACGATGAGTATGAAAACTGACGTCAGCAACTCTTACTACCTCTATAGCATATTGAAAATATTCAGATATGAAATATAATCTAGCATCATGAACAGACTTACAATATAGTAGCCAAACTTATGGACATGGAATACTTAGAACTCACTTGGCCATGGCTATGATTCTATTTATGTAGTAAAACGCAAATGCAAATCTTTTATGAATAGAAGTAGCCAACTCCTAGCCCTATTCCAGGTTGCCCATGAATTGACCAAGAAAACTAGCTGATAACACTTCAGAATTGGAACTAAATTTACAGCATTTTTTCTTTTGGTGTACAAGCATCAACTATATATCAATAGCCGTTACCAACAGAAACTGGAATCAATAACCATGACTGACGTCAATTTATTACCAGGAGCTGAAAATCCCCCAACCTTGTTGGAACAAAGTTTGGAAGTAGTAAAACCAACCAACAAATTGTAATAACAATATCAAGAAGAACAAAACTAAAAAATCAAAGTCAAAGTCAAAGTCAACATACACAATGCACAAGACTCTCCGCTTTGGGAGGGTCTGAGGAGGGGCATTAGTATACACAGCCTTTCCCTTATATCTTTTTTTTCCAAGAAGCTACTTCCGTGATTCAAACCTGTGACCTTCTGGTCACAAAAGAGCAACTTTTATCAATTGCTCCAAGGCTCTCCCTTAAAAAAAAAAAAAAAAGAGAACAAAACTAACTGCCTAACAAATCACTTTACTTACTGATGAGCTTCATACTGTATCTCAGTTATCAAAAAACCACTTTTGTCCTACACCAGTACTTCAACATTAAGGATGCTCCTTCATAAAGACCACACGCCCTTTTAGAAAACCAAAAACAATCTACCAACTGTGCTTTGTGTCTCCACACAATTTCTTCTACAAAAAGCAGTCAAATCTCATTTTAAGCATATGCCATTGAACAGGGTTCCTTGCACATATGGGAGTTTACAGGAATACACGAAGGATAATATCCAGCATATCAAAACCATTGGCCCTTAATGAAAAACTTTAGCATGTATCTGTGAAGGTCTTCCAAGTTTATAGAAAGATATTTATCTGTGGATTCTTATTTCTCCAAAATTCATCCAATTATCAATTAGGTCAAAGCAGAATACAGAGATCTACACGGGAGATTAAGTTTCAGGAACTAAGAGACTCATTTCTGAGTCATGCACCTGAAATCTATACAAAGATATTATATATGGATTCTTATTTCTCCTAAATTCATTCAATCTGGTGGAATGCGTCTCACTAGTATGTATTTCACAGTTGAACTTAAAGTGTAATCACTATGGAGGTATCAGAATGTTAAAGGGGTTTAACTTTTCACCATGCTTATTTCAAACCACCAGCTTGATCACAAACTATCCAGATTAAGAAGTGGAACCCTAAGTTACGAGGGAAGATATACAAATAATGGGGGGAGGGCAATACCTGGAAATTAAGCATGTTATCAAATCTCTGTAAGTTTGAGGTTAGTCAATCTGGAAAAGTAAATCACACAGCAAAGTGCAACAAATTGTAAGTTTCCGTATGCTTTAAAGCAGACTAATTTATCTAATCATGTGTCTCATATGGAAAGAATTGATTATTATCTAAATCCTGACCCACTATCCCAAGCTGTAATCACTGCATTTCTATGGAAGGGATTGCAATTAAGCATAATGAATGTCCTGCAACAACGTGCAGAGGTATTAGTCCATTTGATCAAAATGCTTATACTTCATTCAGAACTCCAAAATGACTACTGAACTTCGAATGTCAGGAGCACTCATAATTGTTTCAAACAGAAAACTAGCAGTATATATAATGGTGATTTAATATCTCCTATTGACACCAGGGTGTAAAACAAGACTGGCTTGAATGTTCCACGCAGAAAGATTTTGATGGGGGCTCCCTCCTAATTACCTCATCTATCAAATGGAAGAATATGGATACTCTAACTGACACTACCATGTTCAAAATCTTCAAATCCTAGCTACCTTATTCATTATAATGTTCTATGTATCATTGACAGTATTCTACCATTGTTGCTTTGGCGTGGAAAAAATAATGCAAAAGATACAAGTAGTCCCTATTGAAGGTCAAAAAGGTCTACTTAATAGCTACACTAAAAAGCTACTTATGGGGCAGTTCCATCTAGAAAGCATCCAACAGGAAGCTGTCACCATTATTTCAACTGTCTGGGAAATGAATGCTCGCTGTTAATGGTGGTAACGGAAACCATTTGAAATAGATTCCCCAACAGCTCACTAGATGAGGCAAGGCTGGCTCAGGAAAGTAAACTAGAGATTAAGTTCCACTCTCATCTGAAAGAAAGATGGCAACAGGCCCTAATGGTTTCCCAACTGCTTTGTAAAGCACACTAGGAGCATTACAGATAAGGAAACCCATACCGATCTGCATTTTTTAAGCATAACCACCCAATATAAGGAATTAACTGTTTTAAGGTTTTTAAAAAGAACTTGCCACACTTGAAACATAAATCATTTCAACTAAATTCTTGTCGCAACATCCTTTACACGTGTTCATCAAAGATACTTGCCCATACATTAAAATCTTACCTGCATTCCCTCATTACTCCAAATCAAACTGTTTTTGTTTAAGCACAAAGACAGCAAAATGTTCTCCTAACTTATGAACTTGTCAAAAACTATAATAGATTAGTATCTTACCTAGATCTGCTATACAAGAGAATCTAACAAAGGCATTTAACTCAGTCAGCTGACATAAATCCACATCGTCTTGAAAGCAAGAAATCTCCTACCCATCGTAGCCAATTTGAAAACACTATAGTCTCTGAAATTGTTATGCAGAAATTAATACTCATCCTAGTTATTTCCCTGTTGTCAGAGGTCTTAAATCAGATGATCCATCGTTGCCTACCTATTTATGATGGAAATCCTCCCTAGGGAAATAAATTGGGCAACTATAGTTGGCTATCCCCCTATTATCCACATTGCTGTAAAATTGATCTTACACACATGGGTGCTGATAACTTTTAACATTTTTTATCATGGAAGTTCAAATGTACAGAATGATGTTGGTCAAGAGTTGAATAAGTTCTACACATTCAGGATTTGGACTCAATACAAGCAGATGTGAGATATTTTTCATTGGGGCTGTTTCAATTTCATCACTGTTACTTCATAGATAGGCTTTATGTAAGGTATATTTACTGTCAGGTTCCCAAGCAGTACCCTTCCATGGGGAAAGTTAAACCTAGCTGTTTTTCAAACTATAGGCAAGCTTTGCCAGGATCTATAACCACACAGACAAACATCTGCCCTTGTTATTAGATTGCTACTAATAAACTGTGATATCTTAGCATCCATAACTCCTGTATTTTCATTTTGTCTGCATCATCAACGCATCATAGCATAAAGTAGAATTTCTTTAGGAGAGAGGACACGTTGAATTAACCAAGTGAGGAAAAGTGGCTAGAAAAAACTAGTACACTCATGCATAACGATGGATTAGCTATCAAAAAGTTGAAAATCAAAGTCAGGCCAAAATCCTGAGGGACATGTGGCTATTGATTATTAAATCAAGAAGTAAAGGTGGCTTTGGGAAAAAAGAACTAGATCTCATACATATAGATATAACAGAAAGAACTTGATTAACTTTTCAAATAGGTAACTCATTAAGCTGGAGGACAAAATCTGTTTATCCCAACAGCATTCAACGGATCTCTATTATAATAGATTGGTGGAAACTCACATGAAAGAGATATTAATCAATAATGTAGAAAAGAAAGAAAGGTTAACACAGCAGCGTGATGCTAGCAAACCCATCTTGTTCATTCTGCAATCGTGATTTAGAGTATAAATATCACGCAAGTTTTGGTTCCCCATTTACTAAGGATATATGGCGCAAGATTCTCTTAAAATGTAAACTAAAAATAAACTTATTACCATGGTAATCTGCATAAAAGAAAAAGAAATCTGCAGAAAAGTATGATGCTTCTACTACTGTAAGGCCGATAGAATGCCCTATGTTGTTCGTACATGCATTTAATCAATTATTCATCAAGAGAAAAACACCATATAAACAAACAAGATACATAAACACTCACATTTTTGAAACCAGAATATTCAGGCGTTGTTTTGGCCATCACCACCAGACCCACCACTGTCGCTCGAGGACCCTTGTCTACCAAAAGGCCATGGTAACGAGATATTAAACCGCCTCTCAACCGTCCGATTCTCCCCAGCCTCATCTCTGGCTCCATCACCACCTCGGCTTCCCTGACCGGCACGCCTCCTGCTCTCATAATCAGCATCATCCGTGGGCAATTCATACCGACACACCGGACACGAGTTGTGCAATTCCAGCCACGGAATCAAGCAATCTTTGTGGTATATATGCTTGCAAGGCATTTGTTTCGCCTCCACTCCCTTCTCGAACTCGTCCTTACAAACCGCACACTGATTCATCTCCAAGTCCAGCGACTCGGTAATCTTTATCGTCGGCAGCCCATCAATGACCGACTTCGACGCTGGCGGCGTCCCGTACCTATTCGGATCGTTTTCAGCCAGTTGTTGAATTAACTGCTCGAGCCCTGGTCCAATGAAGTAGTCCCCGAGGTTCGCCGGAAGGCGATCAGAAGGGTGATTCTCGATCACAAATTGAATGCGAGCGCCACCGGATTGCAGGTTCTGGAGATGATTCCTAAGGAAATCGAAGGGGTTGAACGCGTTGGGGTCAGACATGTTATTAGGGTTTTGGATATCAATGGAAGCCGGCGATGCAGATGAGAAGAGAAGAGGTAACAGAGAAGAGAAGGGGTCCTGATAGGCGACATTGAAAGGGCTATTTTGGCCATGAGAATCGAGGTTAGGACTAGGGTTTTCGCATTCTTCGATGAATCCATCGTGACAAAAGGGGCATGATGGATCGGAGGATGGAGAAATCGATATGGTGACCATAAAGTTGCACTGGTGACAAAAGAATCGCTTGGCAGCATCGGTGCCGCCGCCGACGGAGACTCCTGTGAAGGACATGGTCGGACGTGTGGAAATGTGCTTTGCTAGTGAGAGAAGACTTTGATTAGAAAAATCAAAGACGATTCAGGAGAAATCTACCAACATCGGATCACAAGCATGAACGGTGGCTGTTTTAAATAAAGTAATTACAGTACTATTATTATCCATGCCCAAGTTAAGATTGGTAATAGAGGGCCGGGCCGGGCCCATCCAATAATTCTTAATTTCGGCGCAGATTCGGCTGGAGAGTTAATCGGGTTCAAGTTATTTTATTTGGGCCCAATTCAAATAATTTAAATAATACTATTTTAATATTAAAAGACCGGATACATTTAAATACATTAAGTCTCCTTATAATTTAACTATTTTTAAAATTTTAGTTTTACATTAATCGTTATTAAGCTTTCTAGCTAGTTGTTTTATATTAACCAACAATTTTAGAATTTTACTTAACATAGAACAAAGTGGAGTAAATATATGTTTTCCTTTATTTAATGTTATTAAATATGCAATATGCTATGTACGTTAATTAGATAAAATATAATATTATTTCCTGCTCTTTCTTATATACATATAAGTGTGATTGATGATAAGAGATTCATTGACATTGTTTAGTGTTAATTTGGAATGTAGACATACCAGGGAGGAATTCTTTGAGAATTTGCACCTTAAACGAGCTTAAAAAAACTTAGAGATTGGAGTTATAAGCTATCAAAATGCTTAAATGTGACGAAATAAAATTGGAATTGAAGAAAGTGATTGATTGTTGCAATAAGGATTCGTAAACTATAAAAGAAAATTCGATATGGCAAAAGTAAATTCACAACGTAAAAAAAGCTGAAAAATAATAAAATGTGTTTTAAATAGGCTAATTGATCTCTCTAAAGAGCAATTTTTGCTGCATTGTACTATTCTAAAAATTATTTTATTGTCATCGATTCTTTCTTATAGTACTAATGAATTTATAATCCTCTCATCCTTAAGCAATTTTTGTTATAACCGCCCACTTCCTATATTTTAGCTAATTACCTACCACTATCTTCTTAACTCTTATGTTCTATAATTCTGTCTCTTCTAACTATTTAACTTTCATTTTACTTATTTAGTCATACTTTTGTTCACTGCCTTCTATCATTCGCTCAACTTTAACTTTTTGCTATAATATCTAATTTCCACTCCATTATCCTATATTTTTGCTAACTATCTCCCTGCATTATTTTTCTTTAAAACGTATGACAGTTTATCTACAATTTCATTTGAGCCCCTTCCACCTTTTATAAGAATCAAGTAAAAAATTCTTATGCTTCAATGTTCATTTTAACCTATAATTTCTATCATTCAAGTTTTTATTTTCAGCATTGTTCAAGGTTGTCTACACTTCAACCTTAAATATGACCTTCCTTTCATTATTAGGGTTCCCTCGCCCATGGATGCTTCTAATCCATCGCTCCCTTTTCTAGGAGAAACAAGCAAGTCCAATTTCTCCTAGAATTCACTCTATACCAGGCTCTTGAAACCCTAAAACCTTGGCCTAAGAATGTAGACCAATAAGTCAAAAGAGTAGATATGTTATAACTATCCTATCACTCAGTTTGGAAGAGCCAAGGCCTTTTTTTCGCTAATAGCTCTTTCCAAAAATCCTATTAAGTATCAGCTTGATTTTGTGTTTGTAATTCTAAAATTATGAGTCCATGTAATTCATTTATCTTCCTTTTTGGACATGCTTCTATTTCTCTAAAAGACATTTTCTTCTTAACTAGATTGCTTATTATTGGAGAAGACTTTGTTTGCTTGGTTAAAGAAGTTCCTTTTTCGAACTCTATCATTTTTAAATGTTCTTCTTATTTTAGATCAATAAACAACTAAGATTCTTTGAGAATTTTTGTATCTGAAGAAGACAATGTGAAATTCATTTAGGTTCTTCTAATATTGATTTGTCTTTTGTCCTATTAATAATAAACCCAACTTAGAATTGCTTCCTTTTTGTAAAATTATAACTTCTGGTAGGTTCTTTGCCTTAGGCTCCATTTTCTTGGGATTTTTATATGGAAATTTGAGGAGATGTCTTTCTAATCTTCCTTTGCAACACTTGAATATGTGTGTATGGTTTGTCCAACTTTAGACTTTTGCATATGTTCATGAGCTTAGGGATAACGCAGGTCTACCTTTTTTTGACCCTAGATTTCTTAACTTTCATGGCCTTCAGTTGTCTACCAGTTTCTGTGGTAAGTCTCCCAAAGACTTCTTTAGTATTTTGTTGTCTATGAATTCCCGATCTATAGATTAGTTGAATCTTTTTGGAGACTTCTCCAAAAGACCTTATTAGTTAAAACTTTCTTATCCTCTTATCTGACTATCAAGGAAAAGCTTTTCTGGACTTAGCTTATATCAACTTAAAGCCTTCATTGTTGATGGTGACAAAGCCCTGAAACTTAGCTCTTCTATTACGACATTGGATTTTGAAACGTATCTCCTTTACTTGTAGACTAGGTAGCTTAGTATCTCTGGGAATTCCTTTTATTGCAGATTTCTTAAAGTATCCAATGGGAGTGCCTTTCGAAGCGAGTGTTGCTAGTGACAAATTCCTTTAGAAAATTTTCGATCACTATCATATTTTGAAATGCAAGATTGTTACTACTAATACGGCTGCTTACCACTCTTAATGGCTTAAAAGCTTTCAAAACTTACTTCCCTGGCCTAATTCTACACCTCTCAAAGGTATTTCCACTCTATTAATACATTCTTAATTTCAAAGAATTCTTCTAATATTTATGTATTTATATAATTTGAAATCTTGGACGTTGAAAGAGAAGAAAGTCAGCCTTCTTCTCATAAAAAGGTAGCTCCTAATTCTCTTCCTAAAAGAAAACTCAAAGAGAAGTCATCGGTGAATTTTAGTTCCAAAAAAGACAAAGTGACATAGTTCCAAAAAAGACAAAGTGACAATTCTAAGGCTTTCCACGAGAAAGTCACCCGCTCCTCTTCTAAACTACTCAAGGAATTTGTAACCACTAAGGCTTCTATTGAAGACACTCTGCCTTTGGAAGGAATTTCTTTTACTCATGATAAGGTTGCTGAAAAAGTTAGTGATGGTATGATACATCCTTTTATTACTTTTAACTTTATTCCTATTATGAATTCTTACTAACCTATCCTTCTTTGTAGATGACACAATGTCAGATCTCCCTACTCATTATTTCCTTATAGAACTAGAATTTGGAAAGATTAAGACTTCTCCTGGATTGAAAGTTATTGAAGTTTCTTCACTAGAGTTGAGACAAGAATTCTTTAACTGTGTACGTTGACCTATAAATTTGTTAACAAATTCTTTGCAAATAAAGGATCTTTGGTCTATAATGATGACCTTGAAAGAAGTCTTCGTTTAGAGCTTCTTAGATCTGTTAATTGACCTTCCTATCGGTGTTGTTCCAATGATTAATTTTGAAGAATTATCAAGAGTTTAGGAATCTTCAAGACTAACAACAAGAGTTATAATTTTTAACCAAAATTTAACACATTCCTTTTTTAGTAAACTATCATATGTTAGATCTACAACTTAATCATTCATTGTGGACTTTTAAGCAAGACAAAAAAAGTCTTTTCTTCTTTTAAAAAATCTTGCCATGTTCAAGTCATATACTCGAAAAAGTAAGTCTTGCATTAACAAAGGATGTACTATGATGTGAAAGAGACCAAAAGCAAGAATATCCTAACAAAAATTCAAGAGCTAAAAATGAATTTGATTTCTTGGGAAATGAAGCTATTAAGCATAAATGAGGCATGAAAATAAATAGAGAAAAATAAAATTCTATTAAACAAGATGGACAGAAACTCAATTAAGAATTTCACCAAGTTAAGCGGACGATTGTTGAGTTGGGGAAATCACTCGTTTTATAAAACAATAAAGTTAGCTTTTGGAAGTAACAAGTACAATAAGCTAAAGAGGGCAAAGTGTTGTGCATCAATTAATGGAGTGAAATTTGATCTTTTGATTTAGACTAATTATAAACCTTTATCCTTATTAATTTTTGCTACTTTTGGATAAGCTTTGTACTTTTTGATTTTTGTATGGTAATTTAGAGTTATTTACTTTGATAATTCGCTATCACTCTTTATTCTTCATACTTTTCAAAAAAGCTAGGTACATAAGGTTTTAAATACTTTCTATTAACAAAAAGCCTATGAAATTCACCTTATAAACTAGATAAACAATAGGCATTTACATTTAAAACCTTGTAAATTCTAAATAATCCTTCCTAATTTGGAGACTGTTTCTCCCATTATATATATCTTATTGCAGGAGCTAAGATTAATTTCCACACTAGTTCTCCTTTTTGGAATTCTCATCTAAGAATCCTTTCATTGTATACTTTCCCCGTTCTGAATAATCATACTATTTAAATCCTAAAGTCACATTTCATTTTAATCCTCTAACTCCATTACCATTGCTTCAAAATACTTACAAGTCTCTAAAGCATTATGTTTAGCTACTCTTAGGGATGGAACCACCACTTTCATAGGAAGAACAACGTCATGTCCATATTTAAAGGAAAATGGGCTAACCCCTATGGCAATACGTTTAAAATTATAATAAGCTTATAAGGTTTTAGACAGGATTTTGTGTAGTTCTCTTGGAGTATCTTCTAAAATTTCCAAAATATCAATAATTATCTTATTAGATGCTTTGGCTTGGCTATTATCTTGAGCATAATATGAAGTTGAATGCAATGATTTTATCCCATGATCCTCAGTGAAATATTTAACTTCCTGACTTGAAAACATAGACCCTTGATCACTTTAAATTGATCGAGGAATTCCGAACTGAAGAATAATATGTTCTTTGATGAATTAGACTATATCTGTGTGATCAATTTTCTTTAAGGATCGTGCCACCACCAATTTTTAAAAATAGTCCATAGCCATTAAAATAAAACAATAGCCTTTCGACGATGGTGGATATATCTTCCCAATAAGGTAAAGAGCCCAACCTCTAAAGGGCAATAGCTTTATATAATGCAACTCGGATGTAGGAATTCTTAGAATTCTTCCATACTTCTCACACTATTTACATGATAATCAATATTTCAGGATAGTTAAAGAAATAATACCCATGGTGACGTATAAGCCACCTCATATTTATTCCAAATTGATGTGCTCTATATACCCCTTTATGAACCTATTGCATTATGGTTAATGCTTCAAACATGTCCCCTTGGCAATACAAAATTCCATGAATCAACACAAAGATAAGTAAATGCTGCTTTAGTTTGAATTGTACTTTTTTGCTAAGATTTTTCGAAAAGTCTTTAATTTCCAGCCTCCAATTATGAACAACTTCTTTATCATTATTAAAGACCTATAGTGAAATTCATTTGTTAGAAGTAGATGGCATCTAGATTGATAACGTCCAAAGACTTAATTCATTATTAAAGACCTATAGTGAAATTCATTTATTAGGAGTAGATGGGTGAGAACTTCCAAGACACTTATAAATTAAGTCTTTGGACATTATTAATCTGGATGCTATCTGTGAACGTTTGTTTGCTTACCAATTATCACTTCTCAGGGTATGTCGAAATTATACATTATCAAATAATTATAGTAATTGGATAGTGGTAGTGTAACAAGGTGATAAAGATATGCTCATGCACTTATATTCCCCTATCATTTGTCGTAATACCAATTGTGAATCTCCTTCGATTGCAATTTCTCTAGCTCTAAGATCAACTATAATTTCTAGTCTAATTAATAAGCCTTCATATTCTGCTTGATTATTAGTACATGGGAATTCACTTTTGAGGAAGTAAGAATTTTGGTTCCATTTAGAGCAATTACGACAATTCCAATGCCAACTGACTTCTTTGTCCTAGACTCGTCAAATTTCAATAGCCAGAGTTTCTTCTCACAATTAAGAATCAAGTGTCCCTCATAATTTTGTATTTTAATAGAATGATGGCTTACTAAAAAGTCAACTAATCCTTGACCTTTTATAGACTTCTACAAGTAATAAACTAAGTTGAAGTTTATAACAGTCATAAGCCTTTTTCCAATTTTTTTAAAAAGAATATTGGTTTGTTGAGCATACATTTCATTGAAATAGTTTTGGAAAACCACTAAGACTTTATTTTACAACAAATAATGCCTTAACTTTGAATAAGAGAAATACAATGACAAACATAACTTTACAAAGGGTAAGTATGTTTTTTGTTATTGGCGTAAGAATTATGCTAAGATAATAAATAGCTTGTTCATAACCAACTTCATTATTTTAGGTTAACAAGCATCCAATAGATTCTTCTATCATAAAGATATACAATTTTAATGGAATTCCTTTTCTAGGGAGCACAAGTATTGATGTTTTCATTAAATATTCCTTGGTATTATCAAAATCCACTCAGTGTCTCTTCTCCCAGCAAAATTCCTCTTAATTCTTTAACTCTACTTTTTCCTACCAGATAAATAATGAATCTTCTTACATAGTATACTTGGCCCAAAAATCTCTAAATTTCCTTCTTATTATGAGATGGTTTTGCTTCAAGAATGGTTATTGCTTTATTCTTATCCAATTCAATTCCTCTGTTGTAAGTTAGAAATCCAAAGTAGTTCCTTGCTCTTACTCTAAAAGCATATTTTAAAGGATTCAAATTTAATTTTTGCATTCTCATTCTATATAAGGCTTCTCCTAAATCATGAATATGATTTAAAATTTATTTTAACTTCACGACAATATCATCCATGTGAACTTTTAATTTATGCCCTATTAAGTCATAAAAAATGGTATTCATGTCTCTATGGCATGTGGGCACCTTCATTCTTTAGCTTGAAAGGCATTATACCCCACTCAAATGTCCAAATGAATCCTGGACATCTAAACTATTTTATAAATATCATCTTCAAATGTAAAAATCTGGCTATTTCTTATATATATAGTTACATATATTCTTATTTTTTCATTTTTCTTAACATTCACTAACCACTCACTATATCTAATTGGTTTAATAAGACCAATTTGACATAGTTTTTAATATCTTTTTTGATCTTCAATGCGACTTCTTTTAACCTTCACTTAGGAAGTTGATGATGAGGGCAAAACTATGGTATGAAAAGTCTTTGTTTTACCAATGTTATACTCAATACTAGCATCTCAATATAATCCTATGCAAAACAATCCTTGAATTTTTTCAGAAGTTCTACTAGTTCTAGCTTTATCTTTGACTTTTGGTCTTTATTAATAAAGACTCTACGAATTTCTCCAAAGCCACTTAAATTCACTTCTTCTAATGATTCTTGATTTTAATCTTCACAATCATAAAAGTTCTCTAAAGTAGACTTCAACTCTTATAAATATCATTAGTCATTTGTAAAGTGAACAACCTAAGCTTAAAGTAGTTGAAATTTTCATGATTTGCTAATTTTTCACATTATAAAGTGAATCTAGGGATGTGTTCAATAGTGGATTGAGCATCTTTGCTAGAAAATAATTTGAATTCAATTTTATAGCATTGAGGATAAGGATTCTCTTTATCTGTCTGATTCAGTAAGGCTTGTGTAATTATAGGTGGCCAAGCTGTCTTAAACCAGGCCCATACAATTTCTAGACCCCTCCCCTAATAACTTCCATATCAACTTGTAATCTCATTTGTTGTAAGTGAATAATGGGATTGCAATTTGTAGTTGAAATGTTACTTCCCTGACCATATTATGTTCCATTAGCTTTAGCCTTCCCACTAAATCCTTATCTATCTAGAATTTAGTTCTTAATTGCATATCAGCCATAACCAAGATTCATATAAGCAGGCACCACATGGATATCCTCTCTCTTGTGCGGAGGGGCATATTTTTCATCCATACAAGAAACAACCGGAAGGTGGCTACATTCTCTAGCTTCCATTGCATTAGGAGCAGAATACATCCTAAGTCCTTGCATTGCTAGAATGAGCAAATTCTTCCTAGTATATTGTATTAGAGCGATAAACAATTTGTTAACTTTCTCTGTCAAGGCTTTGAATACGTCAACTGTAGAGTCCACATTTCACTATAACTCTAGCACTTCATTTGCTTATATGACTTTGTTCCGTTGCAGTGATTTTTGATTCTTGAATAAAGGAAAGTTAAATGGAGAAGAAGTTTTCTTTTTAAGATTTTCTACCATATGTCATACAAAGCTGTCATTCTTTACTACTTTAGGGACTACCTGTTCTAGGGATGGAGGCAAAACGATTTCTTTTTCATTTGATTTTCTTGGCATCGGGTCCTACTAAATGTGTCAAATTGATTGATATTAATTTAGAATATAGGCATGCTAGGGAGGAATTTTCCCAAAATTTATACATGAATTTTATCGAACATATAAGTGGGCTTCGAAAAATTGAGAAAGTAGAGTTCTAAGCTACCAAAATGGTTAAATGTAACAAAATAAAATTGGAGTAAAGAAAGTAATTGATGGTTGGAACAAGGATTCATAAACTAAAAAAGAGAATTCAATACAAAAAAAGGTGAATTCACAAAGCAAAGAAAGCTAGAAAATAACAATATGTATTTGAAATACATTGGTTGATCTCTTTGAAGAGCAATATATGTTGTATTTTATTGATATGGGGATGGTGTTATCACCATTTCTTTCTCATATTGCTAATGAATTTATATTAGTAGTTTTTTTTTTTGTAAAGTTTCACTTCCTACATTTTAGCTAACTACCTATCACTTTCTCCTTAACGCGCACGTTTTAGAGTTCTGCCTCTGTAAGTATTTAACTTCCATTCCACTTGGCTATGTTTTTGTTAACCACCTTCTGTTATTCTCTTAACTTCCATTTTCTACCCCAATATCTAACTTCCAATCCATTAGCCTATATTTCAGCTAATTACCTCTTTGCATTTAAAAAAAAACACTTGTTAGTTCACCTAGAATTCTTGAATTCTGATCATCTCCATTGATCCTCATACACATAAATTATGTAGTCAAATAAATTTCAAGACTTTCATATTTAGGTCGTTTTCACTTTTGATCCAAATGGGCTGAATTTTCTTTAGGCTATCAACAGACATTAATGATTAACAATTAAGTATAAGAGGATAATCGATTGTATTTAAAATTAAGTGTAAAATTAAAGGAGAGTGAAACCATAGAATCATTTGGTGTATTTAACAATATTTTCAAATACTAGTAATCCAATATATTTTGATTATGGCACTCGACTGATATAAGATCACTGAATTGATTCCTAAATTTAAATACTTTCAAATTGTTTATTTATAATTTATATTATAGTAAAGAAGGTATTGCATTAGTTTCAAGTGCTTGAATATATAATTGGTGGTTATAAATGAAGAAAAATTAGAAAACTCACCATGGACTTAGATTTCGGATCAAATGTGTTCAGGTAAAGATTTTAATTAGAGGTGTATTAACTTATCTAATTTGAACTTATAAACATATACTTCAAATTTAGTGTTTTTCTCTAAAATGCTATTTATTACATCATTTATAGTTGTATATATCGACAACAAATTTAATTTAATTTTTTAATCAACTAATTATTAAAAATTTTAATTCATTTCTTGAATTTTGTTCTTTATTCTATATTAACACTTTCACAAATTTCCACAACAAAAATGTAATTGTGCATTACTATATCAAACACAAAAGCAAAGTTATTAAAAATGTAATTGTGCATATTTTAAGGAAATCGGAACTCTAATATGTAAATAAATAATAGACAACATTTTATTATGTGATTTTTAGATAAAATTTTTTATTTTTATTAGAATATGTGTTATAACCTTAGGATAGAATAAATACTTTAATATGAAAGATGTAAATATGTCTTTCACTAAAGATTTTTGCTAGAAGTTTCATTTTATTTTCTACAAACTAACACAACTAAGCTCCTTGATAAATGTAAGCAACCATGAGATTTTGTTTACAGCTTCACATTTTCTAATGTATACATAAATATTGTAAGTGTATTGGATATGTCAAAAAGAGTGGATTTACTAAAATTTTAATGCATAATTAATTATCACACTTAACAATTTGTCTTAATGTACACATTTAGTGCACTTCATTAACAGTCAAACAATGTAGAAGGACACTTTAAACTATAAATTAAGATATTATGGTTAGTCAAGGCAGCAACCATTTTTTACTGCTGCCTAACTTTGTTAGTCAAGACAACAACCTTTTTTTGGCTGCTGCCTAACCTTGACAATTGAGGAGATTGGAGGCCTATATAAGGCCTCCTCCATTCAATAACATAAAATACACAACATAAAAAAAACTTAAAGCTTAGAGATAAAAGCTTTAGTGAGAGAGAGAGAGCAAGGTAGAGTGGTGTAAGGTGATATTGTTGTAAACACTTATAACTTTTCTCCTTAGTAAAGATCTACAGCAGCTCCGGAGATGTAGGCATAATTGGCCGAACTCTGTTATCAAATTGTATATTATTCTTCCACTTTTATTTCGCTTTCCTACTAGTTTGGTTTTTTTAGGGAAATTGAATAATTTCCCAAGAACTGGTATCAGAGCCTTTGGTGGTCAATTCTGCCAGTTTTCTGCAAAGTTACTATTCACATGAATAGTAAATTTAGTGAATAGTGAAATTTTGTCGGCGGTTCCAGTTTTGTCGAAAAAAGTGTCTTAGTATACAGTAGTTCATAGGAGTAGTCAGAAACGATCCAAAGGAGTCTAGATTCGAGTGGGAACGATAGTTGCAGATGAAGGGAAGGTGAAAATTGAGAAGTTCGATAGTGCGAACTTTGGCTTTGGAAGATGCAGATTGAAGATTATCTGTACCAGAAAAAGTTGTATCAACCTCTATCAGGAATAAAGCCAGAAGGCATGAAGGATGAAGACTAGAATCTTCTCGACAGATAAGCCCTCGGAATTATTCGATTGACACTATCTTGTAATGTTGACCACGGTGGGTATTATAGCAACTCTCTTCAGTATGTATGAGAAGTCATCAGCCTCAAACAAAGTTCACTTGATAAGGCAGTTATTCAATTTGCGGATGGCAGAAGGGGCGTTAGTGGCCTAACATCTAAATGAACTCAACACAATCACAACCCAGTTGAGTTCCGTGGAAATTGAATTTGATAATAAAGTTCGAGCTTTGATTCTCTTATCATCTCTACCAGACAGTTGGAATGCTACCGTTACAGCAGTTAGCAGCTCGCCAGGAAATACTAAATTGAAATTCGATGATGTTCAGGATCTGGTATTGAGTGAAGAAATTAGGCGGAAAGAATCAAGTGAATTATCAACCTCTTCGGCTTTACACACAGAATCTAGAGGGAGAACTTCAGATAGAAACTCAAATCGAGTTAGATCAAAATCTAGAAGGGGCAACTCTAGATCAGGAAAAAAAAGATTTCAAATGTTATAATTATGACAAGAAGGGTCATTTTAAGAAGGATTGTCGAGCATCAAAAAAGATACCGACACATAGGAGTCTGCAAATGTGACTAAGGAAGCAGGTGATGTTATGATTCTAAGCATTAATAGTCCAATTGAATCATGGGTTCTGGATTCAGGGGCATCTTTCCACGCCACCCCATGCAGAGAAATCATGGAAAACTATGTTAGTGGTGATTTCGGGAGGGTGCATCTAGCTGATGATGAAATTTTGAAAATCGTGGAAAAAGGAAACATCCGATTAAAATTGTCAAACTGGACTACCTAGAAGCTACAAGAAGTGAGACATATTCCTGGCCTCAAAAGAAACTTGATTTTGGTAGGACAGCTTGATGGAAAAGGATATTGTACAACCTTTTCTGACTTTGAATGGAAGATTACTAAAGGAGCACTCGTCATTGCTCATGGAAAGAAGTCTGGTACTCTCTATGTAACCTCAAAGTTAGAAAATATCATTGCAACAACAGATATTGATGGAAAATCAAATCTAGGCACCAAAGGCTTAGCCATATGAGCGAGAAAGGAATGAAGACACTTTTTTCAAAGGGGAAGCTACCGGATCTGAAAAGCGTAGATGTCAGCCTATGTGAGGATTGCATCTATGGGAAATAGAAGAAGGTCAATTTTGCAAAGATTAGTAAGACACCAAAGGCAGAAAAGTTAGAGCTGATTCATACCGATGTATGGGGACCATCTCTAGTTCCATCTCTTGCAAGCTCATTGTATTATGTCACATTCATTGATGATTCTGCAAGACAGGTGTCGGTTTATTTTTTGAAGAAGAAATCAGAAGTCTTTGATACCTTCAGAAAATGGAAGGCCATGGTAGAAAATGAAACTAGTTCGAAAGTCAAGCGGTTGAGGTCTGATAATAGAGGAGAGTACAAAAATAGTAGATTCAGAGAATTTTATGCAAACAATGGGATTAAGATGGAGAAAACAATTCGCATGACACCGCAACAAAATGGCATAGCGGAGCGCATGAACATAACTTTAAATGGACGTGCTAAAAGTATGAAGATACATGCCGGCTTACCCAAGATGTTATAGGCTGAAGCTGTTAACACCGCAGCCTACCTGATCAATCGTGGACCCTCAGTTCCCTTAAATCGTGGAATACCAGAGGAAGTTTGGAGCAGAAAAGAGGTAAACCTTTCGTACTTAAGATTGTTTGGTTGCATTTCTTACGTACACATATATTCTGCTGAAAGAAGTAAACTTGATGCTAAGTCTAACAAATGTGTCTTTGTTGGATATGGTGGTGATGAGTTCGGTTACCAGTTCTGGGATTATGAAAATCGGAAGATCATCAGAAGCCAAGATGTCATATTCAATGAAAATGTGATGTACAAAGACAAGTCAACGACAGAACCAAGCAGCTCCAATACAGATGCTGAAACGAGGGAATTTGCTAAGTTCGAGGAGATTTCAGGAAATGATGTTCAGAATAGTCCTAAAGCAGTTCAAGAAGAACCAGGCACGCCAGAACTGAGACGCTCTTCTAGAATTTCTAAACCAACTCAACGTTATTCACCTTCTTTGCACTACTTTTTACTGACTGATAGTAGAGAACCAGAGTGTTATGATGGAGCTATGCAAGTGGAGAATTCAGTTAAGTGGGAGTCTGCCATGAATGAAAAGATGGACTCACTCATTTCAAATCAGACATGGGAATTAGCTGAGCTACTACCGGGCAAAAAGCGCTTTATAACAAGTGGATTTTCAGGATCAAAGAAGAGCACAATGGAAGCAAATGCTACAAAGCAAGATTGATTGTCAAAGGCTTTTAACAAAAAAGAGGTGTTGACTATAATGAAATTTTCTCTCCATTCGTGAAGCTGACTACAATCAAACTGGTGTTGAAAATTGTAGCTGCAGAAAATTTACATCTTGAGCAGTTAGATGTAAAAACAGCTTTCCTTCATGGTGATTTGGAGGAAGAGATTTATATGAAACAGCTAGAAGGTTTCATAAATTTAGGCAAGGAAAACTTGGTATGCAAGTTAAAGAAGAGCTTGTATGGTTTAAAACAAGCCCCTAGGTAGTGGTACAAGAAGTTTGACAGTTTTATGAGTAGCAGTGGTTTCACAAGATGCCAAGCAGATCATTACTGCTACATCAAGAAGTTCGACAACAACTTCATTATTTTATTATTGTATGTTGATGACATACTCGTTGCATGTTTGGATATGCAAGAGATTAAAATTTTGAAACGAAAATTGTCAAAGCAATTCATAATGAAAGATCTGGGTGCTGCAAAACAGATTCTTGGAATGAGGATCAAGAGAGACACGAAGCCGGGGACTTTGGTATTATCACAGGCTGAGTACATCAAAAAGCTACTCTCCAGGTTCAACATGCAAGATGCTAAACCAGTGAGCACACCTTCAGACTCTCCAAAGAACAGTCACCGAAGACAGAGGAAGAACATGTACACATGGCGAAGGTACCGTATGCCTCAGCAATCGAAAGTTTGATGTCTGCCATAGTTTGTACCATACCAAATATTGCTCAAGAGGTGGGAGCTGTTAGCAGGTACATGAATAATCCAGGAAAGATACACTGAGAAGCAGTGAAATGGATCCTCAGATATTTGCGGGGTACCACAAACAAGGAACTTTTGTTTCAAAAGTGGAGATATGACATTAATGGGCTATGTGGATGCTGACTTAGCTAGAGATGTTGACATCAGAAGAAGCACTACTGAGTATGTCTATACTCTAGGAGGAACGACAGTGAGTTGGGTTTCTCAGCTGCAAAAGATAGTTGCTCTTTCCACAACTGAAGTAGAATATGTAGCTGTCACGGAAGCCAGCAAGGAAATGGTTTGGCTACAAGATTTCTTGGAAGAATTGGGCAAGAAACAAGAAAACAATGTCTTGTATTGCGATAGTCAAAGTGCTATCCATCTAGCGAAAAATCTATCTTTTCATTCCAGAACGAAACACATACAGGTGTGGTATCATTTTATTCGGTCACTTCTGGAAGATAGGATTTTGAAACTTAAGAAGATTAGTGGAACTCAAAATCAATGTTGCGAATACCGTACCGGACTTGGTACCGGATTGAATTTTGGAACGGTACTGTACCGGTACCGGTCAATACCGGGTACCGTTTCGGGCAATTTTTTATATTTATGAAATAGTCCCT
>JAOQMS010000003.1:5656818-5686393 GCA_027563885.1 Erythroxylum longipes | reverse complement strand
GGGAGACGACGGAAGAACCGAAGAAGAGTCGGGGGGGGGGGTTAAAACTTAAAAGTTAAATTTTTTTAAAATTGCAAACAGGTCCCTGACGTTTTAAAATTTTCCGGTACCGGCCGGTATTTTTCAGTACTACCGGTACCGGCTGGTACCGACCGGTATCTACCACCGGTACCGATGGCTATTCGTACCGTACCGGCCGGTGGCCGGAACGGTTTGTTCCAGTCGGTACCGGCCGGTACGGTACAGTATTCATACCGTTGCTCAAAATCCTGCAGTTATGTTGACAAAGAAGGTGACTACTGACAAACTGAAGCTGTGTTCAGTTTCAGTTGACTTGCTAGAATAACAAGAAAAAAAGCTGCTGCATTGATTGAGGTGTGAAGACAAATTGAAATCCCTCTTTAAGTGGGAGATTGTTAGTTAAGTCAACAACCATTTTTAGCAGATGCCTAACTTTGTTAGTCAAGACAGCAACCTGTTTTTGACAGCTGCCTAACTTTGTCAAGGTTAGGCTGCCTAACCTTGACAATTGAGGAGATTGGAGACCTATATAAGGCCTCCTCCATTCAATAACATAAAATACACAACAACATAAAAAAACTTAAAGCTTAGAGAGAAAAGCTTTAGTGAGTGAGAGAGAGCAAGGTTGTTAATGGGCATTTTATGTTGATTTTAGATTTATAATCTGCTAAACTCTTGTCCATTTAATGATTAAATGCACCAATTAAGAGTTATTTGTTATAATTTTAGGCACATTAAATTAGGGACATTTAAAAGCCTAAAGTAAGAAAAGCTCTCAAAAGAAGCAAATTCTGGATTTCTGGCATACTTGACCTTTAGTCGTTGTGGGATTTTTTCTCGAGATTGGTTTAGTCAAAAATTCTGAAATTTTATACTTAAATTTTTGACTCATGAGCGGATTTTTTGGGACCAATTTCAGATTTTTCTGAGTCGGAATTCAGGAGAAATAAATTCCCAAGCATCATATTCAACACAATTTTTAAGCTTCAGCACAACAAGAGACAACATCAGCCCCACATTTCATTATTTCACTCCACCGAAATAGCTACTCCACAGCAGCCCCCACCAACTCAGCCTTCACTTCCATCAACACAAGCTCCATGCTTCCACCATGCTACAACCCCCACTTACTGCTAGCCTCCAACAACACATCTCCATTCATTTTGCCAAAAGAAAGGAGCTGACGCGCAACCCTTATGGACCAGCAGCTTTCCTTTTCTTTGAGAGGTAAGACAGCAAAGAAAGTAGCTGGCATCTGAGCGATAAGGGGGACAACACAAGAAACGCTCCTCTGATTTTATTACCCCGCAGCTGCTTCCACAAGGAGTGTTTTTCGTTTTTTTCCCATCATTCAACGAACGGACCAAGTTCTGTCTCTCCCTCTCTACATGATCTAGAAGTGTGCGTTGTTGAAGAAAAGTGAGTAGCGTGAGTGATCTGGAAAATAAGAAGAAAAGTGAGTAGCGTGAGTGGTAAAAACAAGAGAAGAGAATGGCGTGATCTGGGGTGAGAAAAAAGAGAACAGTTGGAGAGAAGAGAGTGGTGCGATCTGGTGAGAAGTGTGCATGGTTTGGAAAATAAAAAAAAACACGAGAGTATACTACGTGAGCTGCTGGTGGAGAAGTTGGAGAGTTAAAGGAGATTACGTAAGTAGCTGGTGAAAATAAAAAAGGACATGTTGGTGGCTTGAAGACGTGACAGCTGGGGAGAAATAGAAGAACACGTTGATGCTGGGCTTGAAGATAAAGGTGGAGGCTGGTGGAAAGGGGCTTGAAGACGTGAGCAGCTAGGGAGATCAACGTGGAGGCTGGTGGAAAGGCAGCAGTTCACGCAAGCCTGGAGCATTGGCTAAGACAATTTTTTTTAATCTTAGCAACCGCAATTATCTTTGGGATTTACTTTATTTTTAGTCCTTATTTATTTTAATTGTGTGGATTTAATTAATGCAGCATATATTATAACCATGATTTATGTTACATCGATGAATATGTGTGAATAAGTTTTTCTTTTCGGTTAAGGTCATGATTGATATTGGATTGGGACAAATTTTGTGGTATTGATTTTTGCTTGATTGAATACATATTTAGTCCTAATTTAGCTTGATTACCTAGATTAAGACCTTAGATGATTGAATGCCACAACCAATGAGATTTAATTTGTCGAAAATTAATCAAGCAACATACTTGAGACTAAAGTGTAGACCAACCTTAGGATCTTATGTGAGGATACTTAGAATTAACGAACTTAATTTTAGGTTTATTTCATTTAACGCCTTTTATTTCGAATTATCTATGAACCAAGTGGGTAACTCGGATTTAGAAGAGAAAGGAACACTCATGAATATTGGATTCGACTTGCTTAAGTGAAGTATTTCTTAAATCAATCCACTGTTGCAATTTTATTTTTAGTGTCCAATCTAATTAAAATCTAATACCTTAACCGATTTTTGTTATTTGATTAAAGGTAGAGTGGTGTAAGGTGATATTGTTGTAAACACTTGTAAATTTTCTCCTTAGTAAAGATCTGCAGCAGTTCCGGAGACGTAGGCATAATTGGCTGAACTCTGTTATCAAATTGTATGTTATTCTTTCACTTTTATTTCACTTTCCTACTAATTTGGTTTTTTAAGAAAATTGAATAATTTCCCAACAATTATGTATATGACCAAGAATCAAATCCATAGAAACGAACAAGAAATTCAAATTAGTATGAACCTCTTGTATAAATTTATGTTGCTATCTTTATTCCTTAGTTCGTTAAAGCTTCTACTTGCAACTTCGGAACAAGGTTTTGGCCATTACACCCGTGTTCTGATTTTTAACATGATGAAGAACAACTTCACTATTCACCGCGAGTCTAAAGATGGCGACTTGGAACCCACGTGGTGAATGTTGGAAAGCCATATGAATGGAGGTTTCGCATCAACTTTTGGGGTACAACCCTGTTCTATTGCGATAGTTATTGGGAAGGTAAATATATAGGTTTTAACGCATTTGATGCCAGCAGAGACATCGATAGGTGTCAATGGTTATGTGCTTGGAAAGCTTTCGAAGATGGCTTGTATGGTTATGTAGAATGGCCTCCAGTACCAGATCTTCACTATGTGTGGAAATGAGTGAAATATGTAAATTACATAGAACAATTAATAAGTAAGACATTTCACATTTAACAATAAACTTTTTTGTCGTAACCCTAAGTTTAAGCAAAAATAAAGTGGTACCATTAATAGGTTTTCTTTATTATCATAATATAAGTTTTTATATAGCTTTATCATTAGAATAATCTCAAACGATCTCTTATGTTTATATGAAAATGTAACCAAAGAAACTAGAGATTCTTATTGAGTTTTAAATAAGAAGAAAAAAAGTTACTAATATCTCATACCTCAAATTTATAAATATATTTAATGTAAGGATTGATTATAATCTCAAACAATCTCTTGAATTGGGACACTAATATGTAAATAAACAATAGAAAATATTTTCCTAAGTGGTTGTTATATATAGTGGCCTATTTTTTCCTAAGTGGTTGTTATATATAGTAGCCTATTCTTTACGTCTTGCCCTAAAGATTTATGATAAAAGTTCCATTTTATTTCAACACAACTGACTTCCTTGATATATGTGTAAAAGCAATCATGAGATTGTGTTTCTAGTTCACATTTTCCAATGCTGCAAGTGTATTGGATATGTCAAGAAGAGTGAATTCACTAAAAATTTAATGCATAATTAATGTACTTCATTAACATTCAAACAATGTGGAAAGACACTTCAACCTATAAATTAAAGTATTGTATGTCTATGACCAAGAATCAATCCATAGAATTACGAACAAGAAGTTCAAATTAAGTATGAACCTCTCGTATAAATTAATGCTGCTATCCTTATTCCTTACTTCATTAAAGCTTACAGAACAAGGTTTTGACCATTACACCAATGTTCAGATTTTCAACAAGATGAAGAGCGGATCAAACCTCACCGTTCACTGCAAATCTAAAGATGACGACTTGGGAACCCATGTGGTTCAAGTAGGAAAGCCGTATGAATGGAAGTTTCATATCAACGTTTGGCATACAACCCTGTTCTTTTGCCATAGTTATTGGGAAGGTAAATATATAGGTTTTAATGCATTTGATGCCAAAAGAGACGATGAGAGGTGTGAATGGACATGTGCTTGGAAAGCTTTTGAGGATGGCTTGTATGGTTATAGAGAAGCGCCTCCAGTACCAGATCTTCACTATGTGTGGAAATGAACAAAATATATGTCTTTTTTAAGTGAAATAAGTGTTATGCTTTCATTATAAATCTATGTAACTTAAGAATTATTATATAAAATAGTTCTGATTATATATTTTCATGTAATGCCACAACCCGAAAGATATTGGCTGATGTGAAAGTAAAGACATAATCTCTATGCCAAATATGTGAAACACATGGTGCAATTAATAAGTATGACACTTCACATTTAGTGATAAACATTTTGTAATAACCCATAGTTCAAGCAAAAATAAAGTGACACCATTATATCATAACATAAGTTTTTATGTCATCATTGTAATAATCTCAAACAATCTCTTGAAAATGTAACAAAAGAAAATAAAGATATTTAATGTAAACATTGAGATATTCAAAGATTATCTTAACTGGCATAAAAGTGTATTTTTACTTTAAAAAGGGTATCTTTGATTGTTTTTTTTTATAAAAATATTTAACTCAAACTTTACGTATAATAGCATTTAAAAAGAATTTTATTATTGAAAAATTATCTTATTTGAATTTCATTGTATAGGAATCCTAAATTTATATTTTAATATAGCAATGTGAAAATGATATGATAATACGCTACGATGACAATGCTACAGTTGTCATTCATCAAGAAGGAAATTCAAAGGGAGGGATCATCTAAAAAGCGCGTTGTTTTGAATGCATTAAGATAGTGAAAGATTGACATAGATATTATGGGTCTTTTTTTTTCACGCATGCCTTATAGTTGGATATTTTTCAATATTTCATGAAGGAGCCGAATGAAACCAAAGCATCGTGGAGAGCAACAAAAGTCCACAGACCATCTAATTGACACCAACGAATAAAATCTTCTTGTGCTGTAGGGCCCCATTCATGGAAAGTGAGAAGGAGATGAATAATCATTTGCTTCCGGAAAAAATCAAAGAATTTCTTGGGAATTCTACAAGATCTATTCATTCTTTTTTTGATTTAAAGTCAAATAATAAAGTTTAAATTGATAAAATTTTGAATTGAACTTTAATTCAAAAATCAGTTTGACGGAATTAAAATACCGGTTCTATTAGTAATTTAAAGGTTAATTAATTAAAATAATATTATTTTATTAAATTTTGTTAAAATGATATGTTTTTAACTTTTACAATCAAACAACTTGATTCTATACTTTAAAGAAATTAAGTCAATTATTAAAAAATTATATTATTTAATATATTTAGTGGATCTCAAACTTTGCCACTTATTTCTCCCTTGCCTCTGCCACTCATTTTCGTCAAAATGTCCCTTCGACCGTCGTGTCTTGGTGTTGTTCGACATCCTCCCTCCACCTTCTTAGCTGCTTATGCCGCCTTCTTCCCCCATTTTTCCTAACATGTCCTTCAAATTTGCATGCTTCAATTCCAAAGGAAATTTGCACAACTGAACTGTGACAAGGATAAGTTTTGAATAATAAATCAAAATCAGATTTATTGTTGTAGCAAGATTAGATT
The DNA here is from genome assembly GCA_027563885.1 of Erythroxylum longipes. NCBI lineage: Eukaryota > Viridiplantae > Streptophyta > Magnoliopsida > Malpighiales > Erythroxylaceae > Erythroxylum > Erythroxylum longipes. The sequence continues at coordinate 5,680,644 of JAOQMS010000003.1, read as the reverse complement.
TTATGTTGTTGTAATAGCTTATCTTCCTTTAACCATAACCTAGTTTAACTCCTACAATTCTGCACTTTCTCTTGTATAAATACGGCAGTTCATCACGGTTGATGAATCATACCTTCAATTACAAATTCAATATCCTTATAAACTGGACCCATTTCCCCACAAAATCATATATAAACAGATATGAGAATGATTTAGACCAGATTTAAGTCTGTTTGACCTTTATTTTCATAGTCAAATTTAAGTCATCATTGTGCAATAGAAATTAACGATGTTGTATTTAATGTACCTTCATAAGCAGATAAATGTATTCAATGCACTCCATTAATAGTTAAACAATGTGGATAGACACTTCAACCTATAAATTAAAGTATTGTATGTCTGTGAATAAGAATCAAATCAAATACATAGAGTGAACAAGAAATTTAAGTATAGTATGAATATCTTGTACACATTTATGTTGCTATCCTTATTCCTTACTTCAGTAAAGCTTATCCTTGCAACGTCTGAACAAGGTTATGGGCATTATACCTCTGTTCGAATTTACAACCAGATGAAGGACGGATCAAACATCACTATTCACTGCAAATCTAAAGATGATGACTTGGGAGACCATGAGGTTCAAGTTGGAAGCCCATATGAATGGAGATTTAAAGTCAACTTTTGGCGGACAACCTTGTTCTATTGCAATAGTTATTGGGAAGGTAAACATATAGGTTTTAACGCATATGATGCCAAAAGAGATGCCGATAGGTGTGAATGGGCATGTGTTTGGAAAGCCTTTGAAGATGGCTTGTATGGTTATGTAGAAGATCCCCCAGTACCAGATCTTCACTATGTGTGGAAATGAGCAAAAAGTGTATCTTTTCTTAAGAGGAATAAGTTTTCAAATTTCACCATAAAAAATTACAATTTAGTCGATCATTTTAGTTACTATGTTAAGATTTATGATATAAAATATTTCTGATTATGTCAATGGAGATTCCGTGACATAAAATCTCAATCTAAACAAGCATCGCATGCATGCCAATTATCATTGTAATCGTCTCAAACAGTCTCATATTATTATAAGAACATAACAAAAGAAATGAAGATTGTTATAGAGTTTCAGATAAGCACATAAGCGAGTAATTAATATACTACCTCAAATTTACTTGTATTTATAGATATATATTAACTGCAAGCTTTGACATGGTTAAAATTTACTACAATAAAGAAGTAAACAAAGTAAAATGTTCTTTACAATATTACTTTATTAAGATAAAAATTAAATAACTATCAAATAAATGGAAATTTAATTTGCAACTATAAAGAAGTATTAAAGTATTTTAAACTATTTATTCGGTTATTTTTATATTTATAATTTATTATTGATTTAGTTAGTATGAAATTTATTAAGTAAAGAATAAGAGATTGGCAAAGTATTTAAAATAAGAAAAAAAATAAGGGATCAGAGTCTTAACTATAATTGGAAAATACATAGTTATTTATTTAACCTTATAAAAATCTATAATTGTGTATATCTTAAAGTATAAAGTAATATTCGAAAAACCAGACCGAAAGTTAAATTGATAAGAGAGATGTTTACAGTCTATAAGGTTCAACCATTATTAGACCGTCATAAAACCTACTAAAGATTTAATTAATAAAATTAAAGAATTTAAAATATGACTAAAAGAGAATATCCTTATCTATCAAAAAATTGAAATTTAATCGAAAAAGATATTATTTAATGAAAATCAATCAATTAATTTATTTAGATTTATAAGAACTTATTAATTAATAAAAATTAACTGATTAATTAATAAATTAATTGTTTTTAACACAAGAGTTAGTAAAGTAAATCAAACCGATAAGTTAAAAAACTAAAATAAAAAGTTAAACAGTTCAAGATTTTTATGGTAGAATCGGCCGAACCGATTGAGTTTTTTAATCTTAGGTGTAAAGTATACACAATGCAATTATACTACTTTTATAAAATTGCAGTTCAGTTATGAATGAAAAGCATATAACTCCTAGGTTATTTCACTTATTTTAAAAATAAGATTTTTTAATTTTTTTAATCAAATTATTTTGGCATACAAACTTCTTTGCCAAATTTGCAATAAGAATTAATTAAGTATTTAATCTACCTTCACATTTTCTACTGCATATCTTCTAAAAATTTAATGCACAAGTAATTCTTATCACTTTGTATTTTGTGTAAACTAATTACACAATTAATGCACACCATTAAGTCAAACATTATTGGAAAAAACACTTCAAGTTATAAATTAAAGTATCCTATGCCAGTAGCTAACAGTAAAATCCATTAGAAGTGAACGAGAAAATTAAAGAAGTATGAATCCCTTGTACAAATTTGTGTTGATGTTCGTGTTCATTTCTTCAGTAAAGTCTAATCTTGCAACATCTGAATCGGGTTCAGGCAATCAACATTATACCACCGTTCGAATTTATAACAAAATGAAAGACGGATCAAGCTTCACTATTCACTGCAAATCGAAAGATGATGACTTAGGAAGCCATGTGATTGAAGTTGGACAGCCATATGAATGGAAGTTTAGTGTCAACTTTTGGAGTACAACCCTGTTCTTTTGCAATACTTATTGGAAAGATAAATTTATAGGTTTTAATGCTTTTGATGCCAAAAGAGATAACAGTAGGTGTGATTTTGTATGTATTTGGGAGGGCTTTGAAGATGGCTTGTATGGTTACATAGAAGATCCCCCAATACCAGATCTTCACTATGCGTGGAAAAAAGTATCTCTTTTTTAATTAGAACAACTTTCCAGTTTTCATCCTGTAATAATGAGATATTGTAAAACCATGTTTCGTATGCTAAGAGAGATTAATTATCTGGGTTGTGATTACAAGACCACTTGAAATGAGATTATTGAGTTGGCTTGAGTTAATACATTTAAATTATTTAGCAAAAGCTTTTGCTGCAATTAAAAAAGGCTTTGCATTAAACATCAATTGTGAATAATTGTAGATTTATTGGTTACGAAAGAAGAAAACTCACTTCAGATAAAGAATTTGAGTACATTCGGAGATATTAGTATATTAGTATAATTAAAATTTATTAATCATTTTTTTTCACGAATTGCTTCCATAATTACTTAAAATAACATTTGAAGATTGACTAATGGCCTGTCTTGGCTACTAGATTTTGGACTGTTTATTTTTTTTGGGCCAGATTTTCTTTCTCTAAATCTAAATCCATTATTAAACCTACAAGAAAATATTTAATACAATTTAAATACTTTTTAGTAATATTTTAAAAACTGGACCGGACAAATAAAATGTTTAAAGTTTAAAGAAAGTTAATATGAAGAACTATAACTTTATTCTAATTTCTTTTTAATGTCCTTTAAATATGTTTCTTTATAGTTTAAATATTATTTTTAACACATTCTTAAATTATCTTAAACAAAATTATTTATATATACTAATTAATAATTCAATTTATTAAACAAATTCATAACAAAAATAATAATTAGTTTTGAACAATACTAATTTAAAATATTCAATTAAAATATAACCTCAAATTTGACAAGTACAATTTATTATCAGCACATAATCATTTATTATCAGCACATAATCGATTAATTAATACATTATACCTCAAATTTACTTGTACTCATAGATATATTAACTACATCTTTCAAATAAAGACAAAAACTTATTTAGTTATATATATATAAACTTTTTAAAATAAGAAAAAAGGGATCACAGTTTTAACTAGAATTAAAAAATACATAGTTATTTATTCAACCTAACAAACTAGATAATTGTGTGTATCTTAAACTATACACAATGCAATTTTACTACCTTTTATAAAATTGAGTTCAGTTAAGAATGAAAGGCATGTAACTCCAACATTATTTCACTTATTTTTTAAAAAAAATTACTGTGTTGAAATTATTTAAAAATATTTTCAGTATTAAAATAACAAAAAAAAGTTTTTTTTAAATCTTTTTTTGATATACCAACTTCTTTGCTAAATGTGCAATAAGAATTAATGAAGTAATTAATTTACCTTCACATTTTCTAATGCATATCTTCAAAAAATTTAATGCACAAGTAATTCTTATCACTTTGATTTTGTCTAAACTAAATACACAATTAATGCACACCATTAAGTCAAACATTATTGGAAAAAACACTTCAACTTATAAATTAAAGTATCCTATGTCAATAGCTAACAGTAAAATCCATAGAAGTGAACGAGAAAATTAAATAAGTATGAATCCCTTGCACCAATTTGTGTTGATATTCGTGTTCATTTCTTCAGTAAAGTTTAGTCTTGCAACATCTGAACCAGGTTCAGGCAATCAACATTATACCACCGTTCGAATTTTTAACAAAATGAAAGACGGATCAAGCTTCACCATTCACTGCAAATCGAAAGATGATGACTTAGGAAGCCATGTGATTGAAGCTGGAAAGTCATACGAATGGAAGTTTCGTGTCAACTTTTGGAGTACAACCCTGTTCTTTTGCAACACTTATTGGAAAGATAAATTTATAGGTTTTAATGCTTTTGATGCCAAAAGAGATAGCACTAGGTGTGATTGGGTATGTATTTGGGATGGCTTTGAAGATGGCTTGTATGGTTACTTGGAAAAACCCCCAATACCAGATCTTCACTATGCGTGGAAATGAATAAAAGGTATCTCTCTCTTCTAAGTGAAGCAACTTTCCAGTTTTCATCCTGTTAAGCTTTCTCTATTATAGTTGTCCTCTTCTTTTCATACTTATTATAGTTTTGTGATTAAGAAAAGGAGATGTGCAATAATTGGATATTACAAAACCATGTTTCGTATGTTAAGAGAGATTAATTATCTGAGTTGTGATTACAAGACCATTTGGTATGAGATTATTGAGTTGGCTTGAGTTAACACTTATAAATTATTTAGCAAAAGCTTTTGCTGCAATTGAAAAAAAGGCTTTGCGTTAAATCAATTGTAAATAATTGTAGATGTTAGCGAAAATAGTAATAATAATTAAATTGGAACAATTTATTTAAAAATGCAAGGCATCGTGAAAATCATTGCACTAAGTCAGAAATTTCCTATTTACGATGCAACAGGACAACGAGATCTGACTTCAAAGTTAACGCTTTTTCTATCAGCTTTGGTACACTCCAAAGAGTAGAGTAAGAATTATCTCTGTGTATTAAAAAACAGACAAATGCAAAATGAAAAGGTAAGATAATTTGTGTGTAAAGAAGTTTGTCTGTGGGAAGGAGCGTTGTATGGAGAAAAATGAAAAAGCAAGCGCAACAGTGTGAGAAGAAGTTTGTTTTTTTGTCTCTTAAGAAGGAGATATGCGTGCATATGTGTGTGTTTCAGTAAACAAGATGGGCAAATATACATCGGGAAAACCAGATGACGTTAACTGAGGCATTAAGATCAGTAACGTTTAGTATAATAATAATAATAAAAGTTACGGTAATAAAAGGTAATAAAAATGATAGATGCTGCATGACAACATTAGAAACTAGAAAACAAAAAACATGCGCATTTAATCAGGTTTTGAGACAACCAAATCACCAGCAATCCCCCGCTTAGTCTAAAACTAGAGAAGTAAACTGTAACAGTTTAGGAGAATTGAATCTGGTGTCTAAGAAATTTTGGAGATAGAACCTATTAGAGAAATAAACAGCCTCAAAATGTCTTGGTTTCATGATCTTTCTAGAGAGATAACCCAAATACTCTTATAGAGGGTGACTAGCCCCTCATAATCATGTCAGTGAGTCCATAAGGTGTGTACTGCTCACACCACCTAGACTTGGACTATGGAACTCATTAAAGATTAAACAATCCAATCTCATCAAACTAGTGAGGTCATGCTAAGGACGCTATTCAACAACTAAATATATCTCAATATTATTCCACAAATAATGTACAAATAAGTAGTCACCACATGACTTCTTTTGACCCATTAAACTTAGTTTTCCAAGACAGGTGTTCATCATGAGATTACTACACAATTGAGCTCAACCTTATCCCTTTAGTATGCTCTGAAACTAATTCCCTACTCAGAGCCTTTATAAAAGGATCCACTAATTTTCTCTCTAGCTTAACATAGTCTAGAAAAATTACACTGTCTAATTAAAGTGCAAACAATTTTATGTCTTAATATGATATGTCTACTTTTGTCATTATATGACTTGTTCTTAGCAACATAAATGACAGCTTACGAATTACAATGAAGGAACACAAAAGAAATTGGTTTTTTCCCAAAACGGGATATCTGTTAAGAGATTTCTTAGCCACTTAGCTTACCGTCTTGCTAGCTCCAAAACCAAAACCTCAGCCTCCGTTGTTGATCTCGCAATACATGTTTGGTTGGATGATTTCCAAGACACTACAGCTCCTGTCAAGGTAAAAATATAACCACTGGTAAAATATATATCCTCAATCTTTGTAACTCAGCTAGCATTACAATACCCCTCCAATACAGGATGATGACAACCAAAAGATAATCCATAATGCATAGTATCTTTCAAATATCTCAACAAATGAACCAATACAGTCCAATGCTCTTGACTAGGATTATGAGTATACCTACTAAGTCTGCTCACATAGTATGCAATATCAGGACAAGCATAGTTCATAAAGAACATCATACCACCAAAAATTTTACCATACTCAGCTTAGTTCACATTACCACCAAGATTTTTCTTTAAAGCTACATTAGCATGATAGGAAGTCTTGACTAGATCAACATCATAGTAACCAAACTTCTTCAAAATTTTTCTCAACATAATAAGTTTGATTCAACATAAAAACAAAGTTAGTCCTATCAACTTTAATTCCCAAAATAAAGTCCACAGGTCCAAGATCTTTCATATCAAAGAAAGACTTTAGCAAACTCTTGGCAGTACCAATAAAAGGCAAACTAGTACCAAAAATAAGCACATCATTCACATAAAGAGGTATGATCACACAACCATTGATGTCAGATTTCACGTAAATGTAAGAATCAACATCCTAAGAGGTGAAACCATGTTTGAAAATCTCAGTTTCAAATTTCTCATGCCATTATTTGGGAGCTTGTTTAATTCGATACAAGGACTTAACCAACTTACACACCTTTTGTTCTTAACCAGGTACTCTAAACCCCTCGGGCTGAACCATATAAATTTCCTCATCTAGATCACCATTCAAGAAAGTTTTCTTAACATCCATTTGGTGCACATGAAGCTTAAATACCGAAGCAATAGCAAACAACATCCTTATAGATGCAATTTTAGTAACAGGAGAGTAAGTATGAAAAAAAGTCTAATCCTTCCTTTTGTTTAAAGCCTTGTATCACAAGTATTGCCTTGAACCTCTCAATGGTTCCTTCAGGTCTCAACTTCTTTATAAAAATTCAATTACACTCCAAAGGCTTATAACCTCGAGGTAGGTCAACTAAAACCCAAGTTTTAGTAGACATGATTGACTCTAACTCGCTATTTATGACTCTCTTCCAAAAGATAGCATCCACAGATCTCATTACTTCCTTATAAGTTTTGGGATCTTCCTTAATAATATAAATCACCACAAAATTGTCATCTATCTCCTCAAGTTTTTTCACCATAAAGGAGGTAATAAAGTCATAACCAAAACTAGTGGGTACTCTAGATCTTTTACTTCTCCTTAGTTTAATATTTTCCTCTTCCTCTATGTTATCATTAATAGAAGAACTAGGGATAGATTCTCTAAGAACTTGCACACTCACTTTCATAGGAAATATATCCTCAAAGAACACTATATCTCTTGACTTCATAATTGGTTAATAAGTGTTAGATCCTTCTTCCTTAATCATAAATCTATAGGCAGCACTATTAGAAACATATCCCATAAAAATTGAATCAATGGTCTTAGGCCCAATTTTCTTCATATCCCATAAAAATTGAATCAATGGTCTTAGGCCCAATTTTCTTCCTCTTATGTTCAAGTAGACTAACCTTAGTAAGACACCCCCACACTTTCCAAAAATGCAAGTTAAGTGAATAACCTTTACAAATTTCATAAATTGTTTGATCTAGTTTATTACTAGGGATCTGTTTAAGACGTAAAAAGCTTAAATAATAGCTTCTCCCCACATAAAGTCAGGTAAACCTGAGAAAATCAACATTGCATTCATCATATCTTTAAGTGCTTAGTTTTCCTCTCAGCTATTCATGTTGTTCAAGTGTATAAGTCGTTAAAAGTTTATAAATAATCCTAAATTTTCGATAATAATCAGCAAGGAAATTAGTACTATACTCATCACCTCGATCAGACCGTAATCTCTTAATTTCCCTTTCCAATTGGTTCCCATCCTCAGTTTTGTATTTCATAAACACTTCCTCTACATCGCTTTTATTTTTCAATAAGTAAACCTTATTAAATCAAGATTAATCATCTACAAAAGTAATATAATATCTCTTGCCTCCTTTACTCACATATTCTTAAAATCACCCAAATTTGTGTGCACCAAATCCAACAATTGTGACTCTCTCTCGGTTACTGACTTAAAAGGTTTCTTAAAGTGTTTAGCCTTAACACAAATTTGGCATTTTTTCATTTCATTAGCGATCTAGTTAGGCAATAAGTTTAAGCTTTGCATCCTCTTAATTGACCTTACATTCATATGCCCAAGTCTATAGTGTCATAGGTGTATAGACTCAACAATATAAGTAGAAGAACTAAATGCATTCATTTGAACGTCAAGTACAAATAAACCACCATTGCAAAATCCTTTACTAACAAAGTTCCCATTATTTGTAAGAACTAGCTTATCAAAGTCCAAAGTAAGTTCGACACCGGCTTTGTTAAGTAATGCTCCAGAAATCAAGTTTTTACGAACATTAGGAACAAACAAAACATTTTTTAATGCTAAAACTTTTCCAGAAGTGAGTTTGAGAGTAACCTTCCTAACTTCTTGGACAGGAATTCCGCAAGAGTTGCCCATGTATACGAATTCACCATCAGCTACTTCATTTAACTCCTTGAACAGGTCCTTATTGGTGCGGATGTGGCGTGTGACTCCTGTGTCAATGATCCATTCGACCAAATTTTCAACAAGGTTGACTTTGGACACCACAACAATAATGATCTCATTGTCATCATCACAAACTTCAACCATATTAGCTTGAGGCTTATCAAAGCTTGTCTGCTTACCCTGTTGGTACCCCTTCTGGTTTCCTTTCCCGAACTATCGTGGTTGGTCCTTGTTCTTATGGTTGACTTTAGCTTGGGAAAAAGCAACAGGATGGCCTGGCTTGTGGCACCACCAATAATCACTATCAATCCTTTTTCACTTAAATTGACCATGCTTATTGTTGTTAAATGACTTGTTTTGTCCACCATTCTTCTTGAAGTTACTTACATTTCTATGTTCTATCACATTAGCCTTAAAACTAGGAACAAAGGTGAGTGGTTTGGTTTTATCTTGTGTACGATTGACATCCTCAATCTTTATATATCCTATCAACTCCTGAAGCTGCATGTCTTTCTTCTTATACCTCAAATGGTTTTTATACTCATTCCATGAGACAGGTAGTTTCTCAATATGGGCATTAGCTTGAAACAACTCACACATGTTCATACCCTCGGCAAGTATTTCAGCAATTAGTTTTTCATACCCGTGTGATTGGTCCATAATGGGCTTATCATCAACAACGGTAAATTTTAACCAACTAACAACTGCATATTTCTTAGTACCGACATCATCCATCCCATATTTCACTTCTAAAGCATCACAAATTTCATTGGAAATTTTGTACTTGCAGTAGATATCAAACAATGGGCTTATCATATGGATGAGCAACACTCCCGTAACGGTACGATTATCCTTATATGTCTTTGGGTCGGTTGTAACTGGAAATTTCTTGAAATAGTACATAATCGATTTCATATTGTTGAAATAAAAAATTTCTCAAATCATCATTTAAAGTTTCTCCCATCTAGAGGCTCTAATCTGGTTAGATCGGGTATAATCCTCTAGGCTACGATGATAGAGGTAGAAGCTATGTGGGAAACAGTAAGTGCAGAACCTACATTGGTCTCATTTGCTGACGACATGTTAAATTCAAAAGCAGAGATGTCTCACATGAACTAATCAATATTCCAACTTATTCCGAAATAAACACACAGTAGCAAGAATGCAGTAATTTCCAACAAACAGTAGCAAATATGAAAACAGTAGCAAGAACAGATTATATCCCAACAAAGAGCAAGCAGAACAACACAAATTTCTGACTTAGGTTGTTAGCGAAAATAGTAATAATAATTAAATTGGAACATCTTATCTAAAAATGCAAGGCATCGTGAAAATCACCGCCCTAAGTCGAAAATTCCTCCTTTATAGTGCAACAGGATAATGGGATCTGACCCCAGAGTTAATAGTTTCTCCATGAGCTTCGGTGCACTCCAAAGAGTGGAGTAGGAACTGCCTCTGTGAATTAAAAAATAGACAAATGCAAAATGAAAAGGTAAGAGAATTTGTGTATAAAGAAGTCTATCTGTGAGAAGGAGTGTTGATGGAGAAATATGAAAAAGCAAGCACGATAGTGTGAGAAGAAGTGTGTTTTCTGTCTCTTAAGAAGAAGGAGAGATGCATGCATATGTGTATGTTTCAATAAACAAGATGGGCAAATATATATAGGAAAAACCAAATGACGTAAACATTATGGTAATAAAAGTGCAGAACCTACGTTGGTCTCATTCGTTGACGACATGTTAAATTCAAAAGCAGAGATGTCTCACATGAACTAATCAATATTCCAATTTATTCCGAAATAAACACACAACAGCAAGAACGCAGTAATTTTCAACAAATAGTAGCAAATCTGAAAACAATAGTAAGAATAGAAAATATCCTAACAAAGAGCAAGCATAACAACACAAATTTCTGACTTATATTGTTAGCGAAAATAGTAATAATAATTAAATTGGAACAACTTATCTGAAAATACAAGGCATTGTGAAAATCACTACCCTAAGTCTAAGGTGCAACAGGACAATGAGATTCGACTCTAGAGTTAACAATTTCTCCATCAGCATTGGTGCACTCCAAATGATAGAGTAGGAACTGACAAATGCAAAATGAAAAGGTAAGAGAATTTGTGTGTAAAGAAATCTATCTGTAGGAAGGAGCGTTGTATGGAGAAAAATGAAAAAGCAAGCACAACAGTAGTGTGAGAAGAAGTGTGTTTTCTGTCTCTCAAGAAGGAGAGATGCACGCATATGTGTGTGTTTCAGTAAACAAGATGGGCAAATATATATTGGAAAAACCAAATGACATTAACTAAGAGCATTAAGCTCAGTAACGTTTAGTATAATAATAATAAACATTATGGTAATAAAAGGAAATAAAAACGATAGACGTTGCATGACAACGTTAGAAAATGAAAAACAAAAGACATGCATTTAATCAAGTTTCGGAACAACCAAAACACTAACAATAGATTTATTGGTTATGAAAGAAGAAAAACTCACTTCAAATATAGAATTTGAGTACATTTGGAGATAGAGATTCTCGTTAAATTTATCACATAATTATTACAATATTAGTATAATTAAAATTTATTAATAATAGTTTTTCATGAATTGCATCCATAATTACTTAAAATAAAAGCTAATAATAATTGTTTTGGACTGCCTTCGCTGCTAGATTTTGGGTTTTTATTTTATTTTGGGCTAGACCTTCTTCCTCTAAGTCCATCAAGCCTACAAGAAAATATTTAGTACAATTTAATTTTTTTAAAAAAATATTTTAAAAACCGAACCAAACATCGAATCAGTCAAATAAAAGGTTTAAAGGTTCAATCAGTATTAAAGTGCTATAAAACCGGTATATAATAAATAAGAAGTAAAAATTATAAGAATAAGTAAAAATATAGTATAAAATAAAATATTTTATTGAAATACAAATGCACTAATAATGACTATTAATATATAATGAATATAATAATTTAAACTAAGATTGAACCTAACATAAATTTTATTATAATAATAATAATAATAATAATAATAATAAGTTTTCCAACTTCTTTTTAATGTAAAGAACTCTAACTTTATTCCATTGTACAAATTTGTGTTGATATTCGTGTTTATTTCTTCAGTAAAGTTTATACCACCGTTCGAATTTTTAAAAAAATGAAAGACGGATCAAGCTTCACTCTTCATTGCAAATCCAAAGATGATGACTTAGGAAGCCATGTGATTGAAGCTGGAAACTCATACGAATGGAAGTTTCGTGTCAACTTTTGGAGTACAACCCTGTTCTTTTTCAACACTTATTGGAAAGATAAATTTATAGGTTTTAATGCTTTTGATGCCAAAAGAGATGACACTAGGTGTGATTGGGTATGTATTTGGAATTTCTTTGAAGATGGGTTGTATGGTTATTTAGAATATCCCCCAGTACCAGTTCTTCACTATGCGTGGAAATGAGTAAAAAGTATCTCTCCTTAAATTGGAACAGCTTTCCAGTTTTCATCCTTTTATGCTTTCTCTATTATAGTTTTCTTCTTCTTTTCATACTTATTATAGTTTTGTGATTAAGAAAAGGAGATGTGTACTAATGAGATATTACAAGAGGGGAACCATGTTTCATATGTTAAGAGAGATTAATTATCTGAGATGTGATTACAAGACCAATTGGTATGAGATTATTGAGTTGGCTTAACACTTTTAAATTATTTAGCAAAAGCTTTTGCTGCAATATGAAAGAAGAAAAACTCACTCCAGATATAAAATTTGAGTACATTTTGAGATAGAGATTCTAGTTAAAAGTATCTCTAATTAATTATTACAATCTTAGGATAATTAAAATTTATTAATCTTAAAGTTTTACACGAATTGCATACATAATTACTTAAAATAAAAGCTAATTAATAATACTGGAAATTTTAAGAAATTCTGATTTATTATTCTTAGAAATTATTGTTGAAACATATTTATCTACAACATCAACAACAGCAACAATAACAGTAATAATATCCAGTAAAGATTTTACTAACACTTGAAGTCTGGAGAGGTCCAGTAATATATAATCTTACCTTTAACTAATAAAAAGATTATTTTTAGGAAAAATATATAGTCTTAAACACTAGAAAATACTGCCATATTTTTGTTTATGTATAGTATAAATTTTCATTAGAGTATAACTACTAAATTCAGGAAAAGCAAATATTTTTGAAATTTAATATGTCTTTCACTCAATACTTTTCTTAAAAGTTTGTTTTTTTTCTTTCTTTCTATAAATTAGCAAGGCAAACTTCCTTGCTAAATATGTAATAAGCATTAATGATATTGTGTTTAATGTAACTTCACATTCTCCAATGCATACATAAACAGTATAAATGTAAAGATACCACAAGAAGTTAATAGGGGTAATCTTATTCAAAATTTATTGAAAATTTAATGCACAATTACTTCACAGATTGTCCTAAGTTACACAATTACTGCTCTCCACTGGTAGTCAAACATTATTTATAGACACACTTTAGCCTACAAATTAAGAACCAAATCCATAGAAATAAACAAGAAATTTAAACCGAGTATGAATCTCTTGTGCAAGTTTATGTTACTATTCTTATACATTACTTGGGTGAAGTCCATCCTTGCAAGTTCAGCTTTTCTATCTTATAACACCGTTACAATTTTCAACCAAATGAAGGACAGATCAAACTTTACTATTCACTGCAAATCTAAAGATGATGACTTGGGAACCCATGTGGTTGAAGTCGGAAGGCCATATCAATGGAGATTTCGTGTCAACATTTGGGGAACAACCTTGTTCTTTTGCAATAGTTACTGGAAAGATAAGTTCATAGGTTTTAACGGTTACGACGCCAGGAGAGATGAAGGCAGGTGTCCATGGGAATGTGTTTGGAGAGGTTCTGAAGACGGCTTATTTGGTTACGCAGGGCCAGAGCCAGATCTTCACTATGCTTGGAAATGACCGAAAAGTATTTCTTTTCGAAGTGGAATAAGTTTTCAATTTCACAACTATCTAAATTTGTCGTTTGAATTATAATACAAGATAGTTATAGTTATGTTCATATTAGGCCACAACTTAAGAGATTTGTGGTTGGTGTGAAAAGGGAGACACCTAATTTTATGAAATACATAATGCAAGTAAGATATAACATTTAATAATTAAGCTTTTATGTCAATATCAATATTAAAGTGGTATGGTTAGTAACTTTTTATGTCATAACATAAACTTTTAATAATGCACCTATCTACTACTTTGATATTTTTTTATTAAAAAATATGTGGTGGAAGACAAGGAAAAATAGGTTCCTTTAATTATGATGATGGAAGACAAGGAAAAACAAGTTCACTAGATTATGGGTTTGATATTGACGTCCACCTCTTTATATCATTATATATATGTGTTCTGAAGTAATGAAATGGTGTGTGTTTTCTATTTCCTCTCTTTATACTCCATTTTAAACTTTCCAACAAAAAATTGGTATCAGAGCTGCAATATTCGTGTCGGGACTCTGTGTGTTGAGAGAAAACTAGTAAGGAAACCTCACTTTTTAAGACCAAACATTTGACCCTTTTTTAGCATCATTGTTATGGCTACAAGTAGCAGTTTTTCTGCTCCTTCCCCTCCAATCTTTACTGGAGAAAATTATCATGAGTGGTCTGTAAAAATGGAAGCACGTCTTAGAGGCCTGTTGTTATGGGAAGCTGTTGATTTAAATATTAAAGCTGAACTGCCGACAAATCTGACCATTAAGCAGATCAAATTTCATAAAGAAAGAGTCTCTAGAAAATTCAGAGCCCTGAGTAGTCTTTACTCAGCAATAAGTGAGACAATTTTTATATAGATCATGGCATGCAAATCAGCAAAAGAAGCCTGGGACAAGTTGAAGTTGGAGTTCCAGGGAAATGAAAAAACAAAGCAGATGCAGGTCTTCAATTTAAGGAAGGAGTTTGAACTTCTCAGAATGAAAGAAACTGAGCGTTAGAGAATATATAAAACTAATTAAGTTGTCCTCACACAACAGTTTAAGCTATTGTGATAAAATGGACGCTTAATATGATATCAGAGCCTCTGTGACCAAGTGGTCATGAGTTCGAATCCTACCACCCACCTATAAAATTAAGCATAAAGTAAAGATAGGCCTGTGCAAGTTTCAAGCCTAAAGGGCTTTCACTTAAGGGGGTGTGTTAGAGAATATATAAAACTAATTAAGTTGTCCTCACACAACAGCTTAAGCTATTGCGGTGAAATGGTCGCTTAACACTGAGAATGTAAAAGATTATATTGACAAAGTCATGAAGGTTGTCAACCAGATCAGAATTTTGGTGAGGATTTATCAGAAAGATGAGTTGTACAGAAAGTCATGGTTACTCTTCTAGAGAGATTTGAAGCAAAAATCTCTTCACTTGAGGATGCTATGGATTTGACAAAGCTCTCTCTCATGGAACTTATAAGCTCTTTGCAAGCTGTGGAGTAGAGAAAAGCATATAGAGAAGGAGGAGGCTTACCAGAAAATGCACTTGTAGCATCTCAAAGTGCAAAAGTGCAAACTGAAGGCACAAAGAAAGCCTTTCACTTTAAAAAATCCAAAGACAAAAAGTTCAATCAAAGAAGCAATGAAATAAACAAAAGAGGCAAGTATCCACCTTGTCCTCATTACAAGAAGACAAATCATACAGAAAATTATTGCTACTACAGGCCTGGAGTTCAATGTAGAGCCTGTAAACTATTTTGACATGTTGAAAAAATTTGTCCTAGAAATGCCAGTCAACAAAATCAAGCTCAGCCTGCTCAAGTCACTAAAGAGGCTGAAGCTGAGGAGGAGAAACTCTTTGTTACTTCTACTGTAGAAAGTTGCTTTGCTGCAACATGAATTACTGATGCCAATTTTTTGTTGGAAAGTTTACTATGGAGTATAAGGAGAGGAAATAGAAAACACACACTATTTCATTACTTCAGAAAACATATATATAATGATACAAAGAGGTGGACGTCAATATTAAACCCATAATCTAATGAACTTGTTTTTCCTTGTCTTCTACTACATACTTTTTTAATTAAAAAAACAATATAATCAAAGTAGTAGATAGGTGCATAGATTTTGTATCATTAGTTAAAATAAGCATCATCACTAAAGAGGCCGAAGCTAAGGAGGAGAAACTCTTTGTTGTTTCTGCTGTAGAAAGCTACTTTGCTGCAACACGAAGTACTGATGCTTGGATGATTGACAGTGGCTGCACTCATCACATGATAGGAAATTTGCACAACTTTAAGACTTTGGACAGAGGATACTCTTCCAAAGTGAAGCTTGGTGATGGAAGGCTAGCAGATGTCCAAGGCAAAGGAGTTGTAATAGTACAAACTCTGTCAGGTACAAAGTCCATCTCTGATGTGTTGTTTGTGCCTGACATTCAGCATAATTTGAGTATCGGTCAACTGCTGGACAAAAATTATTCTGTCAACTTCAATACCAAAATTTGTGAAATTCTTGATCCTTCTGGAATAAAGCTTCCATCTATTAACATGCAAAATAGGAGCTTTAATATTGACTAGAAAAATGATGCAATTGACGCTTTTGTTTGCATTAATTTTGATTCTTGTCTATGGAACAAGAGGTTGGGCCACTTAAATTATGATGGTTTAAAATTGCTTCAAAGGAGAAAAATGGTGAATGATTTACCTACTGTGATTGTAATTTCTCATGTTTGTGGAACTTATCAACTTGGCAAGTTAAGCAAAACTCCATTTCCTGTAAATCAGGCTTAGAGAGCATTTGAAAAGCTTCAGCTGGTTCATACAGATGTCTGTGGACCTATGAGTACATCTTCGTATAATGGCAGTAGATACTTTCTCCTGTTCATTGACGATTTCTCAAGGTACTACTGGGTTTATTTTCTCAAAACCAAATCTGAAGATTTTTCTATGTTCCAAAAGTTCAAAGCTGAAAAACAAAGTGGTCATATGACTAAGACTTTAAGATTAGACAATGGAAGTGAATATACTTTCTTTTAATTCCAGTCGTTTCTCTAAAAGGCAGGAATTAATCACCAACTCACAGTCACTTACACACCTCAACAAAATGATGTGAGCAAAAGAAAGAACAGATCAGTTATGGATATGGCAAGGTGCTTGCTGTTTGAGAAAGGATTGCCAAAGAAGTTGTGGGCTGAAGCTGTCAACACTGCAGTATATTTGCAGAACAAACTTCCATCTAAAGTTGTTGATGGAAAAACACCTCATGAAGCCTAGACATATGTTAAACCATCAATGGCACACTTGAAAGTCTTTGGTTGCATATGCCATTCTTATGTTCCATAAGTAAAAAGAGATAAGCTAGACCAAAGAGCTGACATTGGTGTGTTTGTTGGCTACAACTCTATCTTGAAGGGATATAGAATTCTAAATATCCTAACTGAGAAAATTTATGTCAACAAAAGTGTAAAATTTGATGAACAAGATGCATGGGATTGGGAAAAGATGACCAAAGGATCTTCTAAAGTTGCAAATCCTCCTCAACTTCAAGATGAAATTCTTATGGAAGACTTTGATGATGAAGACTATATTGTAAGAGGTACCAGAACTCTACAAGATATATATAGCAGGTGCAATGTTGTTGTTTTTGAACCTGTAACACTTGATCAGGCCTTGCAAACTCCAAAATGGAAAACTGCGATGGAGGAAGAATTTAATGCAATTATTAAAAATGACACCTAGTTGCTTATTGATAGACCAGAAGATCAACAAGTCATTAGTATAAAGTGGGTGTTTAGATTGAAGTTGAATCCTAACGACTCCATCAACAAATATAAGGCGAGATTGGTAGTGAAAGGGTACTCTCAGCAGTAAGGTGTTGATTTTTCCGAAACTTTTAGACTTGTGGCCATAGTTGACACAATTAGGTTGTTGCTTGCTATTGTTGCTGTTAAAGGCTGAAGAGTTTATCAACTTGATGGTAAATAAGCTTTTCTCAATGATGATCTAGGAGAGAAAATTTACATTGAACAGCCTGAAGGTTTTGTCATCAAAAGTGCTAGTAACAAAGTTTACTTGTTGAAAAAGGCACTCTATGGCTTAAAACAAGCTCCTAGATCTTGGCATGCAAAAATTGATGGGTACTTAATTGCATTGGGATTTTAAAGGAGCATAAATGAAGCAACGTTATATGTGAAGCAAGCATGTGGAGAAACTTTAATTGTTTCAATCTATATTGATGATATTCTCGTCCTCGACAGCAATCCCAATCTTGTGAAAAAATTCAAAAGGCAGATGAAGGATATGTTTGAGATGAACGATATGGGTCTGATGTGTTCTTTTCTTAGAATGGAAGTGTCTCAAGTTTCTGCAGGCATTTTCATTTCTCAAAAGAAATATGCAGTAGAATTATTGAAGAAGTTTTCTTTAACTGGTTGTAAAGTTGTTAGTACAGCAGCTGTTCGAGGAGTGAAGCTACAATTAACTGATGGATCTACATCAGTTGATCCTGCAATGCTTGGTTTCACTGATAGTGATTGGGCTGGTTCACTTGAAGATTCAAAAAGTAACTCTGGATATTGTTTTACCCTAAGATCTGGTATCACATGTTGGAATTCAAGGAAGCAAGGTTCTGTTGCTCAGTTAGTTGCAGAGGCAGAATATATTGCCGCATCTTCCACCGTTAATCAAGCTATATGGCTAAGAAATTTTTTGAATGATTTAAATTTCAAGCAAGAAGCTGCAACTGAAATTCTATACGACAATAAATCCGTTGTTACTATATTTACGTGAAATGATGAGTAATGGTAGGAAGGATAGGTTAATGTGGGCTTTACATTTAAGTGGGTATTCAATAATAGGTCTGCAGATAAACTACTAGTTGAACCTCGAGAAGCTGTGCCATGGAGAGGTATAGTGTGGAAACAAGTTCTTTGTCCTAAGGCTTCCATAGTTTTATGGTTGGTGATTGATGGCATATCAAACCAGCAAAAATAAATTTTTACTCTGGAACACTTAAATGAGCAAAGTGGTAAATAGGGTCGAACCACAGAGACCAGTGTAGCAATTATTTATTTGTTCAGAAACAATAAAAATAAATAGAATTAATTTAGGAATGATTAATTTTAGAACATAAAATCACGCATAAAGTAATTAAAAATAAAGATTGAAAACAATATATAGAAGGCCTAGCCAAGGTACTCCTCCGTTCGATATTGTAATCTGATCATAGACTCAAAAACATAAATTTAGTTTATTCTTATGGACAAAGTTATAGCAGACAGTAAACAACACATATCAACCAATCTATTCGTAATTATTTGATAACCCCGAGTAAAGCTCTGCAGATTATTACCCTAACCAATTAAACTATCTCCGAGTAAAGCTCCGTAGAATATAATCTATGATAGCAGTAGACTCTAATAGACCTTTGTCTTAACTAACATAACCAGAGAAGCTGCAATCTATTTAGATTAAATTATTTAATCTCACAAATTTCTTAATTGAAATTAATTCGCCACTTCGATAGATAGAAATCACGTGGATTCACTAATCTATTCAGCAATTTATCCCCAAGTCAATCAATTAACAGGCCTCATTAATTAATGAACACAGCAACAATAAATCGAACAAAGCACAGAGATCAGACAAACATAAGAGATAAACAAAAGCAATCAAACCAAAGGAGTCTCACGAATTACATTAATCGAACATTAGATACCTTGTCTAGATGAAGAGTTAGCCACGTATAGCAATGGCAAAAGACATTGTTCTTAGAGAAGGGTTTTTTGTTTGTCATGCACAAGAGCTACCGCTATTCTCTCAATTCTGATTCTGATCGTTCTTAATTTCCTAAAAATGAGACTATTTGTAGTCTAGGTTTTCTCTTTACAATAAACAAAATGGGACCCAATAAAAATGAAAATAAAGCTCTAATGGACAACAAAATAATTTGACTTCGTCCAGCATAGGGGATTATGTCATTCGGGCCTAAATCCCAGGGTAATTAATCTGAAATTCGCAGGTAGCGATCTACCAGCATCGTGGCACCTTCAACATGGTCATATTGAAATTCTATCCAATTCCAAATTATCCATATTCACTCCAAATTGCATCACTTTAGTATTTCATCACCTAGAATATACAAAGACATGAATTACTATAGAAACACAAGTAAAACATCACACAAACATATCAAAAGAACATAAAACACAAACAAAAAACATGCACAAAATGCAAGTTATCAGTGATTAAAAATAGATTAAGAACTAAAGATTAGTGGTTCAGTTCTTATGATCCTTTATGTGTCTTATATAAGCTTGTGAATGAGACACGTAATCATTTGTTCATTGAAAGTTGTTATAGCAAATCGGTGTGGAGTGGAATTCTATCTTTGATTCAACCCCCTAGGTTCTCTTTTATTTGGGAAGAGGTATTGGAATCTATCATTCTATATACATCAGGGCACAAGAATGGTATACTTATCAAGACTTCTTTCCACTTGGCTATCTACTATCTTTGGAGGGAAAGAAATAGGCAAATTTATAAGAATGAGGAGAAGCATCAATCTGAACTTGCTGAGGTAATTGTTACCTTAATTACAAATACTCTCTTAGCTCATAAGAAGCAGGACGCTCTCACCTATGAGGTCAGATTGCGGTGGTTTATTTAATTTTTTCTTGTAAAAGCTGTACTTTTGTATAGTATAGTGTAATTGTTGATAGTAGTATCCTCAGTGAGGATTGTGTACATGGTTTTGTTTTGTTAATATAATTTCTTTTAACTTCCAAAAAAAACTGCTATTGCTATGGTCAAAAATCTAGTTTTTCATGGAAAAACTAAACACATCAAGATCAAGTATCATGCTATTCAAGAAGCTAAGAACGAAGGTGATGTTTTGTTGTTGCATTGTCTAGGAGAAGAACAAGTTGCTGACATTTTCACCAAAGGACTACAGAAGAACAGATTTGAAGAACTTCGAAGCAAACTCGATGTTGTGCATAGATCTTGCATCAAGGAGGAGTCATGATAACTAGTGATACAAAATCTATGTACCTATTTACTACTTTGATATTGTTTTTTTATTAAAAAAATATGTGGTGGAAGACAAGGAAAAACAAGTTCCTTAGATTATGGGTTTGATGTTGATGTCTACCTCTTTGTATCATTATGTATATGTGTTCTGAAGTAATGAAATGGTGTGTGTTTTCTATTTCCTCTCTTTATACTCCATATTAAACTCTCCAACAATCACGTCACTACTAATCATCTCACAAAATCTCAAATCATTAATTAATATCTAAAATATAAAGAAATTTAAGAAAAAATTTTACAGAACAAATAATTAATATATGGTTTAGAAATATATATAATGTATAACATGTTCTAATTTTATTGTAAATAATCTAAAAAATAAAAATTTAAAGACATCACAACCTTATTATATTAAGCTATATATAATTATCCCTCATCTCAAATAATGTTTATTTTTTAAGAATTATTTGGAACTAGAAAAGATATTAAGTACCTTAACTCTTTACTCAATTATTAATTAATTTTATCTTAACATTAATTTGGCTAGTATGGCATTAATTAAGCGCTTAAATAGTAATATATTTAAAAATATGGTACTCACAAGGCATAACTTTAGAAGAAGAGAAAAAAAATTTAAGTCTTAAGAGAACTTTTAAAAAATTATAGTCATTTATTAAACTTTTAATCTTCTATAGTTGTCTATATATTAAAACACAAAGTTTACAGACTATAACTACACTATTAAAGTTATCTCTACAAAAATAAATGAACAATTCAATAAAATATAAAAAATTAAGTAGATTTAGAATTTAGGTTAATTTTTTAGGGAAGGTTCTAGTTTAAAATACCTTAACTTATCGTAATATATATTAAGTTGTAATATAACATATAAACATATAAACATGATTATTTAATTTTAGTTAAAATCTTTAAAGTAACGATGGATGTATCATAGTTAATATTGTTAAAATTTACCATTTATAAAAATTTTAAGTGAATCATACACATGATTGACATAAAATAAATGTTAAGTATAGTGGACATCTTAATAAATTCTTAATTTAGGTTCTTAAGAACAATTTTTAAAACATGTTCATCTTAAGAGTTAAGATTTCTTCTTAATATTATTATCATAAGTATCTATTAAGTACAAAATTTTATTAAAATATTAAAATAATATTTGAAAAACTTTTGCTTAAAATTTGTGCATTATTTCCAAATACATCCTTAATATTTCACTAAACGTCTAATATACAAATTTCAATACATCATATCAATTTAATTAACTCAATAAATAATTATTGGTGTCGTAATACAGATTTGGAGAAATATTTTGTTTTATACTTTAATTTTACAATTGTCTTACTTGTATAAATATATGAGTGAAGTTATGTCGATTGCAAAACATGTATGCATTTTTTTTGAAAAATGTTAAATTCTTGTATTGCACATTACATTGACTTGATGTTAAAAAATTCTAGACACTTTCTTATCATTAATAAAATTGTGCAAAAAGAAAAAAAAGTGACCAAATTCATCAATAATCATGCATGAGTCTTGAATTTAATGAGAAATGATTTCACCAATGGTAGGAATTTGCATTGTCTTACTATTACAAGATTTGCAACTAATTTCTTATAACTTTAGTATTTTGTTTTGATGAAGAAAGAGTTTGAGACAAATGCTTATGAGTGATAAGTGAGTCGTATCTCAATATGCTATGTCTAATATTGGATTGGATGTTTTTAGATTTATACTTGAAGATCATGAGTTTTGATCTCAATGTTAATTTGTAATATGAGTTTGTAAGCCTTTGGTGAAAGTACTCTGGTTGGCTAGTAGTAATAAAAAGGCAATGTAGATTATTTTTATGATGCCATAGAGAGGATGAACAAAGCAATCAAGGTTAATCTAAAAAATAGGTCTTTTTTTGCACACCTTATTTTGCAGTCATCAATGAGAAATGAAAAAGGAAACTTTACTCTGTATTGTTTACAGTTGGGATATTTTTTAATCCTAGTGTTTGTTCTAAACCAAGTTTTACAAAGAAATTAGAAGTTAATAGGGGAATATTATTAACTTTTGCAATAATTGTTACTCATAAGATAAATTAAGATCTTTTAGGCTCACAAATTAAGATTTATATAGATGTTGATGGCAATTTTGGGATGATCGTTGTTATTTTTCAAAGAGACAATTTATTCAGGTATTTTTTTTCACTTTTATTACATATTAGTAATCCATTATCACTTTATTTTGTTTATAATGTTAATTTTGTTGTCTTAAAGTTGCTTGATGAGACCAACTTAGAAGTGGTGTTTTAGGACTGCAAAAGTTTGTAATTGGAATTTTCAGTCAATGTATGTGTGCAATAAGGTATGAAAAGAATTGGACCATATTTAAATTTATCTATTCCAAAAAGTAGAATATATTGGAATACAAAATATTGAACAACTTGGTTATTATTTGATACAATTTAAAGTTTTAATAAAGGTATGTTATTATCATTATTAAGTTGAATATAATTTTTTGTATTTTTTAATAATTAATTTTATTTGTTTACAAGGACTCTTAATATAACAAGTAGTTTTATTGATTCAATTTGCCTTGAACATGTTGAACTTTTGGCGAATTGGATTTATAAGGAACCAAGTTTGATATATAAGAATGACTTAAAAGATACCCTTGGATGAGAAAGTATTGACATATTATTTAGTGCAATGAATTTGATTGTAACATCCCATTACCATAGGGTACGTATCTTAGCTTTTAGGCATATAACCTACGATAATGGTATGTTGGAGCAATAACAAATCTAACTTGCACATGGCATCATCTAAC
>JAOQMS010000003.1:5627287-5639926 GCA_027563885.1 Erythroxylum longipes | reverse complement strand
CAGATCAAGATATAATCAAAATACCAAAGCATGTTCAATGAAAATTCTCCAGTTCATAACATTCCAACACATTTCCTTACTTTCATCCAATCAATATTTTTCAAATCAATTCAGATGGCTCTAACTTTATATGGAGAGAAAGAAAAATGTATTAGGAGTCTATTGGTTCAATTTCTAAGTTATTTAGAGGTTGGATGAAAAAGTTATAGCCAAAAGACTCAAAGTTGTTCAGTAAAAATACTCTAGTTCATATTCAGACTTCAAAAACCAAACCATACACGTAAACCATCACCTTCTTCTTCCTCTCTCTACTGCAAATTTTGTTTTCATGAGTACAATTCTCAATAGAATCTAGAAAGATGTTAATAACTTCACAAATTTTCATCTCAGCACATCCCAACACAAACTATTCAACAACAAAACACACTCACATACGGCTGTTCATCAATTTTCTGCATATACTTTTCTGCATGTCTTTTAATATCCAATAACAACCTCATTTCATCACATAATTTTCATTTTCATTCTTTTCCCTTAACTCTAAAACATCTCAAATGCAAGATCAAATACAACACCCAAAAATAAAACATTACTCACAGTTTTTCATCACTTTCTACATATTTTTTGCACTTTCATTTTTCTGCTCTCTCTCTCTACTGCACCATTTTTTTCTATTTTTATTCCTTCATCACTTAATGTCACCGTAACTACTCACTCAACACAACTTAAATATACATCCATTTACATCCAGTAAAACATCAGCACAATCCATTATCACAACCAAAAAATTAAAACTCACTTACTAGCTGTCCAGCAGAAACTCCAACAGTGAGATTGACGAAAAGTTTTCAGTGAATGGAGGGAAAAGCAAGGAGAAATGATACAGACCAATCTTTGGACTGCTAAGTATGGATCAAGTATCAGATGTTTCAGTGATGGATGAGTGAAGAGAGCATTTTAGGTATTGAAGCGTTTCGGTGACGAACAAAACAAAAGCTTCAGACATTTTTTTCAAACTAAAAACATGTAACAACGTGGGTTGCTCATTTAATGATTCATGTCAACCATGCATAAAACCATTTGTCATTCTCCCATTTGTCTCTTATTCTATTTTTATTCTATTTTATGTTAGTCCAAAATATCCCAAAATTTTAGAAATTTCTTAAAATTCACCAAAAATTCCAAAATAATACTAATAGTCTCCAAATAAAATTTTAACGCAAATAGGTCACAATTCACATTTTAATCAATCAATCATACCTGAAAAATGTCAATGAATGTATGTACAATTATTTTAATGTATCAAAAATAAATATTCACATGTGTGTGAATATACTATGATGCATGAGCATGAAATGCACTTCTAATTTCTCACTGTACTCTCAATTCATTATTTTGGGGTCTAACCCCGAGCATGAGATGTCACAAATTCAATATAACACAAGCCCTTTTTCATTTCCTATAGCCTTGATAAAAAAGAAGGATATTTTATGGATATTTTGTATAAATTATAGTAAACTAAATATAAACACAACTAAAGATAAATTTTTGGTCCTCATCATTAAAGAGTTATTGGATAAGTAAGCTTCAAAAGATAATTTGGTTATTGCGAATTCTTAGCTATACTTTTTCATTTCATTAAAGTTCCTTAATATTTTAAAGCTTGATGGATGAAATATTTAAAACCATTTAAAGAAATCCATACTTGCCTTTTTCAATAATATTATGCTATATATTCAATCCTTCAATGATAATATAATAAGTCTTATAATTGCATTAAAGATTTTACAACAACAATACTTTTTGGCAAAGATAGTAAGTTCAACTTTGGTGCGATATAGATCGAATATTTGGGGTGTGTATTTTGCCGTTGGAGTTTCTACTAATATTAGAAAGTAAAGCGAATAACTAACGTATCTATAATCAATATATGAAAAGGGTCTAACTAATTTGACATAACCCCGTCACCCTTCTTTAAGCTTATGGGTTTTAGACTCATATAAGAGGTCTAATTATTTAAAAAATGTAAGTTCAGTCAAAATAGGAATCATTCATACAAGAATTAAAGTCTTAACGAAAACCAAATAATCTTCCTAGTAGAAGTTGGATCCAAACTATTCTAGAATACTTCAAGTCCAACTATACTTCTAAAATGATTACCTGTAAAAGGATGGAGTGCAAGATAAGTTCTCATAACCAATATCATTATGTTAATTAGAAATATCTTTACATATTTAGCACCTTTCAACTTTTACTAACTTGGGTATTGTAGTTTCATTGTTGGGAACATCCTCAAGATTTTAGGTAGTTATTTTTATAGGCTTATAAACTTAAGGTCAACCCAACAAATTTACTATATTTAGTTAATATCATTTAGCATTGTCTATATGAACTTTTTGAAAATTTGAATATTCCCATTTTGGAAAATTTTAAACTAGCTATGATACCATCCATAAGAAGAACAATGGATTCCTAAGGAAATGATCCTTCCTTTAACCTAATTAGAGCAATCAACACCCTTGAAACTCTTCGAGCCAATGACCAACTTAGAGACCAAGCTAATGAAACTAATATGCTGCTATAGTAAGTAAAGCAATTGATGCAAGAAATATGAACTTTTTGAAAATTTGAATATTCCCATTTTGGAAAATTTTAAACTAGCTATGATACCATCCATAAGAAGAACAATGGATTCCTAAGGAAATGATCCTTCCTTTAACCTAATTAGAGCAATCAACACCCTTGAAACTCTTCGAGCCAATGACCAACTTAGAGACCAAGCTAATGAAACTAATATGCTGCTATAGTAAGTAAAGCAATTGATGCAAGAAAGATAATATACTCACAATCCACAACCATCATCAATTAATGCCATTATAATATGACACATAAAAGGCAATTATGATAGTCTATAGCCCATTGACACCTAATGTCTTAGTGGATTTCATTACAATTCATATTTAAGATGTCAACCTAATACACTTATGACAATATGCATAACCTTGTTAATTATTTTCGTCGATATATGAAACTCATAGATCTGGATGATGCATTTAATGTTATAAATGAAAGGTCTTCTCCTTTATCATGAATAGTGTGACATAATTGTAGTTTGGAATTTACTTTTAACTTCATTAGTCACTTTTCAATAATTAACTATTAGGTTGATATTATAATTTGCTAAAAATAGGCTTAGACCTAGAGACTCCATCTATTTAATATTTGAAACCTAAAAGGAAGAAGAAAGGTTAAGGGATTACCTACAACATTTTACCTTTGAGGCAACACAAATTCCCAGGCTTGACATAGGGATGGCAACAATATCCTTCATAAATAAATTCAAACATTATCCAACTTTATGGAACTCTATAAAAAGGATCACAAAATTTTGAAGTATAGAATATGATATAGAAATATTTAGATTTAGAGGATGCTAAGAAAAATATAGTAAACATAACTAATAATAATAACAATAAGAATATAAAAAAGGTGCATCTTTGATCAACAAAGTTGAGAAGCAGAAGGATAGACATAATGAACTAAAGATAAAAATAAAGGATATGTTGAGGATGACCTTTCCATGTTTAATATGTTGCTAAAATATGGTAGTTAACTATATTTTAAAGAAGTCACTTTAGATCCTTAGCTCAAAATGAAAACCTACAGATCTAAAAAGTATCAAATCTAGGAGAAGTCTAATTAGCTCTTTAACCTTAAAAAAGAGCTTGCATGTCTGAATAGCTTAGCTTTAGGAAAACTCTTAAGCTCCCTAGTTCAAAATAAAAAATTATAGGTTAAAAAATCTTTAGTCTAAAGAAATCTCTTTATCTCTCTAGCTTAAGAGAATATGTATGCTAAAGAAACTCAAGTCTAAGAGAAGCATCCTCAGCTTTTTAACTAGAAAATAAAACATACAGATTAAAAAGTATCATATGAAAAATAGGATTCCTCACTTATAAGCCTAACATAAAGAAACAACAGGATGAAGAAATTAGGCTCTTAATTAAGTCTTTTAGAAACTTAATAAAGTAGAGGAGTTAAACTCTATAAGCCTGTTAATTTTATTTAAATCTTTTAAAATTTAGTAAAGCAACTTAGTCATAATGTAAGCCTATCAAGTTCATTAAAATTTTATCTTCTAAAAAATTTTCAAGCATAAAAAATGATTATATTTGTGAAGGACATATTTGGATACTTCTTTTGCACCACCTTTCTATAGCCCTAAAACCTTATCATTGTTGCATTTATGAGGTTTTTGTAGTTTCAATTCTTGAAAGACTTAGATTTATGGTAAAGATAGATGATGTCAAATTTGAAATCATCACCCTCGAACACTTTTGGACTATATGTCATCCCTTTCAACCCTCAATCCTACCACCTTATCCTTTAAAAATGTTTTCTCTTTCTCTAGCTCATTGAAACGCTTAAACAATTACTCTCTAGCAACCTCCTTTCCTTTTTGAAAATTTTAAGGTTTCTATAGGCCTTTAGGGTGACATCTTATCCTATTCCACCTCATTACGAAAGTGATAACCTAAATAGAGAATGAGAAAGTTTGAAAAGCTAAGTAATCTTACCCAAGCAAAATGTTTTTAAGAATAAATGAGTGAAGTCAACATCCATTTCTTCCAAGCTCTACTTCTCGACGGTATTCACCATCTCACGAATAATCCAAACACACTCTAACCTTACTAAGACAATTTAAGTCTTTTTTAGGTTAAAGTTGGCGGCAAAAAGCTCATATTCCCTAGTAATACTAGGTAGGATAAGGAGATAATCAACTTTTTCTACTAGTTAGAACAAGTAAAGAGGAGAGGAATAAGGAGGTTAAGACACATGATTGGAGCTAAAAAGGAGTAACAACTTAATTATAGTGACCTTATCATTATGGGTCACCTTCTACTTCTTCTTCTTCCTAGAGGAAGAAGCAAGTAGGCCTTTTTCTTTGGCCACCTTTTGTCCTCACAAGCATCTTATTCATGCTCTTAGATGTCATAAAAATAATATAGATGCTAATAAAATGTTTAAAAACATAAGATTTTTTTTAAATGTAACAATATGGATGCTCTTCTCTGTAAGACACCCCTAACTTGATCATGTCAGGCTTATAAAACAGAGTTTCAAGGTGGAAAAGGGAATTTTTTTAGAAGTTGAAAATTGAATTAAGAAATAACAAAGGAAGCCTGAGCCATTATAAAAGGAAACAAATTGAGAAGCAAAGATCTCATTAACCAATAACAATAACTACAGAATATTAAAATAGGAAGATTAAGCTACACATGCAAACAAAACTAGATAATATAGTGAACTATTTCAATTAGGGAATTAAGTAATTTCTAGTTAGGTCTTAACCGAATACTTGCTTTATAAAAATTTGTAGAGCTCACCTATTTCTTATTCATCATAAAGTATTGGAAATAAAGTCAAGCAATTGAGAGACTTTCCTTGGTGATTTTTTTATACCTTCCTTGCCATATTGCATATATGTTGTAACTTTAATTCAATTTTGAAAAAAGCTAGAGCACATCCCATATGTTTCAGTTGATTTACAATCCACTACAATTATCTATTCATTCTCAAAGTAAGAGTGACTATGCAATTGAAGAATAGAACTCAACATTGCTAATAAGAACTAGTATTAAAAGAACAAATGATTTATAGACTTAAGGAATATCTTACAAAAGTGAAAAGTAAGATCTAAGTAATTTTTAAGTCTATAGAGAGTTTTCACTCTTTATTTGACTATTAACCGGAAGATGAATGAGACTTTCCTGGTGATATGCTTAGACCAGACCAAATTAAACCAATTTACCTTAAGATTTTGCCTCTTAAATATCTCCAGATATGACTTGCTAACAAATCTATTTGATTATCCCTTTTCCAGATTATGGAATCTAAAGAGGAATAAAGTAAGTTATCTTTAAGTTGAGACATTCCCCATCTGCTATATCTCCACTCCGTTTCATCAATAATTTTTTTAACTTTTACCTTATCAAATATCCTTTAGCTTCATTAATTACCAATCAGTTTTCATATGAAGACCTCTTACATTGCACTAATTATCAAACCAAAACCAAGTGTCTTGACAATTTCTTATTAACCCAAAACTAGAAATATTACAAAAAATCCACATTCTAAGCTTAAATTGGTGCATAAAGTATGCTCTTAATAGAATTGATGGAAAGAATTGAAAGCTTAAAGAAAGAGCTGAGAGAATTCATAAAAATTCAAAGGGGGCGAGAGTCAACACTATAAAATAGGGTTAAATCATTATTAAAGGTGAGGTTGAAGATTTTAAGATTTTTACATTTATGATGATACCTAAATGTGCTACTCAACTCTATTTTCAAGCAATAATCTTACTGAGCATTTCAATAGCAAGTATAAAAAGGTAAGAAGATAATGGATCCACTTGCTCAAGGCCCTTGGCTCCTTAGGAACAACTTAGTTAGCTCCTTATTCACTTAAATACTAGGATGTTATGGTGATGCAAGGTTGTACCATTTCAATAAAGATCCTAGGAAAATGAGAGGAATCGAGACATTTGATAATGAAATTCTAGTCTAAAGAGTCAAAAGCCTTATTAAAATTAACCTTAAGTGTGTAACTTTTGATTGAGGTTTTGGTGTTATAATACTTGAAGAATTCTTGAACAACAAGAATGTTTTCAGTAATGTTTCTACTTTGAATAAGATCATGATGATATGAACTGCTCAAAAGCTTTAAGAGTCCCTTTAACCTTAAACTAGCATCTTAGAGATTACCTTGTTATCAAATTGCAACAAGAAATAGATATAAAGTCTTATAAAGAAGTAAGCTTTGTTTTTTTAGGGAGAAGACACATAAATGTTTTATTGAGTTCCTTAAGCATTTTCTTACTTTCAAAAAATTCCGACAATGAAGCTATAATGAGGCCCTCAGATAAACTCTAAGTTTTTCTAGAAAAATGAAGCATTAAATTCATCTGAACCTGGGAAATT
This sequence comes from Erythroxylum longipes, assembly GCA_027563885.1. NCBI lineage: Eukaryota > Viridiplantae > Streptophyta > Magnoliopsida > Malpighiales > Erythroxylaceae > Erythroxylum > Erythroxylum longipes. The sequence continues at coordinate 5,632,946 of JAOQMS010000003.1, read as the reverse complement.
TTTAAGTTTAAGAATGAATATAGCAACTTAAATATTAGAAGCATTGAAGGGTATAGTGAGAAGTTCAGTTTGGAAAAGATCCAAATTTGATGTTATGAAAACACTAAGAGCATGCATAGAAGAATCAACATTAGAGGCTTCATCTAATAGGTTTATGAAGAAGTTGAAGGAAATGGATCTAAACTCCTCTTGATCATAGCATAAATTCCCTATATCATTAAAAAAGACACTATCTTATTGTGATTTGTTCTTACTATGGTGGAATGTTTCAATCACCCTCTTTAAGTTAATATATTCTTAATCTTTGCTTTAATAGGGAGTTATGGATATCAAGAGCCTAAATGTAGTTCCTCAAGGCCCAATGCTCTTGAGATTTAAGAAAATCATCAAAGTTATTTCTATAGCTTCCAATCTAGACAATTGAAATAGTATTTTTGTAGACTTAATATTAGCCTTAATGTTTAGAAATAATTTCTTATTTAGTTTTTTAAGCTTCCCCTTTATAACCTTCACTTTTCTCATTAAATAATAAGTTTAACATATAAAAAAATTAAGCCTACAAACCATTTTTAGCATCCTTTTAAAGGACCTAAACTTTATTTAAGTAGTTATTAAATTTAAAGGGAGCTTTAATTAGAATTATAACAACAATGTTAGAGAATCTTTAATAAAATCATTAGTATGTATTAAGGTACCAAAGTGGGTATGACCAAAAAGGTAGTTGCTTATCCAAGCAGAGTTAACCAATTTGCTTTCCAGCTTCTTCTTGATGAGCTAATCACTATTCTGTTTATTGCTTCAGGTGAAGAGTTGGCCAGCAATGTTTCCCTTAGATGAGTAGTAACTGAGCTAAGATCATTTTTCATATGTCTCAAGTTAAATCTGCCTCCTTTAACCTCTTAAGAGCTTAAAATATAATTTAGGTCTGATAAAATTAACTAAAGAGCTTAAATCCTAACTTGTAACCTTTTTCAATTCATTCCGTAGTTGTTCTATTTGAAAAGTTAGGTTAGCCACATATGAAAATTTTGATAGGCATAAAAGAGGAGGTAAAAGAGAAAGAGAGACGAATTACTTGTTCAGAGATAAACAAGTCAATGAATTAAATAACATTATAAGCTACAATGATTCTCCCATTAAAGTAATGTTGATGGTTAGAACGATAGCTCTAATTTTTTCTTAGAAATTATAGATTGTCATTAAGAGTACTGAATTCTATTTTAGTTTTCAAAAGACCCAAAAGCATATGATTCCTATTAAAAAATGTCTCTATTTATCTACTACTTATTAAGATTGTTAAGCCTTCTAATATTTTAGATAAGAATGGGCATTAGGGAGGAATAAGAGAGAGGAGATTCAATGAATGGTTCTTTTTTTAAGCTTCTTCTTCACAGAGATGAAGGAATCCACCTTAAAACACTCTCCCTAAGTAAGTGGGAAAATAGAGGAAATTGATCTTACTTAAGATTCTTTTAATAGAGGTTTAGAGTTCTCAATGAGAATGTCTTTAGCAGATCAACGCTTGAGACAATCCATCTTTGAATCCTATGAACAAGGAGCATAAATTGGGTTAGAAATGCTCTCTAAAAGCAACATCTCCTTAGATTTGTTAAAATTATCATTAGAGTTCTCCTACAAGGATTTCAACTTCTTTATATTTACTAAAGGATTAGAAGTTTCAAAATTTTTAGAGTTATCAATTAAAGCTTGGTCCAAATTTTTTGAAGGATAAGAATCATACAATCCTATCAATTCTTTGTAATTACCAGTTTTAAAGACTATACTTATGATTCTATATTGATTATCTTGGATTTTAGAGGTCTTAACTAGAATGATATAGAGATATTTGAGCTTCCTAACTCTCTAGACTCGGATAATTTGATGATTAATAAGACTCAATATGCTCTTTATCTCTTTTAACTTCTAATTAAATTCTCGTATATCCAATTCTATTAAGTCTAGCTACTTGGGAATCAATATGTAAAGGCCTTCCTAAAGAACTTTCTAGTAGATCATACCTGAAGTTGTTTAATATTCTAGGAGAATATTATCAAAGCTAACCCAAAGGGATATTGCCTAAAGTCAAATTAGCTTTCCATTTTTGAAGCATTATTGGCATTTTAGAGATATATCATGGCCTCTGCTTTAAGATATTTAGTAAGCTGACCTTATTGTTAAATAAAAATGAAGATATCCTTTTCAGTTATCAAGGTTTCATCCAATCCTATTTTACCCTACCTTAACTATGTCCATTATTACATTTATGGAAATGGGGTTATTTTATCGAGAAAGTAGTCTACTTTACTAGAGAGGAGGACCAATATGTCACACCCATTTGCAAGACTTTCGAGGGGAGACAACCTAGTCCTCTTGAGTTTATATGTTAGGAAAGTAAAAGAGCTTACCCTGACTAGTCAATATATCCAGTACATGAGGCTCCCTCCTTTACGGGAGTCTGAAGAGGGTCGTAATGTACGCAATATTCCCTTTGTATTTTGACAAAGAGACTGTTTCCATAATTTAAACCTGTGACCTTATGGTCACAAAGGAGTAACTTTACCAGTTTCTCTAAGGCTCACCCTCACCTTACCCTAGGCTCACCCTCACCTTACCTTAACTATCACTTTCAAACATAAGCCTACACTAAGTTACATTAGAAGGTTGTTGGGAGGAGCAGTATTGCATTGAACCTTTAGTGGAAACATTATATTAAGAAGTTGGAAAATGCAGAGGAAAAAAGGGGAAATGACCAGAAGGAAGGATATTAGCATAAAGGAGTGAGGAAGAGTTAAATAAAGAAGGATTAAGCTAGGGTTGCTTGATAAACTCTAAAACCAAAAGAAAAAACTAAGAAGGAGATTATAGATGTAAGGTAATGGAAAAGGAGCTAGAAAATGAGGAATAAACCACTACTACCACCTTCGGATTAGAAAAAAGAGTGAGTGAGAGAGGCCAGTTTCTTTCTAGAGCAAGCTTGAATGGGAAGGAGACCCGCCCGAGTTTGTTAAGTAAAATAGTCAAGGTTTCTTAAAAGGGGACAATAATAACTTCTCTCTTTAAAAAAGGGGAACAAACATTATTTTTGAGATGGGAACTTAAGTGTGTATAAACCTCTTTATTCACCTGCCAATGACTTTAAAGACCACAAGGCTACTTCATTTAATAATAAGAGAAACTTATCCTTATATCCATATAATCGTTTGAGGATCATTAACAAGTGATACCTACTCCTTGTGCTCACATTGTATCATTTGCTTTTAAGTCTTAATAGGTCTAAGTTAGTGTATAAATTTAAATTGCTCAAGGTTAGGGACACCTTTTGAATGGGACAAGTGATGATGAATTTAACCTATAAACTCTAGGCCTGAAGATGTAATTTGCTAGGACTTAAGCATAAAACATTAATGATCTAAAGTATTATGAGATGAAGGAAGGGTTAGCAATAGGTGGTCCAAACCTAGCTTAAAGTTTTTTATTTCAACCAAACCTAAGCCTAAACTTGAACCCAATTAGACTTTGATCGACCAAGGCTAGATTAGGTTGGGCTAGACCCAAAAAAAATCCTCTCATGTTAAAAACTTATTAAAAGCTTAGTTGAATGATGCACATTTAATTGAAAACGATGATATTATAAACAAAGAATAATGTAATAGACATTGACATTATCTTCTACATTATCACAACTCATGTATACTTGAGATTCCTAGCTTTATGACTAGTATAAATATATGATGTTAAGACTCCTCTTACTCTATTTAACAACTCTTCCTTGATTAGAAATGGGATGCTGTTATCATTAGAATCATCAAGAAATTGAATATGTAGTTGATCCTTTGGCCAATTAATTTGGCAAGTTCTAAAAATGCATTACTCATGTACCTATATAAACACAGAACAAAGTTAATAAATAAGAACACACGTTAAGAGATTCATAGATTCTATACTAAATTCAGGATTCCTGTACATATTGTTATTTGTAGTGTAACTCATTATGCAACATTATCTAAAAATAAATATGCTTTCTTAAATAAGAGATTCATTGTATGCCACTAACATCCATCCATTTAATTTGCCTACCCTTTCAAAGCACACAATTTGCTTCCCAACTTATATAAAAGTTTGTTCATAAATTTTTCTCATATATGATACATATGCCAAACTTTACAATTTTACATAAAATTTAAGGATGTCCCAAATTTCTTAGATTTTTAATTAGTTAGTTATACGAGCAAAGACCAAGGCACAAAAATAACAACTCATTTTTATGTATTTCCTCTATTTAATACATATTGGAATTTGAACCATAACTATAAGGCACTCAAAGCCTATTTCCTCAACATCATTTGACTTCAATGAAGCCTCTTAGACGTTGCACAAAACTTAACTTAGCTAGAATGATTCAATCATATATAAGTTTTCTATTGAGAAGACTCACAATAACATTACTTTATCCTATATGTGACAATAAACATGAATTTAGACATTAAAAGTTCAAATGCAATGAAAAATGGTACAATAACACCCAACTTCAAGTCCAACTCTTCAACAACATAAAATCGTTATTAGAAAGCAGTAAGCAGCAAGCTTGAGCAGTGAGCAATTAGTGAACTATTTTTTAACTTTAAGAGGTTTTAGAGAATGAGATTACGAATTTGCGATAAAGAGAGTGTTTCAGGGCAGGGAGAAAAAGCTAACAGTTTTTTTCATTAACAAACAATGTCATGTTATTATTTAAACAAAATGGAATTATTTTAAGTCAAAAAAGTTGGACTACTTTCATCAGGGCCAAGCCATGAAACATGAGCTCAAGCTTGACTCAAAATTTGGTTAATCAAGTCTTTTCTAGTTGACTTTAGGCTAGGTTGATTTGAGTTAAGTTTAACAAGGCCAAACCAAATTACCATCCCTAAGTGGAGGGGAAAACAAACTCCAAACTTAGTTCATTTAATATTTCTCTGTATTATTTATAAATTATTTTTAAAAATGTACTATTTATGTTACATATTATTCATAGTTTCAATTATTTAAAATTTGGATGAAATCTTTTATTAAAATTATTTATTTTTTAAATAAAATAATATAAAATTAAAAAAGGCCCTTGCCTATAAAGATCAATCATGCTTTAGGCCACCAAAAGTCCAATCAAACTTTAGCCTAGGCTACATATCATAAGCCTAATTAAAAAACTTTAGGTTGAGCCTGACCCAGGGAGGGCTCACGTACGACCAACATATTGCCACTCCTACTTAAATGATTTATAGTAAAATCCCACCTTACTAGGCTTAAGATCATAAATGTATTCATTATCCTTTGAATATCATAACCTTATCTCCTTAGGGATATGGAATCTCTCCATTATCTTTTAAAACTTAATCCTTTTATGTTCATTTGGTTTTAATCACATTTTGAAGATCTTATTAAAGTCTTTAAGCATGGATAGCAAGAGAGACATGTATAAGCAAAGCACTGTCTTAAACTTGATTGGCTCAGGTTCATATGACATGTTAAAAGTGGCCTTACTATTATGGGTTAGGGTAGTATGGTCTCACTAGACTTGACAAATACAAGGATACTATTCCAAAAATTGGAGGCCATTGATCTTACATCACTATATTCAATAGAATATGAGGTTAACCTCATATTCTATTGAATATAGTGA
>JAOQMS010000003.1:5612031-5627187 GCA_027563885.1 Erythroxylum longipes | reverse complement strand
TTTTCTTTCACCGGTTCAGCAGTTTTTACCGGTCCGACCGCAAAATGAACGGGTCAATCACTCACAAAAAATAAGGGTTAAATCAGACCGTTTCATGCTCCAGTTCACCGGTTCACCAGTCCAACCGGCCGGTTCGGTTCGGTTTTTAAAACACTGATTAATATAATTATACTTCTATTTTTATCAAAATATACCAAGTTATAGTCAAGATAAATTAATTTCACAATATATAAATTATCATATAAATTTTAAAATGAAAATTTTCATTTAAAATATTGAAAATGTAAATTTTTTTAGGTTTCAAATAATTTTTAATTTTTATTATATAAATAAATTTTAAGATCATAAATATATCTATTGTGAAATTATCTTTTCATATTTTGAAAACATTTTTAAATTTATAAAACACTTTATTTTTGTAAGAAAAATTAGTATATTAATTATTAAATAATTAAAATATAATAGTCATAACTTTGTCAACAGTTAATATTAAATAATAAAATAATATTTTTTATCTAACTATTAATGAAATCATGTTTTGAAAAGAAAAGATGTAAATGTAAAATAGCTTTTATGATTTTAATAAATTATAGGATCAATGAAAAACTAAAATCATAAGTTTGAAAATAGAAACACAAACAAACATAGTTTTTTATTTGATTGAAATGTTTTAAAATCTGAGGTTAATAATAAAATCAAATAGAGCCTAAATATATGAAATACATAATACATTTAATCAGCAAAACATTTCACATTCAAATAAGAGCACCATCTTATATACATTTAAGGACATTATCCTTCAGCTCAAATGAAAGTATACTGGTACCGTTGACAGTTCTTTTGTAGGAAATGTTAATCTTGTGTAATCATATAACACCATCTTATATACATTTAAGGACAAACTACACAGTTGGTTAGGCAATATCTGAAAACACAGCTTAGGATAAAGAAGACTCTTCTTATTCTTCAAATAAATTGATAACCAAAAAATAAATATATTACTCAATTTAGGGATAAATTTAATACTAAGATTTGAGGTATGCAAATATGATATCAATTAGTAACATACGCATTTTTTTACTTCATAGTATACACCAGGTAGTCTTGAGCTAGGGCAGGAAGGCGTTTTGCTTAGGGTCTCTTTTAGAGTAATGTTCTAAAGGCAATCATCTTTAGGACTTTTGTATAAACTTCACTTTGATTAATAAAGCGAAAGACAATTTTCATTAATTTGATGTTCATTTATTTATGAATTGATGTCATCTTAAATCAAATTAATAAAGTCCATGATACAGAACATATCATGAAGGAAATCATGATGAGATCATGATAATGAGATTCCTATTATGTCCAATTATGTTAGTATCTAAATTATCCCTAGTCATAGGATTAATGAGATAGAACATTATTAATTCAGATAGACTACCATATGTTATACTCCTTGATTTGATTAAGCAGTGGATCTTATAAACTGTAAGAATGAGATATTTAGAGTTAACATGTGATGCTTACTAAGAGCAGTAAGTACATCAGATGACCCGCTATGAGATTAATATATGGACGATCTATCAAATGTCAATGATTAATCTTATTACAGCAATGGTGCAAATATCCTTAGACTTGAGGTATTCAAGGATATCTTAGATATTGATTATGTGCTTTGACACCATTCCTTATTACCTCAAGATGAGGTCGCTCATAGGGTAGTGATTGGGTATAAATATTGGTATTCGAAGGTAACTGGGTAGTCAATAAAGGATTCACCACCCCTGATAGAAGGAGGTGATACTCATGACCTCTTGTCGGGGTCATTACTCAGGAGTCTCTAGCCAGAGTAATTATATGTCATGAAGAGAGTCTTCAATAACATATCGAGTAATGAGATCCTTAGGATAAGAACTAACATCACTTGGACAAGATCTGACATAGTCAGTCCAATGGGAGTTGACATATAGCCCATACTCCGAACTAAGTGGGGTATAGGATGGTGAAGGGACGAATTGCATCGTAATTGACTATAGAAAGGTTCATTAATCGGATAATTAACTATCGAAGAGTTTGAGTGTTAATTCACTTACATTCCAGTAAATTGGCATCATGAAACCCTTCATGATTTGCTCGGATTAAGAGTTAATTTAAGTTACCAAAATTACTGGAAACCTAAGGGTCACATGCATAAAAGATTGGATGAAAAACAAAGTATGCATGACTGTCATTTAATCAAGCCATTGTGACCGACTTAATGACAGGTGGTACATATATAAGTGAGTTATTCACTCATGCACACACAAATTTTTAGCCAAAAACACACTCAATAGAGAGGCTAAGGGTCCAGAAGAGTTCTAGAAGTTAAGAGAAGTGATCTTGAGATTTGTTCATGCAATTTTAAGGAACTGTTGCATGAGATTAATTGTATAAAACTTGGTCTTAATCTAACTCTCACTAGAGCATCTACTTGAACTCATCTTATTTGGTGCTTTAACCACCCTTACACACTAATTTTTCTTCATCTTTGCATGCTCTCTAAAGGCCAAGGAAGGTTCTTGGTGTTTGCTACAAGCCAAACAAGAAGAAGATTCAAGAAAGGAGGAGTATTTGCAAGGTACATATACTGTAATTTCATGTTCTTATAATCTATTTATACATGCACATAGATTCTGGGTTTTCTGGGGATATCGTGGGGTTAGAATTTTGAATCTGACACTTTCGCTGCCTTGCCATGTATGTGATGCATGGATCTATGGCTCCCAAACAGTGGTATCATAGCTGGTTATGTATGTATAAGATGATCTATTGAACATGTGCAAATTGTTTGCTAGGTTATGACTGACATGTATGTTGATTTCAGAAAATTATTATAAATTGTATAAAAACATTTTTTTCATATTTTCTTTCACATAAATGTTTATAGGATGTTATATTGTGTTTCTATCAAAGGACAATTCAATTTAATGTCATTTGCTATTTTATTACTAATTAATCTCCAGTCTATTCATATGTTGATTTATGAGAATTTCTGGAAAACTGAATATATGTGCTGATTTTGAAAATTTTGTAATAATTCTATATTTTTTCTAATTTTCTTTCACATAAATGTTTATAACGTGTTATATTATGTTTATGTAAAAGGAAAATGCAATTGAATGTCATTTGCTAGTTTATTACGATTTTTGTTTCAACCTGCTGCATGTATGAAGTTCTGGGAAATTCTGGAAATCTGATCAACATACATGCTTGTAAATTCCATAATAATTTTATAAAAAATTATTTTTATGAATTTCATTTATGAAGATGCACATATGATGTTTCCATGTGTATGAGATGCATGACACCTGTTTTTGAAGTGATTGATTATTTATTCTCAATTTTACATGCATGTTGGTGGTGTATGACAAGTGTTAGTGGACATATGATGTGCTGGATAATTCCACTTAGTTCGTAAAGAATTACTAAGAATTAATTTTTGGAAATGGAATTTTTCCAGAATTAATTAAACTTGATTCAATTAATAGATCAAGTCAAAGTCAATATTGGTCAGCTTTTTGAAAGCTGATAGGGCCGACTTGTTTGATGACTTATGTGTATGTGTTTCAGTTATAAGACCTTGAATTTTTTTATGAGATAAGAAATGTATTATTTTGAGGCTAGTAGCATATTAAGTGCATGTGCTTGAAATTAGGGTTCTGAAAAAATTTCTAACATTGAATCGGTCTCTTTAGTGTCTAATAGGTTAACTCATTTATCTTGATAATTTTGGCCATCAAGATAATTTTGGCTTGTGTTGAAATCGTCTTGATAAATTTGAGATGACCTAGGGATGTTTTAGATGACTAATTGGTGTTTGGGAATTTTAGAAACCCTAGGGATTAATTTAGAATTAATCCAAGTAGAGCATTGCATTTCTGGTGTGACTGGAAAAAGGCATGTGCATTAGAATTAAAGTGTTTAATTGGGACATCAAAATAATTGAATTTTTGGGTTCCTAATTGAATCACATTCATAATTCAAATTAGTCGAGACTAACACTAGTACCCAATTTGGTTCAAGAGTTAAATCGAATCACGATCTTTAGATGCATAGTCAAGTCACAACCTAAATTAAACCTCTTTTGTGTGTTACATGCATTAGATGCATTTTAAGGGTAGTTATGGCATAGGCCTAATTTATTGAGATGTCCATAATCTGAATATATATGTGATATATATATATATTTATATATTGATGAGACCTAAGAACAAATCTCTCAACTAAAATATCAGGACTTACACCTCCTATTCATATGGTAAGAACTAGGGTTCTTTTAGTATTGGGTTGTTGGGCAAACCCAAGCCAGCTCTACACGAATATGTTTAAACTATGGAAATTAGATTTTCATATTAATAGGTTGGTCCTAACTGGAAGCGTTGATTTGTTGGAAAAGCTTAAGTTCAACGTGGATAGAGGCAAAGCTGGGTAGTATATATGGGATGTATATGTATCAATAGTTGATAACCCAATGAGTGTGCTAAATCAACAGTTGATGACACAAGTCAATAGTTGCATAACTGAATGCAATTGGTATGAAGGATACCTACCGATTGACCTAAGGTGGCTTGTTGGGCAAACTCAAGGTCATTCTTAGTGATATTGGATACTGACCCATTAGGAGAATTATAATTTTTTCTCAGATTCGTAATGAGGGCTATGGATTTGGATAAAATAGTGGTACCCATAATGCATGTGATTAAAGTCCTTATCGATATGCATTTATGTACATTCTAGTACTTTCTTCATTCTTCTCGGTTATTGAATCGCCACAATATCTTCGTCCAATGTGAACTTACGCTCCCTACTTGACTCCAACAAGCTCACGAGACCAACTTCTTATATTGGCTATGAAATTTAAGAATCGTTCTCAAATATGAGAAACTAGGATATATCCTAGATGAGCCACTTCCCGATCCTCCTATTATTGATGCCTCTAATGCTTTTTCATTCTAAGATGGTTGAGGGATCGTCTTTATGCAATATGCACTGAAGATGAATGATTACATTAAGAGGTTAGCCAGTTTGAGTTTCATAATGGATCATGAATTAAGTATAGACTTAATTCTGACTAGTTTAACCGATAGTTATTCACAGTTTGTGCTTAACTATCGAATGAACCAAATATCCACTTCGATACTTGAACTGATTAATCTACTCAACATAGCTGAGCAAACTGTCAAGAAGGACAGTAAGGCTATGATGCTAATGGACTCTACTTCTGATTCTCACAAAAGGAACCAAAAGAAGAAGAAGAAGAAGTCCAAGAAGCCAGTGGGAGGTGTAGCCAAGAAGAAGACAAAAGATAATACATTAAAAGGAATATGCTTTCATTACAACAAGGAAGGGCAGTGGAAGAGGAACTGTAAAGCCTATATAGAGTCACTAAAGTAGAAGAAGGCATTAGATGCTCCACTGTCTACTTTAGGTATATTATTTGTCATTGAGATTAATATTATTTCTGATCATAACATTTGGGTATTAGATATTGGATTTGGCTCACACATATGTGTTCATATGCAGGGTCTCAGGGATAGTAGACCGCTCAAGAAGGGAGAGATAGACCTATGTGTGGGAAATGGACAAAAGTTGCTGCATTAGCCGTAGGAACCTATGTTTTGTATCTTCCTAGTGGGATGGAGTTAATTTTGGAAAATTGCTATTATGTGCCCATTGTGATAAAAAAAACATTGGATTTGTTTCATATCTTAACAAAATGGGATTTCATTTAACATTTTCTAGCAATGGTTGTTCAATTAAGTTGAATGAAATCTTGTATGGTATTGCTACATTGTGCAATGGTATCTACATATTAGATATGCGCAATCTAATTTTAAATATTAATGAAAATAAAAGACAAAAACGGGATAATTTAAAATCATCTTACTTATGACATTGTCAACTTGTCCATATAAGTGAGAGATGCATGGCTAAGCTACACAGGAGTGGTAGCTTAGGGTCATTTAATTATGAATCATATGACACATGTAAATCTTTCTTGTTAGGTAAGATGACTAAATTATCTTTTCAAGGAAAGGGTGAACGTGCGAATGGGTTATTAGACATAATACATTCTAATGTATGTGGTTCGATGTCTATTCATGCCAGAGTTGGTTTGATGTACTTCATTACCTTTATTGATGATTATTCACAATATGGGTATGTGTATCTAATGAGATACAAGTCTGAAGCATTTGAAATATTCAAAATATTTAGACATGAAGTAGAGAAACAACTAGGTAAAAGTGTCAAAACACTTCTATCAGATCGAGGTGGTGAATACTTGAACGATGAATTTCTAAGTTATCTCAGGGATAACGGGATTGTATCCTAATAGACTCCACCTTACACACCACAACATAATGGTGTGGATGAAAGGAGAAACTAAACCTTGTTCGACATGGTAAGGTTAATGATGGGCTTAGTAGATCTATCGAAATCCTTTTGGGGTCATACACTCGAGACTGTTGTTTATGTGATAAATAGAGTTCCTTCAAAAGTAGTTGATGTTACTCTATATAGGATATGAACTAATAAAAAACCCTATCTTTTCTCATATGAAAGTTTGGGGTTGTCTGTTTTACGTGAAGCGGATTCAATCTGACAAGCTTGAAGCGAAATCTAATAAATGTCTATTTGTAGGATATCATAAGGAAACAATTAGATATCAGTTCTACAATGCTTTAGAGTAAAAAGTGTTTGTCTCAAAGTATGCTGTGTTTTTAGAGAAATAGTTTCTTCTAAGAGTAGACAGTGGGAGCAAAGTTGAACTTGATGAAGTTCATGATGATTAAATAGATGCATATCAATTGCCTGAACCTGAGATTGTTGTTCATGAAGATGAGACAACAGTTGAACCTTCTGACACACAAAATGTTCGTAGGTTAAGTAGGATATGTAATGTTTGAGAGAGATATGGATTTCTCATAAGTGAACATAATTGATGTATTGTTCATAGAATACGATGAGTCCACAACCTATGAAGAGGCTCTGAAGAGTTCAGAATTTGAAAAATAGCTTCAAGTCATGAAGTTCGAAATGGATTCCATGTTTGAAAACCAAGTATGAACTTTGGTTGACCCACCCAAAGGGATAAAACCTATAGGGTGCAAGTGGATTTTCAAGAAGAAAATCAATATAGATAGTAATGTGATTACCTATAAAGCGAGGCTAGTTGCCAAAGGTTATCGTCAAAGACAAGGAGTTGACTATGATGAGACATTTAGCCTCGTAGCCATACTTAAATCCATTAGAATACTCCTAGTCATTGTTGTTCATTATGATTATGAGATATGGAAAATAGATGTGAAGACAACTTTCCTTAATGGAAACCTAGCCGATGATGTGTATATGATACAACCTAATGACTTCAAATCCAAAGATGGTAAAAAGGAATGCAAGCTTCAAAAATCCATTTATGGATTGAAGCAAGCATCTATGAGTTGGAACATCTGATTTGATGCGACAATAAAAAATTTTGGTTTCTCACAAAATTCGAATGAACCTTGTGTGTACAAGGAGGTTAATAGGAGTGCTTTTATATTCCTTGTGTTATATGTGGATGGCATATTACTAATAGGAAATGATGTCTCAAGTTTATAATCTGTCAAAATTTGGTTGTCCCATAATTTCTCTATGAAAGACCTTGGAGAAGTAACTTATATATTGGGAATAAAGATCTATAAATATAGTCAAGGAAGTTGCTAGGTCTTTCACAATCTATATATATAGATAAAGTGCTAAAGATGTTTAGCATGGAGTAGTCTAAGAGAGGGTTTCTTCCCATAACTTATGGGATAAAACTCTTGAAATCTATATGTCCTAAGATGCAAGATGAGAGGACTCACATGAGGTTGATTCCATATGCTTCAGTTATAGAATCAATCATATACGTTATGTTATGTACAAAACCCGATATATCGTATGTTCTAAGTTTTATGAGCAGATATCAATCGGATCCTAGTGAGTGTCATTGGGTGGCTGTCAAGAATATCCTAAAGTACTTGAGAAGGACGGAGGATTTATTCTTGGTATATGGGAATGGAGATCTCGTAGTGAGCCAGCATATAGATGTCAGTTTTCAATTTTACTAGGATGACAACAAATCCCAGTCAGGTTACGTTTTCACACTGAATGATGGAGCAGTCAGTTGAAAGAGCTCCAAACAAGAGACGACTGCAAATTTAATGACCGAGTTAGAGTATATTGCAGCTGTGGAAGTAAAAAAAACCTGTTTGGATTTGTTATGGAACTTTGAGTGGTTTTGAGCATTGTAGACCTGATACCGTTGTATTGTGACAACAATGGGGCTATTGCTCAAACCAAGAAACCAAGGTAATTTTCATTAATTTGATGTTCATTTATTTATAAATTGATATCTATTTTAAATTGAATTAATGAAGCATATGATACAAAAACATTGCATGAAGGAAATCATGATGAGATTATGATAATGAGATTTCTATCATGTGCAATTATGTTAGTGTCTAAATTATCCCTAGTCATAGGATCAATGAGACAGGACATTGTTAATCCATATATATTAGCACATATTATACTCCTTGATTTGATCAAGCAGTGGATCTCATAAACTGTAAGCATGAGATGTTTAGAGTTAACATATGGATGCTTACTAAGAGTAGTAAGTACATCGGATGACCCGCAATGAGATTATCATATAACTGATCAATCAAATGTCAATGATTAATATCATCATAGCAATGGTGCAAATATCCTTAGAGTTGAGGTACTCAAGGATATCTTGGATATTTATCCTGTTCTTTGACACCATTTCTTGTTGCCTCAAGATGAGGTCGCTCATAGGGTGCTGATTGGGTACAACTATTGGTATTCGAAGACAATTGGGTAGTCAATAAAGGATTCACCACTCCTAATAGAAGGAGATGATACCCACGGCCTCTTGTTGGAGTCATTACTCAGGAGTCTCTGGGCAGAGCAATTATGTGTAATGAAGAGAGTCTTCAATAACACATAGAGTAATAAGATCCCCAGGACAAGAACTAACATCACTTGGACTAGATCTGACTTTTTAATTTTCTTAGTAGCTCTTTTAATATGAACACTAGGTGAAAGAATGAAGTTTGATTACGAGTATGATAGTTTTTCAATATGGGTTGAAGTTTCCATTTACGAATTTAAACTTCTATTAAACTCTAGGTATAATTTTTTTCTCTTTCATTTTCTATTTAAATTGTAGTTTATCCGAATAAATTAAAATTTGTCAATTTGATTATAGATGATATTTATCAATTGCAATTCTAGGTATAATTTCACTTTGAATTGAAGTTTATTGGGTAATTTATCTCTCTTTCATTTTGTAGATATCATATTTGATAGTTTTTATCCCTTGTTTCTTTCTTCAATTGCAATTTCTCTTTCATTTATTAATAAATAATTAGCATTTTTGGATTTATAGGTTCTAGTGACTTTGTTTGTATAAATTTAATTTTGTAGATTATTGATAAAATTCAGTTTCAGTGTTTCTATAATGTGGATATTGTTTTTACTATTTATTCTCTTTGGTGCAAAGTGGATCACTATTAGTTTTTGATATTTTAGAATTACTTAAAAATTGAAAATGAATATTGGGTATGATAACTTTTATCATAAAATTTTGCTCTTTGTTTTTTATTTTTAATATATGATATTAAATCTAGCTCTTTATTTTTTTTCATTTGTTACAAATATATAATAATATTGATATATTTTTATGATAAATGGTTGAGTTATTATTGTTATGTTATGCCTACTTGCTTCTTCCAATTCAACACAGGTGCTTTTGTTTATTGTCTATTTTAATTGTGTTATAATTATTTTATATAATGTTGCCTAAAAAGTATTCGTCTAGATTTGAAAAAGGGACAAAAAAGAAGAAGAGAACAATTAGGAATCCTAAAACTGAGTTATAAATAAGTTTGTTAAAAGAGTGAGCTCCTGTAATGAAAATTTTGAAGAATTAGGTGAATGTAGTTTTAACAACTTAATAAAAACTTAAGAAATGAAATTAATATTTATTAGAATGTTAGTAATCAAATGGCAAGGCTCAGGTTGATCAAGCCTCGGGCCTACAGGTGGAAAATGTTCATAGCTTGATGCCCAACTGGCTTAATTGAACAAAACAATGTCATTAAACTTAGTGAGAGACGGGAAGCAAAACAACGTCACTTAAAACAAAATCATTTTATAATCAAAATTTGTTTAAATAGGTTTACATGAACTCTAATTCATCTTTTGAAGTGTTCTAAATAAAATAAGAAACTCTAATTCAATTTAAGAAAAGTTTAGATAAAATAGGAAAGGTATCAAAGCAACCGAATAAAGTTTGAACTAAGAAACAAATAAAATAAAAAATGAAGTTATTCAAAATCCTCACAGAGAAGGATGTTAGATAAAACTTGATCACCTCCTATTCAATATTTCATTATGACCATTTAGAGAGAAATCCAAAGAAGATGAATAAGGCATGATCACGTAATATTCAGTATACCATTTTAACCAGTAGAAAGAAATTTAGAGGAAGATGTTGGAGAATATGAGATCACGTGCTAGTGAAGATCTTCTTATGTCCAAGAATTCAAATGCCTCATCATCGTTTATAATGCTATCCTAATAAGAAGAAACATCAACATGCTAACTTCATTCCAAGCCTTGACGGTTCTCCTCGCAACAATTAATTTGAACTAAAGAAAATCATCTTCAACTATTTCAAAGACTTAATAGGTAATCCTTCTAATGATCTTTTCTCTAGGAGCTTAAATCATTCATTCTATATGCCTTATCAGGGATCATCAAGAAACATGGATGTCCAAACCTTTAATCAAAACAAACATAGAAATAGCTCTCAATAATCTAATTAAACTTTAAAAAGGTATTAAGACCTGCTGGGATCAAATCACTCTTTTATCAGAAAATTTGGCACTTGATTGGAGACTTAGTTTCAAAGGCAGTATTGGAACTCTCCTCTCTAAAGACAAGATGATTAAAGAAGTGAATAAAACATTTGTAATCCTCATTCTTAGGAAATTTAATCCCTTCTTATTGCCAGACTATAGACCAATCTTTTATTATATTGTGATATATAAGATAATTTCAAGAATGATATCAACTAAACTAGAAATGACTTTTGGCTCAAATATTCATACAAACTAAGGGACTTTCATCCAGGGGAGGAGTACTGGAGATAATATTCTCCCAGTGAAAGAGCTATGCAAAGATTGTCAAAGTAATGAAACTATAAGAATTTGTGCAATAAAAATTAACATCCATAATAATTAAAGAATTAAAGAAACTGATAAAATTGCTCCTTTATAATAATAAAGTCATAGGTTCAAGTCACAAAAATAACCTTCTATAAAAATACAAAAGGAAGGCTTCGTACATTCTCAAATCCTCGCAAAGCAGGAAGCGTTGTGTACTGAATACGTTAACTTTTAGTAAATATGGAGCCAATTCAAGTGTTTAAAGCAAGTAAGGGATTAAGGTAAAGGAACCCTTGATCCCTTTACCTTTTTCACAATATACATAAAAGTGTTATCTTAGTTGATTAAAAAAGACACTAGCCATATTAGAAATTATGTTTCAATCCCAACTAATGTTTAGGTACACAAAACAGAGACGGAAAAAAGAAGAAGCAATCCTTCTCTATAGTTTTTCACTTTGAAAAATGAAAAATATAACAATTTTTTTCCTAAGTGAATAGTGACTATGCACGTTAGCTAATTATAAGTATAAGTGAATAGAAGATATGTGTCAAATAAATTGATGTATAAATTTATTATATTTATATTGACAATATATAATATATTAATAAATTAAGATAAAATATTGATAATAAATAATATATTTAAAAATAAAGCCTCACACTTTTCTAATAATTTAACTCACTCTTAGAAAACTCTTCTATAGTTTAGTATTTACTCATATTTTGTTAAATGGGAAACACACACGCTTTCTATTAGTTCTTTTCTTTTTGTTATTTTATTTTACGAGGCGTGCTTCAAACCATGTCATTTGCTACTTTCATCAATTTTTTTAAGCAAAAAAGTAATAAATAAAGGGTTTTATGTGTTTATTTAATAAGTATGATATATTTTCCATAATATTATTTCATAGGAGTTTTTTTAAAAATCAAGAAATTATCTAAATTTATTAAAAAAGACACTTGCAATTTTTAAAATTTTAATTTTACCTTTTAACATTTATAAATATAAAAGGAAAGAAATTATGTTAAATTTTTTTAGTATTTTTATTTGTTCAATGTCATAATTTTACAATAATGATTACTAAATGTATATTAATTAAGCATTATGGATATCGTGTTTAATGTACCAGCGCATTCTGGAACGTATACATCAATATGTTAGGTGTAAAAGATAACTTTAAAATAGAAATAAATCTTATCCAAGATTTTTAAAAAATGATAGCACAACGAATTCTTATCACTTTACAATTTGTCTTAACTTAAATAATTAATGCACTCCATTAATAGTCAAACATCATTGATAAACTTTTCCACTTATAAATTAAAATATTGTATGTCTACAACTAAGAATCAAATCCATAGAAACAAACAAGAAAGTTAAATTGAGCATGAATCTATTTGTGTTGCTACTCTTATACATTACTTCAGTAATGTCTATCTTTGCAACATCTGAACTAGATTCAGCTTTTCTATCTCGCACTACCGTTACAATTTACAGCCAAATGAAGGACGGATCAAACTTCACTGTTCACTGCAAATCTAAGGATGATGACTTGGGAACCCATGTGGTTCAAGTTGGAAGCCCATATGAATGGAAGTTTCGCGTCAACTTTTTCGCTACAACCTTATTCTTCTGCCATGCTTATTGGAAAGATAAATTTATAGGGTTTAATGGCTTCGAAGCCGAAAGAGACCTCAACAGGTGTCCGTGGGAGTGTGTTTGGAGAGGTTCTGAAGATGGCTTATTTGGTTATATGGAAGGGTACCCAGATCCAGATCTTCACTATGCGTGGAAATGACCGAAAAGTATTTCTTTTCGATTTGGAATAAGTTTTCAATTTCACACCTTTCTAGCTTTATCGATCACTTTAGTAACAATTTTAATAATTATATTATAATATAGTTCTAATAATGTTAACATTGGGCCACACAACTCAAGGGATTTGTGGTTGACGTGAAAATGCAAAGATTTAAGTACCGTTGGATCTATTTATGTTTTTCATGTTTTCTGTTGAGACTTTTAGTTTTAGATTTTTCTTCATATTTTCAGTTTTTACTTTTTTTTAAATAAAAACAAAATTTTATTTGACTGCTAATATCAACATAGTTATATTTTTATTACTAATAATAATTACATATTAGATAAAATTTAAAGATAAATTATTTTTAATTAATGAAATTGATTTTATCTGTTATAATATTCATTAATAAATTGTCAATAAAATTATTTTATTATATTAAAATTAATAATTTAATTAAAAAATTTAAATTAAATTATTTATAATTTTCATTAATTAGATATAATATTACATTAAATTATTCATAATTTGTATTAATAATTGATATATTTAATTGATAGTAAATATAATTATGAAACAAACCTTAACAAAAATAAAACAAAATCATTTTTTGTAGTTTTCATAAATTTTGAAAATTAGAAGAAACCAAAATGGAAAATAAAAATAAAAAACTCAAACAAAAATATTTTTCTTACTAAATTTGAAAACATAAATTAAAAACATAAATGAAAACAAAGAAGCCTTATATTTATAAAGTACATAATGCACCTAATAAGTAAGACATTTTCTATTTAATAATTATCATCCCAAGTGTAAGAAAAATATAAGGTGGTATCATTAATAGCTTTTCATGTCATAACATAAGTTTTTATGTCATAACATAAGTTATTATCGTATTCATCTCACAAAATATTAAATCATTAGTTAATATCTAAGTATAATAGAATATAATAAAAATTAGGGTAAATAATTAAAAAGATTTCAAAATTTGCTCAATTTTATAATACAAACTCCAATATTCAAATGTTTAATTTTTTATTTTTTATTTTTTAATAAAAATAATTTAACATTATACTTTCAGTAAATAGTATTGATATGGTAAGTCACATCAATAAATCTATTGGATACCTGAGTGACCTTGTCCTATAGATAAAAATTCAAAAATTTAAAATTTAAAATCCTAAAAGCCTAGAACCTAATACTACAACAAAGTTGACATTTAGCTACGGCAAAAAAGTTGACATTTAGCTACAGAAAAAAGCATAGATAAATGTGTAAAAAAAGTTGCCTATAGTTTTTAGCTATGTTTCTTTTTCATCACCTAAAACGTTGTCAATTATTTTTTAGTTAAAAACTATAGGAGACAATTTCATAAATCGTCACCAATAGTTTTTGGCTACGTTTTGTTTTCATAGCCAAACACTATTAGGTACGTTTTGAGACATTATCGCAAATGATTTTGGCTACACCTTTTTTGTAGCTAAATACTATTAGGTATGTTTTTAGAATCGTCGCCAAAGGTTTTTAGCTATATTTTTGGAAACTTAAACAAAAATTTTTAGCTATGTTTTATAAAACATAGCCCAATATTTTTAGTTGTGTTTTAACTAAATGTTATACAATTTTAGAATAAATTATTTGTTACATTTAATCCATATTATTAATTCATTCCTTTGCTGCGACGAAACCTTCTAATCAACAACCCAGACCCGAACCATTTTTGGAAATTTCACTTGCCCATTCATGCAAACCGACCCGAATATCGATTTAGAAACCTTATTTCGGGATAAGTGAGAGGGGGGGACTCAAGGAGAGCAGCATCCATCAATCCTCTCTCATCTTTCTCTCATCTAACCCTAATTTCTTCCATTTTTTCCTGTCAAATGTCCACCATAGGTGACTCAGATTCATTCCTAGTTGTGAAGCTTCTGAGTACAATGCATGGCTAGGCATTTCTTTTCCTCTCGAAGGTGTAGCAATGGCTAGAGTTCAATGAGCTTAAAAGAGGAGTAGTTTAATCCATGGTTCAGCTATTAATTTATAAATTCCTAGGTCTAGGATTTGTAATTTGTAGTTGAGCTACTTGATTATAGTTTTAATCAAATGTTGGAT
>JAOQMS010000003.1:5579803-5601866 GCA_027563885.1 Erythroxylum longipes | reverse complement strand
TTTAGCTTACAATTCTGAATACTTGATTCTTTATGTCTTGATTAGCTTAATCATACTTGAACCTATTCGGTTTAACTGATTTTATCTATGCAGGTATCATTCGCGGAGGAATAACTTTTTCTACATAAGTCCAATGTTTCTCAAAATTTCCATACCTCTAATTAACACATAAATTCACATTTTTCCTTTTATGTCCATTTTCTAATTCGGTCATTAAAGCTTCCAAATACCCCATTTACAGTCAACCTTAATATTCTGTGATGAGTTGGACCTTTCCTGTCTCAAATCATTATAACTTATTAATTTCTCATCCAATTGAGGTGATTAAAATCTCCATTTTCAATAGACTCATATGGATATCATATATCTAAAGTCATATAAAAAATGATGAAATTTGTATTTATTGTGATTTTTATAAAGCTGTCCTGTTTCTGTTGTCTTCTGTGTCATTAAGGTCAGTAACACTCTTCACTTATTTAGCCATCTCTCACAGGATACTCATCCAATTAAAATTTCCTTTATACAACACTTATATGAAACATTTTCGAGCATTTCATAATTAGAACTCACCATCCAATTCTGACTCTAACGTCCTTAAACAATTAAATTTCATTTCATGTTTCAATCCCGCTCGTATTCTTAACCAGTTTCAATTCGGGACTTATCTCATTTGATTGGCTCATCCTAAATTCATAAAAAAATTCAGGAATATAGTAGACACCAGTATCTACAACTTCCAAGTTTTAAGTTTCTCCAAATTCACACGTTAAATAGCTCAAAGAAAAATGTATAAGGAGGACCTATGAATCTACCTCCCTTGGCAGCTTTGAACTCCAAAACCCTAGGTTTTGGTTTAGCCCCAAATCACCATAGAAAATGAAAATTTCCTCATGTTTTTCAGTCATTAGACCTCAAAGAATAAGAATCCATCATCAAAATCATCAAACCCATAAATGTCATCAAGTGGGTTTCATAGTTATGGCAAAAGAAAGTGATAAACTAAATTCCAATCGGTAGAATCAAGTGTCGGGACCGAAGCTTACCGTTTTGTATCGACTAATCAACTTGATCCTCCTTCACTTTCTAGTTACAAAGCTTGAAAAATTGAAAGAGGAGCTTCCATGGTGAATTCTCGTAAGTGAGGGAGGAGGAGGAAGACAAGTTTTTGTCTTATTTGTAGTTAGCTTCTTTTATAAGCCACTTTGTTCATTATTTACAAAAATGCCCCTCTTGTACTGGTTCTTTCAAAATCCGCTCGTACAATTTCTTGTGACAACCGAAAAAGTGTCAAACATCATTAATTTGATGTCACCAAAAATTATAATTCACTGTCCTGGTTTTAATGACATTAGTCTCTGCTGTACCGGGTAAATCAGATACCGGGTGTTACATAAATTAACCTCAAAATTTTTTAAAAATTCTCTTTATTTCACCAACATAATTAATTTTACTCTTTATACCCCATTATTGAAATGTCTATCTAATTTATGGCAATGTTTGATATCTATGCTAGAAATGCTTATATTTACTATCTTCTTTTTCCTCTTCTCCCCTCTTTAATATTTTAGTTAAAGGAACATTTGTGGTGAATCGATTTTATAATATATCTCAATCTAGTTATATTTGTAATCAAATAGTATCTCCATTTATATCAAACTTATTCTTTGTTGCATCACATTCATTTCTATAAGCAATCAATTAAAACTTCAAACAAAAGCGAATATTGTTCTACATAATTGATAAGAAAATTGCAATTTAATAAAATATTTCTGATAAATTACCAAAGTTTATAAAGTTCATATTCTTTAACTTTTCAACTTATAAAGCTACAAATATAGATACAAATATTATAGTATATATTATATAATAAATCATCTTCCTTCATAGTCTTCTTGACTCAAATATTCTTCCTATTATCTACGTAGCTTATGCATATTATCCATGCACTTATTATTTTTTAACTTTTTATTCTCAAGTTTCAACCTTTTATCCCCAACTCATAATTTATTTACAATATATTTTACTTTCACCAAAATCTTCATCCACCTATTTGGAAAAAAAATTACATTCCCTTTCTTTTAATAAAGTAACAAACTTTATTTATTATCAAATAGAAACTATTTTATTATTAATAATTAACCTACCTCTTAGTTAGGATATCTATAAAGAAGTCACCAAAGGTTGTTGACTGCAAAAGACTTGCTTGTCATATTTCTTTTCACTGTGACTTCTTTCGATTGATCTAAAACATTCACCATCTATTACAGTTGACAAAAACATATACTAATATCTCCCTCTTCTTACAATATTCAAAACAACCAAGTTAAATTAATTTAGGTAGAGGCATTATAAAGATTATAACTATCCTAAAAAGATTATAAAAAGGAAAAGGATTACAAACATTATAGCTAGCTTATGTATGTCAATAACTGTGGATTTGGTAGGCACCGAATTCGGTGATTCGGTGCCTACCAAAGTTGACATAATCAAACAAAGATGGCCGACCATTTGGCCAACCATCCCACACTTCTCCTGCCTATAAATAGGCAGGAGACGAAAGGAGAGGAGAGTGCAAAAAAAAAAAGAGAGACATAAGGTGAGAGAGATAAACAAGAGAGAGAGAGACAAAAATATTGTGTGTATTTTTGTGAGTGTAGTTTTCTTCTTGTAATTCTCCAATTTTCTTAGTAGTAAAATTCTACCATCCTTGCCAGTGATTTTGTACCCTAATTTGAGAGTTTTTCACTTTAAATATGTGTCTTCATTACTATTCCTTTCAGTCCTATTTAGCTGCGAACCTACTCTAATCTGGTAAATTTTTCACAACAAGTGGTATCAAAGCCAAAGAGTGTTTTTTCTTGAAAATTCGGAGTATGCTCTGTGGTCGCAGTTTTGACTGATCTTCCACATCAGAAAAGATTTTCTTGAGAAAGGTTCATTTGGTGTGGTGGAGCTTTGGTGTGGTAGTGTGGAAGTGCATATCTAGGAAAGTTCTGGCTAAGGAAAGACTTGGTACTTAAGTGTGTCCGTTAGTGACCCACCTTTCTTTCCTGGGAACTTACCTGGTTCTATTCATACATACGTATAAGGTACTATTCACATATACGGTTAATCTTCATACATACAAGTACTATTCACATAAAATAGTGGGAGTTAAATTCTGTTCGTGATAGAAGCAATGGAAGCAAAATTAGAGATTGAAAAGTTCAATGGGAGTAATTTCTCGTTGTGGAAGTTGAAGATGAAGGCTATCTTGAGAAAAGATAATTGTCTGGCGGCCATTAGTGAACGGTCAGCTGGAGTCACAGATGAAAAGTGGAATGAGATGGGTGGGAATGTTATTGCAAATCTTCATATGGAACTTATAGATGGGGTGTTGTCAAGCATAGAGGAGAAGAAGACGGCAAAAGAGAATCTATACACTTTATGCATGGCGGAATCCACTTCAGTGACAGAGCACTTAAATTCTTTAAATACTCTATTTTCCCAACTCACATAATTGGGGCTCACAATAGAGATAAGTGAATGTGCGGAACTTCTACTCTAAAGTCTACTAGAATCGTACGATCAACTCGTCATCAATTTAACAAACAACATAGACACTCTAGTCTTCGACGATATTGCAGTTGCTATTCTGGAAGAAGAGAGTCGACGTAAAAGTAAGGAAGACAGGCTGGCAAATTCGAAACAAGCATAGGCCTTCGCCGTGACCAGAGGAAGATCAATAGAACGTGGTCCAAGTGCAAGTCATAGTCATGGTATATCAAAATCCAGGAATAAGAAGAATTTCAAGTGCTACAATTGTGGCAAGAAAGGGCACCTGAAGAAGGATTGTTAGAATCTAAATAAGAAAGATTCTATTCCTCAAGGAAATGTGGCAACTACTTTAGATGATGGAGGTGCAATGGTCTGTGAAGCGGCAATGACTATTAGAAATAAGAGAAGATTTGTTGATGTATGGCTTGTTGATTCAACAGCTACTTTTCATATGACCTCTTGAAGAGACTGGTTCCATCAATATGAATCTGTCTCTGGGGGATCTGTATATAGTTGTAATGATCAAACTCTGAAGATCGTTGGTATCGGCACCATTAAGCTAAAGATGTATGATGGGACAACTTCGACTATTGAAAAAGTCCTACATGTGGAGGTCCTGAAGAAGAATTTGTTATCTGTAGGACAACTAGATGATCTCGGTTTCAGATTTCAGATTCAAAACAAAATCATGAAAGTGATTAAAGAGGCGTTGGTATTTATGAAAGCAGAGAAGATTGTGGCAAATTTATACATACTGAAGCGAGTAACTTTGCAAGAAGGAGAGACATCCGTTGCGGTGAAGAATGACGTGGCATAAAAAGCTTGGACATATGTCAGAACAAAGAATAAAGATACTTGCAGAGAAGAATCTACTTCCAAGTCTCACAAAGGTATCACTACCCTTCTGTGAACATTGCATTGTAAGTAAGCAACATCGATTGAAGTTCAACACATCAAAGTTTAGAAGCAAAGAAATTCTGGAATTGATTCACTCTGATGTATAGCAAGCACCCGTTACGTCCCTAGGAGGAGCAAATTTCTTTGTATCATTCATTAATGATTATTCGAGGAGATGTTGGGTGTTTCCTATCAAGTGGAAGGCAGATGTATTTCCAACTTTCAAATTTTACAAAGCGCTGGTAGAACTCGAATCTGGTAAGAAGATCAAGTGTTTACGCTCAGATAATGGAGGCGAATATACTAGTAAAGAATTTGATGAATTTTGTAAGCAAGAAGGCATCAAAAGGCAGTTTATGATGGCATACACTCCTCAACAAAATGGAGTAGCAGAGCGGATAAATAGAACTTTGTTAGAAAGAACAAGAGTAATGTTAAGAACTGCAAGCTCAGATAAGAAATTCTAGGCAGAAGCAGTCAATACCACCCGTTATGTGGTGAATCGAGCTCCATTAACTGCAATTAAGTTAAAAACACCGATGGAGATGTGGACTGGTAAACCGGTGGATTATTCCAACCTCAATATATTTGGAAGTCCTGCCTATGTGATGTTCAATGCCCAAGAAACTACGAAGTTGGATCCAAAATTCAGAAGATGTATTTTCTTGGGATATGCTGAAGGAGTAAAGGGGTATCGTCAGTGGGATACTACTACCCACAAGATTGTTATCAACAGGGATATTATCTTCATAGAAGATAAGGATTAAGAGCAAGCAGAAAATGTTAGAACAGTACAAGAGAATCCAGAGACTACAACAGTACAGGTGGAAAGGGAATTTGAACAAAATGATTCTTCTGAAGCTGAACCAGAGCACGAGGAGGAAGAACCAGTTGAATCTGATGTTTCAGATACTCGGAGAACAACTCGCACGAGAAGAGCACCGAGTTGGCACTCAGATTATATTATAGAGAGTAATATTGTATATTGTCTTTTAACTGAGGACGGAGAGCCATCAACTTTTTAAGAAGCAACGAATAGTTCAGACGCATCTCAGTGGATGGCAGCAATGCAGGAAGAAATTGAAGCTCTGCATAAGAATAAGATATGGGAGCCAGTATCAATACTAGGAGGAAGAAATCCTATTGGTAATAAATGAGTTTACAAGATCAAGCGAACTGGTGAAGATCAAGTAGAGTGGTATCGTGTTAGACTGGTGGTAAAAGGATATGCTTAGAAAGAAGATATTGATTTTAACAAAATAGTTTCTTTTGTGTTTCGACTCACTACAGTTCGAGTAGTTCTAGCAATGTGTGTTATATTTGACTTACATCTTGAGCAGTTAGATGTGAAAACTGCATTTCTTCATGGAGATCTTAAAGAAGAAATTTATATGCTCCAGCCAGAAGGTTTTGAAGAAAAAGCGAAAAAGAACTTGGTTTTTAGGTTGAACAAATCTCTATACAGTTTAAAGCAGGCGTCGAGGAGTTGGTATAAGAGGTTTGATTCCTTCATTAGAAGCCTTGGATATAACAGACTGAATGCAAACCCTTGTGCATATTTCAAGAGGTTTGAGAAAGATGATTTTATAGTCTTGCTGTTGTATGTAGACGACATGTTGGTAGCAGGCCCCAACAATGATCGTATCAAAGAATTGAAGGCACAGTTGGCTAGGGAATTTGAAATGAAGGACTTGGGACTAGCAAACAAGATTCTGGGTTCATCGAGACAAAAAATAATAGGAAGATTTGGCTTTCTCAAAAGAATTATTTGAAAAATATCTTGCGGCGATTCAACATGCAAGATTGTAAGTCAATTTATACCCCTCTTCCTGTTAATTTCAAGTTATCCTCAAGTGTGAGTCCTAGCAATGAAGAAGAGAGGATGGAGATGTCTCGAGTACCTTATGCATCGGCAGAAGGAAGCTTAATGTTCACTATGATTTGTACAAGACCAGACATTGCACTTACAGTGGGAGTGGTTAGTCGATACATGGCGAATCCTGGTCGAGAGCATTGGAATAATGTTAAGAGGATTCTCAGATATATCAAGGGAACCTCAGATGTTGCATTATATTATGGAGGATCATATTTTACTGTCAAAGGATATGTTGATGCTCATTATGCAGGTGATCTTGATAAAAGTAAATCCACTACAGGATATATGTTTACACTAGCTAAAGGAGCTGTGAGCTGGGTTTCAAAACTATAGTCAGTTGTGGCTACGTCAGCAACAGGATCAGAATATGTAGTAGCTACACAAGCCAGTAAAGAAGTAGTGTGGTTGAAGATATTGTTGGAAGAACTTGGGTATAAACAAGAGAATATTACTTTGTTTTGTAATAACCAAAGTGCTTTGCATCTTGTAAGGAATCTAGCATTTCATTCAAAGACAAAGCACATTCGAGTTCAATACCACTTTGTTTATGAGAAAGTGGAAGAAGGAAAGGTGGATATTCAGAAAATTCATACCATAGATTACCTGGTAGATTTTATGACAAAGCAATCAATGCTGACAAGTTTAGGTGGTGTCGATCCTCGTGTGGCCTGACAGAAACATAAGCAACATAAAGCGACAAAGTGGAAAGAATTATGTGAAGATATGATTGATTCTCAATCAAATCTTCAAGTGGGAGAATTGTCAATAACTGCAGCTTTGGTTCGGTGCCTACCAAAGTTGACATAATGAAACAAAGATAGCTGGCCATTTGGCCATCCATCCCACACTTCTCCCGCCTATAAATAGGAAGGAGATGAAAGGAGAGGAGAGTGCAAAAAAAATAAGAGAGACGTGAGGTGAGAGAGATAAACAAGAGAGAGAGAAAAAATATTGTGTGTATTTTTGTGAGTGTAGTTTTCTCCTTGTAATTCTCCAGTTTTCTCAGTAGTAAAATTCTTCTATCTTTGCCTGTGGTTTTTACCCTAATTTGGGGGTTTTTTTTACGTAAAATCTGTTTGTTCATTACTATTCCTTTCAGTCCTATTTAGCTGCGAACTTGCTCTAATCCGGTTAATTTTTCACAATAATGTATACATTTAATGAGACATAGTGAGAATAAAGACTATGCATATATTGCTATAAAAAGATCAATCATCACTTAGACTCAAATTTAAAAGAATAATAGAATAACATAATCAATGGTTTATCACCTACAAAACCTAGATAGAGCTTATGTTTATTAAGTAAAAGAAAGATAACGGACAGTAGAGAGAGAGAGACAGGAAGACAATGAACAGTGTCGGGAGAGAAAGGAAGCTAGCAAACCTAAAAGAGTGTTAGGAGAGACATCCAAAGCTTGAAAACAAAGCTACGGAGAAAAAATGAAGGAGGGATGATGGAATGGAGATCATGTTCACTGGTTTACTTTATAAAAATACTAAATTACCCTTGCTGTTCTCCCTTTTAATTAATCTCACACCATACGAGCAGAGCATGTACTACAAACTCTGTGTGATGGTAAATTAAGGATCTAACGAGAATTTTAAATAATTTTAAGGTTAATTTGAAAAAAATAAAAGTTTGAGAATCAACGTACACTTAGAATCAAAATTTGAAGGACCAAATTGGGCTTTGTCTAATTTAATTTATATAAGATAAATTATATAAGTCACTGATCTCTTATTTTTATTTAGTTCATTTAGGTAAGTCACTGATCTGTTATTTTTAGTCGTTTTTGATGAAACTAACACTACGATTATGACTAACAGCCCTAAAAATATAGGAAAGGAGGGAAACCTAACACCAGTCAGCTCATTTTGTCGGTGAACGGAAATAGGTCACCTTTGAGCTTTAAACCTTCTATTCTCACAAACTGAGAGGAGTTTTGACGCAAGACTATTGCCATTGGATTCCTGGATGTAAGCTCGTCATTTCTAGGTAAGTTTGAAGGTAACTACCTCCCAGTGCCGATGCATGTACCCCACGGTCCGGCAACCGTGGTGATTTTCAGACCAACCCAGAAATGGTTGAAAATAATTTTAAAAATTCCCAAATATTATGTGGATCCAATTTTATAAAAGTGAAATATTTAAATTATTCATAGTTTGTGAGATAAAAATTTAGAAGGGGTTATGTTTTTATATAAATGCATGAATTTGATTAAATTGAGTCATTGTTGATTAAAATTAAGATTATCTAGATGTAGAGTACAAATGAGGGTGTTTGAGTTGGAAATTGGTATACTTGAATTATGATTGAATTTATTATGGATTTTTGCAATGTAAATGTGGACTCAGTTGGCCATGGACATATAGTTTGGAGATCTAATTTGAGCTATGGTTACTGGTGGTTATAAAAGTGTCTTTTCATTGCAGGAATGACCTTTCTTTTAGAAGGGCAATGTTCGTTTTACAGGGAAAACTCTTTCGAATTTTCAGCAGGCTCTTCGTAAAATGTAACATCGTCATTGTAAATAGAAAATAGAGCTCCTTAATATTGAGTCATGGTCTTATTCTCAGGATGTCTAAAAATGGTTTAGGTTTAAAATCCTAATGTTCATTCATTTTTTCTTTCTATAGATCAATCAAGAGTAGAACCCTCCACTTTAAGGTACTAGGTTTAGTATGAAGTAGCGCATTTTATCTGCGAGTTAATATTCGTGATTAAGAATATGCATTAGAATTTCATATTCATCATGGAAATCACCATCATTATCATAAGCACGCATGGCATTCATACATATGGATTGACATATTTATACATATTTTTGTTGTACAATATTGTGTTTGTCTTGATATGTGATGATGTGGAGGATTGTTGTAGTATGAGTTACCTAGTGGATGTCACTAGGCTGTGTACACAGTGAGTCAATTATTTGGGTATAGATTTGGGTTAGTATTGGATCCATTTATTGAGATATGATGCGGTTGGGGCAGTTCGATTGAGCTTGCTCTCAGACGCCAACTGATATATGGTACATAACAGATAGCATGATTGTGGAAATTAGGTAGAGTTTGCTCTTGGATAGCAATCTTGTTGTAGTGAGGCTGTGGCAGTTCGGTTAAGTGTGGCTCTCAAACGACAGTCTACTATATTGGACCAAGTGACCCGTGTGGAACAAGAGAGCTCCTATGGCTATGATTTGTGGGTAAGAGGTATATTATAGGGTCAATTGTCAGTCCTCCACTATTATTTGTGATTTATGATATGATGATTATGTGACATGATATTAGTATGAGATACACATTCATGTTTACAAAAAAAAATCATTATGTTATGAAATTGCATTTATGAATGTAACACATTATAAATATATACAAATATATGTATCATTTGGGGTATTTCGTTAGTGTTCTTCCTCTATGACGATTTTATATATGTTTATTAGTGACCTTTAACTCTAGAGCCACAGTAGTCTTGTATATGTTGGATTTTCCTTGTATTAACTATCTCAATGTTGTAGCACAATCAGTATTGTATATTGTTAGAACTGTTTGATTATTATCAGTATGAGTTTGATCATTTGAAATCTCATCTTTATTATGAATATAAGGATTTGACGGTATTTTAGGCTTGCTAAGGGATCCAATAAACCTTGACTTTACTACTCCTTTAATGCCAGTCATAGTCCAAGGTTTGGGTTATGACAAGGGTAAGCAAAGAGTTCTAACTCTTTTAGAGTCGATGTTTATTTAGAATATGTTTATATCTTTTGATAATTTAATTTAAATCTAATTTTAATTTCAACTAAACTTTGATTAGAATTAAAATTAATTCTAGTAAATATCAATAGGGTCAAATAAGATCTAATATTTAATATTGATTTTTGTTTATAAAATATTTGATATTTTATCCTAAAATTTCTCAAACTTTACAATCAAGTCCAACTTGATTGATTACCTTTTTTATCTTTTTAACCATTCTTTGTATGTAATCCATTAGGTTCCTAAATATATTGACACTATATATAAGTCCTAACCTCATATTGTATTTAAGATTAGATAAATTAAACCCCTTTGTTTTATCATTAATTATAAAATAATTTAGATCTATATATTAAGATTGACATCTAGTAATGCATCATAACCATTCAAATATTAAGAATGTCAAAGTGGTTTTGACTAACCTTTCTGTGCATGATTTTTTTCATAAAATTCAATCATTTTATTATGTAATATTTCGATTAGACATGGAGCATGAAATTAGTGTTTATTCTATTCAAGTCCAATCATATTAATTCTCCATCATTAATAGTTAATTTTGTTAGTGGCATTTGGAAATTATTTTACAAAGTTTCATTCTGCTTTTGTCAAAGATTTTTTTGGATCAATACTAATTGAGATATTTTAAGGTGATGAATCCTATATTGGGTACTCAATTACCTCTATATAGTTTATGCTATATTTAATGACTATTGATTAAGCTACCTTTTATAAGAATAGGTCATAAGTAATATCAAAGTATAACAATCCTTATATAAGATACTTTAGAGATATAAAGTCAAAGAATCACTTATATAATTATCACAATGAGAACTTCTGTAGACATATAAGTAATGTTCCAAATACAATTTAGGTCAATGAAGTAAACTTGTTTTATAATAAGCACCTAAAATTTTGTTTAACTATCTCCATACTTTAGTCTATAAGAGTGACTACTTTCTTCATAAGGAAGCAACATAACATATGCTAGTCTTTATGATCTATTAATATCTATTCTTAATAGAACAATGACTAGGAACCATTTAAGGATAATACACAAATAAAATATAAATCGTATAATTTTGGTCTCATTATAATTTCATTTATCATATACATTTATCCCATAAACTTTATCTTACACATCACTTAATTAAACAAAAATGCATAAAATAAAAATACCTTTAAATAATTATGTCATAAAAATTACAATCAACCTATTGGTTGTAAAGTATAAACCAACAATCTCCTACTTACGTTAAGTCAATTATTTAAGTATTATATACTATATTATCATATGACAATCATACTACTATTTAGATATTTGTTTAGTGAGAGAATTTTACAAGATTTTCTATAATGAACATTTGCTTTAATCTTACAACTTATATCTTAAATATCATCATAATTAAGAGAAATTGTTTAAATACATACTTGGATTTTTTACAAGACTTTAGATCTTTTTGTATGACCAATGAACAATATTCCAAAATATATTATTATATAAACAACATAAGGAAATATACTAAGTTCATCAAAGAACTTACTGAGTTAAATAATCATTTTCACTAAATAGAAAAATGTATTATAGGCATTTATAATACCCCATAGGTATCAAATATTTTCTATTATAGGCATTTATAATACCCCATAGGTATCAAATATCTTAAATACTAAACACTTTTAATACATTGTCTACATACTTAGACTAGAATAAGTAAATAACTTATATATCTATTTCTATAGATCTAATTTCTACAATTAACTTATTATCTTTTCAAATATAATAAGAGTTATTCTTGGACTATCATATATTTAACATTTGAAAATGTGAATTATTGTTCTTTATGAGTAGTATGTCATTACATACTCCTATTAAAGGATACATTTACAATCCAACTTATCTTTTCATAGACATGAAAAGTCTACAATCATCTCTAAAATAAACATTTTGAATTTATCTTGAAAGTAAATCTTTCAATGTCTCTAAACCTTTAACAAAGTCATAGGTTCCATTTAGATGTACTATTATAAGATTTAAACTTTTCAAATTTCATCTTGCTCTACTATCTTGAGAAATATTATTCTATTTGTATTGAAATAGAAATTTTGTTGAATAGAGTTTGTAAAATTATATCCAACTTTGGATATCTCAGAACATTTTATTATCTAATTTACTTACTGGATAATATATGCTTCAAATAAGTACCACATCAAAAAGTTATTAACTTTAACTCTTTTAAAATCTCACCATTCGATATCTAATTTGAAATTTTGTGTATTGGATTAATTGAAACTACTGAAGGTAAGTTTTTATACTAAGTGTAGCAATAAAAGAAATAAATATTGCATCATACAATATCTTATATTGCATTTTCTTTCTTATACAAAACCATATAATAATGGGATTTAGTTGTAGGTATTCACTAAAGAATCACGTTTCT
The DNA here is from genome assembly GCA_027563885.1 of Erythroxylum longipes. Taxonomy (NCBI): domain Eukaryota; kingdom Viridiplantae; phylum Streptophyta; class Magnoliopsida; order Malpighiales; family Erythroxylaceae; genus Erythroxylum; species Erythroxylum longipes. The sequence goes on along the minus strand of JAOQMS010000003.1, from coordinate 5,589,354 downwards.
TGTAAATAAAAAAATTTAAATCTCACCACATTGATCTTATCAAATTGATTCAACATTCTTAATGATTAATTTCTACTTATATTTATTTCTTAAAATTTAAAATTAATACTTTGTTTAGTACATATAATTTATATTATATGAAGTCAATAGTAAATTTAATGAAATACAAGTATTTCGCATTTTATGAATTATTATTACATCATCGTATGTATAAGATTTAATAATTCACTACCATAATCATCTTTTCACTAAAGGTTGATATGATCATCCTTCAACCTAACAAGTTTCACAAGTTTCATATAATTCATAATCAAAAGATACTTATATCCTTATATGCAATTTTATGATTCTTATTATGAGATTTAACTAATATGGTATCAAAGAATAGTCGTGGTTTGCTAGCTTTTTATTATTTGCCTTTTATGTTAAGAATTTAATTTAATACATATAAATTATTTGTATAAACTCAGATCAATAACTTCTACTCTACAATCTATTTCTTATTATCCCTTGAACATTGTCCAAATTTAGCATCAAAGTCTCAAAAGCATGAATTAGAAATATATATGATCTCCATAATATCTCGTATTAGCTAAAAATTCATGCAAGTATTTTCTTTTAGTGAGAATTGCTATCATACTATAGTAAATGTCTTTAATTGTAATCTATATTTATGTTTTTATTAGGCTAAATTGAGTGAAAAATTCTATCAAGGTTATAAGGCCCCAACATATATCCTAAAGTATTATAGCATGTCTAAGGTGTATTAAGAAGTGAACATAACAAATGAATTAAGTGAATCTAAGTATAGTAAGAGACAGAGTGGTACTTAATGTAAAAGATTTAGGTAAATGGGTAATTTGTTAGTTTCGACATGAACACACCTCTATAATTTGGCCATATCTTGGTATGTAGACCTTCAAATTAAATAATTACAAATGAAAATTAAGCTAGAGACATAGATATAAAACTTTCATTAAGGAACCGAAATTTTATTGTGCCTCTAAGATTTTTGAATTCTAGCTTGAAGTTGAGTTATGGCTGTTGTCCCTGTTTTCTAACAGCCTGTAGTGTTTTGGGTATAACTCCCTGAATAATTAACCAAATTGTATGAAATTTACTACATTATAAAATTAATACATCAGGGAATGAAATTAATTAATAAGATTGTAGGCCAATGTGGGAAGTAAAGGAAGAAGAAGGACCAATATGCAATTTTTCTAAAGTTAACACATGGACTAATTAGATTAAGGCATATGTGACCAATAATAATAAAGTACGTGTGTCCAATAGGAATTAAGCATATGTGTGAGTCTTGAAAGTTTTGGAATGGGCATATGGAGAGGGGAAATGCACAACATTTTGGGGTTTCTAAGTTCAGATTTTTCTCCTATCCATTTCACCTTCTTCATCCTATCATTTTTCACGTAAGAAATTAAGGCAATCTTAGGTGGAAATCAAGGTAAAAGTTAAGGATTTTCTCTTCACCTTTATCTCTTCTTACTTTTTTTATGAAGAAATGAAATTATAAGGTTGGAAGTGGGATTGGGAGGTATATTTTTGGTGTTTCTAGTTAGTGAGTCAAGCAAAGCCAAAGGGGAAGGGAAGGAAAGGCAATGGAAGAGCTACTTTGTTAATTTTGAGGTTTGGGATTTCACTTAGTTAATTTCTATATTTTTATACATTTGAATGTGTAAAAAGATTCATTTGTATGTGGAATGGTTGCTAGGATGATAATTTGGTGCTATTTTGTTGTTATTTTGTATAAAATTGGTTGAATATGACAAGAGATTATCGTGTAATGGAATTCTGTCTAGGTTTTTGAACTAGTCACATTGTTTAGGTCATAAATCAACCTACAGACCTCTAAATTTGGTGATTTTAGTTGCATATGAAAAATAAGACACAGAAATATAAATCTCTATATGATAATTTGACTTAATTTTGTCTTTATGATGTTGAAAATTGGGATAGAAAATGGTGACCTGATGTTTCCTTTGTTTTGGAGTAGCGTGTGATATTTGGTCTATAGCTTATATGTTACAAGCCTAAATGGCCTGATCTTTGGTGTTTTGGAAATTAAATGCACAGTTGGAAAAATGTCTAGAAGATAACAAAACCCAGTTCTGACTTTTTCTATACGAATATTAAAGATTAACTACACTTCATCATGTGATTTGTTCCTAGACTGATAGTTTGCCTATTTTTAGAACACTTTGGAGTTTAGCTCAAATTGCATTGTTTTGAGTTTGTTTTCATTTCCAATTTTTACTGAATCTTATCTGAACCGTTTTGAATGTGTATGAAACTTTTTGAACACCCAGAAATAAATGAAATAGGACTTACCACATGTGAATTGAGAGACTAAACATTAGAATATAAGATTAAGCATAATGCATTCCAAAGAAAATTTATATGTAGATAAATGATTTGTATGCATATTCACTACTCATATGTGTATAGTATGATTATACAAGTGTGATTTTGATACCCTTCTAATGGTGGCAAGCCATGAATTGCATGTATGTATGCAAATATAGATTTCAAGACTTGAAATGTATATCATATGATTTGTTAATATATGAACTGTGAAATTTGCAAATGGTTAAAGGAAATGTTATAATGTCTACTCTATTGTCTTAGTTATAGATAGATAGGCATGCCTATAGGGATACTGTGCAGCTACTACAGTTTGACACCATCGGTGTCCACTGTTCGATACCTTTAAATATCCACAGTTCGATAACTTTTTGTATCCACAGTTTGATGCCTTTGGGTATCCACAATTTTGATATCTTCAGATATCCACAGCTCCCGTTATCCACAACCACGGGAATGTGCAGGCCTAAAATAGAAAGTAAAGTAAATAGATATAAATAAGAAATACAGTATGACAATATAAATAGTCGGTATATGAATGAGCATTTGCATTTGTATTGATAATTTGTATCATTGAGTGTTGAATATCAATGTTTGAGTTTTAAAGATGCATTTTATATATGAACAATATATTGAAGCATGTTTGCATTATTTATTTAATTAAGAATGCCATCCTTATGCCATCACTATTTATATTTGTGCGATGTTTATGAATGTATGTGCTTGGCAGCTGACTGCTGTGAGTAGTCATCCAAACTAAGTGTCTGCCCACTAAGCTTTCAAGCTTAGTATAAGTGTTAATCTATGTAGGTCTATAGGAGTGAGATAAAGGGAACATCTACAGGGACCAAGGCCAACAGATAGAAGAAAAAGTACTTTTGGAAGATGTTTTTAGTTAAAGATGATTGTATCTGTAATGGTTAAAAGAAATTGTATGTTTTCTTTTGGATAACCATGTAAATGTAAAGATGTTTTACTATTATTAAATGATAATGTTAAGCATTGGGGAGTTTTGTAATGTGTATATGTATAGCATTGTTGTGAATGTATGTATAGGAAATTGGTCGCCTTATGTGTGAATGACATGGTAATAAAAAAAACATACAATTTCCTTTAACCATTACATGTACAATCATCTTTAACTAAAACACCTTCCAAAAGTACTTTTTCTTCTATCTGTTGGCCTTGGTCCTTACAGATGTTCCCTGTACCTCACTCCTATGACTTAGACCTACACGAATTAATACCCATGCTAAGCTTAAAAGCTTAGTGGGGAAACACTTAGTTTGGATGATCATCACAACAGTCATCCGCCAAGCTCATACATTCATGAACATCACACAAATATAAATAGTGATGACATATTTAATCAAATAAATAATGCAAAAATGCTTCAATATTTTATTCATATACCATAAATTCACCTTCAAAACTCAAACATTGATATTCAACACTCAATGATACAAATTGTCAATACAAATGCAAATGCTCATTTATATACCGACTACTTATGTTGTCATACTATATTTCTTATTTATATCTATTTACTTTACTTTCTATGTTATGCCTGCACATTCCCATGAGTATGGATAACGGGAGCTATGGATATCCGAAGATATCAAAACTGTGGACACCCAAAGGCATCGAACTATGGATACCTAAGGTATCAAACTGTGGATACCCTAAGGTATCAAATTGTGGACACCGATGGTATCAAATTGTAGTAGTTGCACTATATCCTTATAGGCATGGTTAAAGGAAATGTTATAATGCATGCTCTATTGTTGTGGTTGTGGATAGATAGGCATATGCTCCATTGCCTTGACAACCAAGACAATAGAGCATGCATTATAACATTTCCTTTAAACATTTGCAAATTTCACAATTCATATATTAACAAATCATATGATGTACATTTCAAGTCATAAAATATATATTTGCATTCATACATGCAATTCATAGCTTACCACCGTTAGAAGGGTATCAAAATGACACTTGTATAATCATACTATACACATATGAGTAATGAATATACATACAAATCATTTATGTACATGTAAATTTTCTTTGGAATGCAGTATGCTTAATCTTATATTCTAATGTTTAGTCTCCCAATTCATATGTGGTAAGCCCTATTTCATTAATTTCTAGGTGTTGAAAAAGTTTCACACACATTCAAAAATGTTCAGATAAGATTCGATAAAAATTAGAAATGAAAACAAACTCAAAACAATGCAATTTAAGCTAAACCCCAAAGTGGTCTAAAAATAGGCGAACTAATAGTGGAGGAATAAATCAAATGATGAAGTCTAGTTAATCCTTAATATTCGTATAGAAAAAGTCAGAACTGGGTTTCTTTGTCTTCTAAACATTTGTTCCCCAATGTCTCTAATTTCTATATCATCAAAGATCAGGCGATTTGGACTTCTAACACATGAGCTATAGACCCAATATCACATGCTACTCCAAAACAGGGGAAACATTAGGTCAACATTTTCCCAATTTACAACATTGTAAAGCCAAAAATAAGTCAGAGTATCTTCTAAAGATTTATATTTCTACCTCTTAGTTTTCATATGCAACTAAAATCACCAAATTTAGAGGTCTATAGATTGATTTATGATCCAAACAATGTGACTAGTTCAAAAAAACGCTAGACAGAATTCCACTACATGACAATCTCTTATCATATTCAACCAATTTTATACCAAATAACGCCAAAATACCACCAAAGTATCATCCTAGCAACCATTACACATCCAAATGAATCCTTTTACACATTCAAATGTAAAAAAATACCGAAATTAACTAAGTGAAATCCTAAACTTCAAAATTAACAAAGTAGATCTTCTATTGCCTTTCCTTCCCTTCATCTTTGGCTTTGCTTGACTCACCGACTAAAAACACCAAAAATATACCTCTTATTCGCACTTCTAACCATATAATTTCATTTGCTCAGGAGAAAAGTAAGAAGAGATAAAGTTGAAGAGAAAATCTCTAACTTTTACCTTGATTTCCACCTAAGCTTGGCGTGTTTCCTTACATGAAAAATGAGGGGATGAAGAAGGTGAAATGGAGAGGAGAAAAATATGAACTTAGAAATCCCAAAATGTCGTACATCTCCCCTATCCATATGCCCATTCCAGAACTTTCAATACTCACACATATGCTTAATTCCTATTGGACACACATGCTTTATTATTATTAATCACACAAGCCTTAATCCAATTGGTCCATGTGTTAACTTTAGAAAATTTGCATATTGGTCCTTCTTATTCCTTTACTTACTACATTGGACTACAATCTTATCAATTAATTTCATTCTCCTATATCTTAATTTTCTAATGTAAAAAATTTCATATAATTTGGTTAATTATTCTGGGAGCTATACCCAAAACACTACAATCTGTTTGAAAACAGGGACAACAGTCATAACTCAACTTCAAGCCAAAATTCAAAAATCTTAGAGGAACAATAAATTTCAGTTCCTTCATGAAAATTTTAAATTATGTCTTTAGCTTAATTTCCAATTGTAACTATCCAATTTAGAGGTTTACAAACCAACATATGGCCAAATTACAGAGGTATGTTTATGCCAAAATGAGCAAATTATCTGTTTACCCAAATCTTTTACATTAAATACCATTATGTCTCTTACTATACTTAGATGCACTTAATTCATTTGTTATGTTCACTTCTTTATACACTCTCGACATGTTATAATACTTCTAGGGTATATGTTGGGGCCTTATGAAGGTATTATACCTTTCATCTTTGTTTTTTGTTATTATGGTGTTGACATCCACCTTACATATTGACAATGAAGTTTATAAGACATTAGTGAACTTAAACTATCATTACATTTTAACTTCTATATGATATTTACATCGCTCTAAAACTTTGCCTCCAAATCTTCAACAGAATTTATATCAATATTGCTTAATGACCATACAACTTTTCTTTTTGACTTTAAGAAATCTTCGTAAACCTAACCTATATCTGAGAAATTTGATTCATTAGTACTTAGTGTCGACTATACTAAACAATGGTAATTTCTACTAAAAGAATATAAATGTAAAAAAAAAGGTTATATGTCATGACAAACAAATAAGATTAGGAGTTTAATCATATATTTGATTACTCACACTATTTTATTCAAAATAATAGCTCTCACAACTATCCCAAAAATATTAGTTGAATCTCTCTAGTTGGATATAATTCCATTCAAATTTAGTTGGTCTTGAGTTTGTTCAATAAACCAACCAAATTTAAATTAGGTAAATAACAATTTTATTAATTACATCCCATGTGACTTATAGATTCATTAAGTGATATCTGTTATCAAAAACATATCTTATACATTATTCCTAGCCTTACCTCTAAATTCATATGATCATAAGTTTACTCTCCAAATTACACATATTTATTTTAGTAGGATTCATTGTTATAAGACTAAATGTATTCCGGCTAAAGTGACATTGAGTTACTCAACAAGTTTAACAACAAACACTCTGGTTTATTCTTATAATTAGATAAGGCAACAATTATGTTCTAAACATGTTTTTAAAATTTCAATAAGGAATTTAATTTTGATTGGTCTCATCAAACATAGAAATACATGTAAAATATATGAAACATATAAAATTAAAGCATGCAATTTCTCATGAAAATATAATCAAACTATATGCATGACATATCAAACCTTATTTAGTTCCAATTATTGATATTTTTCATAATCTAGAAATTATATTTCCAAATCTTTTGATAATTAAATTAAATTAAGCCATTGATCTTTAAATAGATTAAATTCCTAATCCAAATAGAAATTACAATTTATTTAAAAATAATTTTCAAATCCAATTTAAAAATAATTTTCAAATTCAATTGAAAACTATTTTTAATTGTCTTGACTCCTTTAATAAAATTTAATTAAAATAATTTTCATGAAATTATTCTTCTTACTTATTATAATTTATTAAAATTCTTTTCAAAATATTTAAATAAGACATTCTAATCTCATTTAGATACTATTTCTAATCAAGTTAGAAATAACAATTCCATAAGTATAAAAATATTATATAATATTAAATAAAATCACTTTCAAAATTAAATAAAACAATTAAAATTTAGTTAATAAAGTCTTTTAATTTTTTTAGATAGTAGTTTCTTAATTAATTAGAAAATTATTATTAATATATTAAAAAACTATTTTAAAAAAATAGTAAAGAAGGATGATTTTTTAATTAATAAATGAAAATAATTTTCAAATTTTAATCAAGAAATTACCTTTTTAACAAATTACGAAAATTATTATTCAAATTGATAAAGAAATAATTCCTAAATAAATATAATAATAACTCTCTAGATAAAATAGTAAACTTAAATTATTCAAATTAAATTAAAATAAATAAATTTAATAAAGAAATACCTTTCTTAATTAGTTAATAAAATGCTTTTAATTGTAAGAGAGTCTAATTAATTAATTATAATATAATTGTAACATAATTAATTATAATTCTAAAAAAAGACTTTTCTAAAATTTAAATTAAGAATCCACTTAATTATTTATCTTAATTAAATTAAAGAATTATAATCAATTAAATTTTAGTATTGATTTTAAATTTTAAAACAATTTTAAAATTTATGTTTGGTATAAAGTCTAATTTATTCAAGTTAGAAATAAATTAGTCCATATATAAAATAACTTTATTCAACTTTTAAGATTACATTAATCATAGTCCAAATAGCCATTAATGTAATACAACATCCACATAAATAATAAGATGCATGGACTGTAACGCCAGACTCTCTAAGCCCTTTTTTGTATTAGTCTATACGTGGAGCTACTATTGTATATCGACATATACATGATTGTATATGAGTTTGAAAATGTATTTGAATCCTTTCGGTATTATGTCAGTGATATATATTGCTATATGCCCTTACATGAACTTAGAGTTTATCGGTATGTGAAACCTTGTAGATTTTTGACATATAAGCTTTTAAGTGTGTAAAACTGAGTCCATTGGATGGGTACCACTATGGTGGTTGAATTAAATGTGTTCTAATGCCTTATAAGTGATTAGAAATGATTTATAGGCTTATTGGACACTTAGAAAGCTTAATTGCAGAAGTTGATGTACAAAAGGGCTTATTTGCAAATTGTTAAAAGTTAAGGGACTTAAATGTAATTTTATTCTTGGAGGACTAATGTTTAATTTTATAAAGTTAAGGGGATTATTTATAATTTACAAAAGTCCAAGGACCAAAATGAAAATAAAAGTTTTGGTCATTCTCAAATTTTGGGCTTAATTGCAAATTTGGGAAAAGTTTGGAGGGTATAATGGTAATTTCACATAAACTAAGGGCAAAAAGGCAAATTTTACCATATTTATGTCAAAGAAGAGTCAAAATTATAGACTCTTCTTATGTGTGGCCGTGCACTTCATTTTTTAGACTTAAATCACTTTGTTTTAGTTAAAAGAAAGGAGAAGAAAGGAGACTTAAATCACTTTGTTGTAGTTTAGGCCCTCACCAAATTTTCACCAAGTTTTTGATTCTTTTTTCCAAACCTAAGTGTTCTAATGTAATTTGGGGTCAAAGAACTCAAATCTATCATTAGATTTGAGAAATTCTCAAAGGATTTGAAGATATCACCAAAGGAAAGTTTAGGTAAATTTTGTCTCATCTCTCTCTACATTAGGATTTTGAGTTTGGTGTTAAGATATGTTGTTCTCCATGCTTGAATATGCATGAATCATGGTTTAGGTGAATGAAATGTGTCATAGAGAGGGCTCTTTAAGTCAAAACCGAAAATGCCCCCTTTTGGTGAAAGTTGGTGAAATTTTGAATATCTTTTGAAATTGATGGTTTAAATGAACTCTATATGGTGTTAATTGTGCATGCATAATGTGAATTGATGATGAAGAATGAAGAAGATGTATATTGGTTAAGGTTGGGCTGAAATGATGAAGAAGAAGTGGATTAATGTAATGAGTTGTGTAATTGATAAATGTAGCTTAAATCAAAGGAGTTGGTTTGCATGGAGTGGTGGAACATGTCATTGAGTGGAAGTGTTACCATATGACGTGATACGAGCATGAATTATTATGATAAAGTCTTGAAAATGTGACTTGAAAGTTATGCACATTAGGTGTTTGATAAAATGCCTA
>JAOQMS010000003.1:5529668-5548481 GCA_027563885.1 Erythroxylum longipes | reverse complement strand
TTCTAATCAGGCCAGATGCATCAATAGATTTCAAAAACATAGAGTTATTTGTAGAATAAACCAAAAAGTTAATAATAGGCTCTTGTCTCCTATTTCCAACTATCACACATAACTGAACATCCATAAGTACCCCAACTTACTCTTCTTTCAGCCAAATAGCTTCTAATTTCATAAACAGAGCAACTCAAAAGTTTACCTCTTAGGTCATCAATCGAGGGACCTTTGTATCCCGGACCATAAGAGGCTATTGCATCCATCATAGGTTGATGATAATAAGACTGAGAAGCATTAAATGATGAACCTGTGTCATACCACCATCTAGCCACTGCCGTATCAACATTGTGAGCCGCATCTCTTGATTGCATTGCACTACGAATTGAAGGTTGGGCTCCAAGGGTTGTTCCTAGTGCAAAGAAATTAGTCACCTACCTTCTTCTCTTCCTCACAGCAGGTTCAGGTACTTCTTCTTAGGCCTGAGATGGAACACTGCTAGTACCACTACCACCACTACTATTACCACCTTCAACATTTTCATAATTACCACGGAAACTAGAAAACGAACTTCCACTACTAATTCAAAATTCAGCCTTTCCCTTCTATCTCTCTTATGTTGATATTCATCAAGCAATGTTTTCATCTGCCACTTTACATCATGACTTACATTTTTACAAGGTCCCACCTCTCCTTGAACCCCAACTAAATATTTTTTTAATCTGGTGATTCCTCAACCTTTCAACACTTGTAACAAGCAAATAATATGGTTCTTCATACCGGGAACCAATGCAGCATGAGCCCAAGCTGGATTATTGTATCTTCCTGAAATGGGTTAATCAGCAGTACTTGAACTTCCTTCCATTTTCTGTAAAAATAAAAGAATGCATATATCAAAATATATAACACATAATTTCATTACACAATATGCATATCCATCTTATAATATAACTCATTTTGTATTATTATATTATACTCAATTCAATTTCATAGAAATATGGAACACAATTTACTATATGTTAAAAACTAACAATTCATTATTCAACATATATAATTAGTTAAGTCCAATAATCACAAAACATACATAAACACTTTTTATTTCCAACAATCACAAAACATACATAAATAATTCTCATTTCTAATAACCACAAGACATTTATATAACAATTCTCATTTTGAACAACTTTCAACAATTTCCATTTCCAACAATCACAAAACATTCATTGGTAAATTCATTTCCAACAACTTCTATTTCCAATAATCACAAAAAAAAAATATAACAATTTCTATTTCTAACAATTTCAAACAATTCTCACTTCCAATAATAGCAAAATATTCATAGAACAATTTCCATTTCTAATAATTTCCAATAATTCTCATTTCCAATAATCACAAAATACTTTTCCAACAATTTTCATTTCCAACAATCACAAAATATTCATTGGTAAATTCATTTCTAGCAATTCTCATTTCTAATAATCACAAAAAAGGAAATAACAATTTTCAATTCTAATAATTTCCATTTCCAACAATCGTAAAACATTCATTGGTAAATTCATTTCCAACAATTTTCATTTCCAATAATCACAAAACATTCATATAACAATTTCTATTTCTAACAATTTCCAACAATTCTCATTTCCAATAATCACAAACATTCATAAAATAATTTCCATTTCTAACAATTTCCAACAATTTCCATTTCCAATAATCACAAAACATTTTTTCATCAATTCTCATTTCCAACAATCACAAAACTTTCATTGGTAAATTCATTTCCAAGAATTCTCATTTCCAATAATCACAAAAAATGGGAATAATAATTTTCATTTTCAACAATTTCCATTTCCAATAATCACAAAATATTCATAAAACAATTTTCGTTTCCAATAATCACAAAACATTTATAAAACAATTTCTATTTCCAACAATTTCTATTTCCAACAATAAAAAACATTCATAAAACAATTTCTATTTTCAACAATCACTAAACATTCATAAAACAATTTTCATTTCTTATACAAATTTTCAATTCATATACATCTATTCATAGAATAATGATCAAGTTGAAGGATATATTAATAATATAAGGATCAACTTGCTTCTTTGAAAAATTTTTCATTATTTAAAGTTTTGAATCTTCTTTTTATTTCTAACAAACCGTAATATTATATACATCATTTTATATTTCGTTCTTAAATATATAAGTTGCTTTTACAATTTTTAATTGACATTAATAAGTTTAAGTATAAAAGATTGGAACCTACAACATGTTCACAATTTCAACAAAAGTAATTCCTTTTGGGATACATTTATTACATTACTACTTTCACACATTATCTATTATAAATATTTATGATATCGCATACATATATATTTCCAAATAATTCAATTTCAACATATTTTATACTCAATTAATTAATAATACTTACAACCTAATTATTATTAATTTACGATTGCATAATTATATACTCAACTACTTTATTAATGATTTAAGTTTTTTGCAAGTTTACATTTTTAATATTGTCGGTTTAAAATTGTAAATTAAGTTGTTTCAACTTTCAACTTTCATTTTACAAACTTTCATTTGGATGATTCAATCAATTCAATTGATCACATATTCATATAAGACTATGCATTTCATTCATCCAAAAACTTATCATAGATGATTCTTAATTGGATAAACTTAAACTAATCTTTATTTTATAACCACACGAAAAATAAATTAACCAAACAATAATTCATCTCCAATTTTTAATCCAACCACACAAATCACAAAACAAAACCATAAGCATAATGTCTCATTCAATTCAACATTGAATCCAATATTCAATTCAGAAATCACAATACCATTACACCACCGTAATCATTTCAACATTTCAACTCCATTATTCAATTCAGAACATCACAAATTCACAACACCACCGTGAGTCAATAACCATTCACAACTCTAATTTCAATTTCTAACCCGATTCACCCGATCCACACCAGAAATTTCGATTCCCAAATCCAATATCGACCCAAATCACAAAATCAATTGATTCAATTACCAAATCCTAAATAAGACATTAAGCAGGAAAAAATTACACTGAAATAAAATACACCCAAAATTAATTCATTGTCTTCCGCGGTTACGCCTTTAGCTTCAGGTATTGTGTGGTAGTGGATCGGCGGTGCTGTGCGTTGCGGACGTGGTGGGGGTGTGGTGCGGTGGTGATGCGACGATGTGCGGACGTGGTAGAAGAAGAAGACCAGTAGCGACAATGTGTAGTGCGGTGGTGGTGCAGTGGTGAGTGAATAAGAAGAAGTGAGATGAGAGTGAAGTGAGACAATAAGTGATTGGTGCGGGTGAGAGTAAGATAGTGAGAGTGAGAGATGAGAAGGTAAAAGAAGTGGTGCGGCGGCCGGTGGCTGCGATGAGAAGAAGAAAATGAAGAGATGGTGGGTGTGGGAGTGCAACGGCTACGATGGAAGCAATAATAAGAAGAACCGAAGAAGGAGAATGAAGAAATGGGTCTGGCGCAGGTTACGTTTTTAAGGTTAGGTTTTTAGAAATTGCAAAATAGTCCTCCAACTTTTAGAATTTACGATACCGATCGGTACAAGCCGGTACCGACCAATAGTTTACTGGCTAGTAAGAAACATATTGGCTGGTACTAGCCGGTACGAAATGGTATTCGTTTCTATTCCGGCACTCATCAAACACTATCTATATATATACACACATAAAAGTATCTTAAACAAAACCTTCCTCTTTGCCTTGAAAAATCTGTACTTTACCAACATACTAGACGTTTGATTTGCTAAAATGGCTCCTCTTGTGCTTTTGTTATCAGAACTTCTGCGTCCCCAGAACACCAATCTGGCTTTTGTCTCGACCTTACCCTCTTCGTCTTTTGGTAAAGCCGTCTCTTCTACCATTCAGAAAAAGTCGCCTACAGCTCACACCAGCACCACCACCGAGTCTCTGTTGGAGGTATCTGAAGATATGCAGCAGGACCCCAAGTTCTGTCTAGACCTGGCTTGGCCTTAATCGTTTGTGTCTGTCTATAATAACTCGTAAAGGTGATCACTGCTCAACTTCGACGTCGAAATCTAGCTGGCGAAGACCCTCAAAGGAGGAGTCTTTTTCAACTAGTTCGTTAATTTGTTAAGATTTTCTTCGTCTTTTCTGTATTATTTTGGTTGGTTTGAGATGTTTCTGTTACCTTTAACAGTTATAGAACAAAAGATGGGATCTTTAAGGTTTCTGTTTGTAAATAATGACATATGCACACTCGCAGTTACTGAGCAATGACTAATTTGCTTTAATTTAGATTCAGGATAGTAGAACAATACAGTGCAATATAAATTGCGCAGTGAAGACTCTTCCTTTACTATGTCTGATCGGCAATTTCTATGTATAATCTCAAAAGTATATAAATCTGAAGACAATGTTAAATGTGCAGCCGAAGTTCAAACAGCAGAACAAACCCGCCCATAAAAGTGAAACAAAATGGGAAACATGAACCAATGCAGCTATTTTTGCCCTTTGCACTGGTATACACAGTTGTCACTTGGGAATTAATTTGTTTTTCTTCTCCGTCTTTTATCACACTTTCTTGACAGTTTCTGTTGCTGCTTCTCAACCATTCTCACAAGCCACCATGGTTTTCCTGTTGTGAACACAATATATCCGATAGAGAGTCCAATCACAAGTCCACATCCATACCCCATAAGTGCAAATTTCCAATCAAATAAACTGTCAGAATCTTCTGTCTCAATGGGTACAGATGGAGGAGCTTGTGGAGTCATGTTGCCACATTCCTCAGGCAAAGGAAATCCGCATAGTCCGAGATTTGCTTCGAACGAATTGCTTGGAAAGGTGTCAAATTGTCCACCTTTAGGAATCATTCCTGAAAGCTGGTTATATGAAACATTTAGCTTTGAAAGGAAATTCAGGCCTGAAAGTTGCTGTGGAATGCTTCCAGTAAGTTGGTTTGAAGAGAGGTCCAACGACTCGAGTTTAGTTAAGTTTGCTAATGAGGATGCGATGTGGCCTGTTAGACTATTATGAGAGAAATTGAGCATGACAAGTGATCGAAGCTCTCCAACCACTTCAGGAATTTGGCCTTCAAACCTGTTATTTGACATATCAATGGTTGTGAAAATGGTCAGGATTCTCTCTAGTTGCAAATCCATCCCTTTCATTGTCAAAGCTACTGAGTCCACGTAGTAGACATCCCCCATATACTCCGGCGCATTGTTGGAATCATCGACTGTCACCATCCCCTGGAAGTTCTTAAAATATGTTGCTGGAAGGATGCCACTGAAATCATTATGAGAGAGATCGATGATCCTCAAACTAGAGAAAGAAGCGTTGGTTTTGGGACTTCCTATGGGACCATGGAATCCATTGGATCTCAAGACTAAAACCTGTAGCTTTGGAAGGGTCTCCAACCAAGTAGGGAATTTGTCGTTTACAAAGTTGTTCCCGATGTCGAGGACTTCCAACATTTTGCAATTGACTAAAGATGTTGGCAATGGTCCTTCAAACTGATTGCCATTCATGTCAAAGTTCCTTAGTATAGCTTCCTCACCAAATCTTCCAGGGAATTTACCGTGAAAACTGTTCTTCCCTAAGTTTAACACAGTGAGTTGGTTGCTCAAATTTTCCAAACATTCTGGAATAGAGCCGGTCAAGCTATTGTTCGATACATCAAGAATCATAAGATTTGTAATATTGCAGATAGTTGAAGGGAGTTCTCCAAATAGTTTATTGTTAGAGATGAGAAAGATGTACATAACCTGTGGAGGAACAGGAAATGGCTGCTGAAGCATGTTAGAACTGAGGTCAACAGATTCCAGTGTAGGAGGAAATCGATTCACACGAGTAAGGAAATTGTGAGAAAGAACTAGGGATTTTAAAGAATTCTTCACCACGGATGTTGACAGCCACTCAGGAATTTGTCCATGAATTCTATTATGGGACATAGACAAAACTGTCAACTGGTTTTGGGTTCTCAAGAAGTCCGGCAACTCACTTATGTTGCAAGCTGACAATCCCAAACTGTAGAACATTGGCAGGCTTGAGTTGCCACTGACATCAGTTATCACTGATAGACTATTAAAAGAAAGATCAAGTACCGAAAGATTTGTGAATACTGAGAATTTCTCCAATTCCACAGTCCCACTCAAGTTATTTGATTGAAGATTGAGATTAGTAAGATTTCTCAGTCCGAAGATTGATGGTGGAATCCTGCCCTGAATCATATTATCATTCATCTTTATATCTGTCAAGGACTTGGATTTAAATTCACCAAGCTCCCCCGCGAGCTTGTTATTATTGAGGTAAAGTGTCGATAAAGTCGGGAGAGAAAACAAACAAGATGGTATCTTGCCACTAAAGGAATTGTATGACACGTCGAGATAGGTGAGATTAGAAAGAGTACATATCTCCTCTGGAAGGCCACCCTTCAGTTTATTTTGTGAGGCATCAAATCGAGAAAGTTTTCTGAGGCTGAAGATTGATGAAGGAAGTTGACCAGTGAAATTATTATTGGTGAAAGCAAGACGGAATAAGTTGCCAATATTACCAAAAACATCTGGAATCACACCAGTCATGTTGTTTTCTGCAAGGTCTAGTTCAGTGAGTTGATCAAGGTTCCCAAGTGAAGCAGGAATTGATCCCCCGAAATTGCAGTTATAAAAATCCAATATCATCAGAGACTTGAGATTGCCAATTGAATCGGGCAACTCTCCTGAGAACTTTGTGCCACCGAGTTGCAAGAACATAAGGGGACTGCTCCAGTTTGACTGTGGTAAAGAACCTTGTAACTCACTGTTTACTGATAAACTGAGCAGCTGAAGATTTGGTAGGTGAAACAATTTCTCTGGAAAATTTCCTCTCAGTTGACAGAGACCAAGACTTAACGACTGTATGGAAGAAGAAAGGTTCACTAAAGATCTGGGTGCAATAGTGGACATGTCAATATAGTCAAGATAAAGTTCAACAAGATTAGTTAGGTTGTGAACTATTCTGCTGAAATCAGGAGCTTCAAGTATCAGCCCATCTGTTAGTGAGAGGTCGAGAGAAATCAGTTTAGACAAGTATGAGATCTCAGATGCAACTGGACCAGCAAACCATGTATTAGACAGGTTTAGATGCGTCAAACCAGTTAACCAACCGAACTTAGATGGCATCTTGGTGTGGTTGAAATAATTGAAAGCAAGGTTGAGTCTTTGGAGGCTTGGGAGCTGAAAAAGGCTGCTGTTAGAAGGGATTGGTCCTTGAATCCAGCTGCAACTGAGATCAACTTCAATAACTTGGCCACTGATGGGGTCACAAATGATACCTTCCCATGAGCAACAATCTGTTCCATTTTTCCAGGAAACCATCTTGGGATATGATCCTCTGCAATCCAAAGAAGCATCCTTGGCAAAAGAAAATGAGTTCTTAAGCCCAAGCAAGGCAAGGCTCTGATATTTGGGACATTTGGTAGAGGAGACGAGAGAAAGTGCAGATGCTTTCTGGCAATGCCAAAGGATTAATGCTATAGGGAGGGAGAGAACAATGTGGTATGTAAACATTGGTAATGCCATCTTTCTTGCTGGTATTGGAAATGGTGTAAGAATGTAGAATTGCTTCATTGAATCCTGTAGTATATATAACATATCACATGGCATACTATAGCAGTAATTCGTAAATCTATAAAATGTATGTAATAATTTGTAAATTATGAATTTTAAATAAATTATTTTATGGATAAGTGTTTTGCTGACTGTCATTTCAACAATTTCCGTGCAATCTCTTTTGACTTTCCTGACTGGTAAATGGGCAGATCAATAAAAAACGACAGGCAACGTAAAGGACAACTGGTAGTCAAATTTCAGACCTTGATCCACAACTTATGCACTTTGGTTTCTGTGAAGATAGAAGCTTTAATACTAATCTATCATTAGAAATTTTATTATATGTTTCCTAAGTTGATTGACCAGCACCTGTTTGATTCTGCATTCTTATTTCTTAACGCTGCCTTTACAAATCCAAAGAACAAGTATAAGTCAAAACAGAAACAATAAACAAAAGCAAGCGATCAGACTAAGAAACTAATTTGGCATACTTCGTTGGCAAGTAGTGCTTTTGAGTTCTACCAGCCTGCATGAGCAACCGAACCACATTCATACCTGTGTTCATTGCTTGGACCAGGTATATTGAATTGTTCATAATCTATATTCAGAACTAACATTATCCTGAATCAAAACCAGGCATAACAAAGCATGTCAGGGTGAAACAACTGACGGAGAATAGAACAGTAAATATGTAATACATACACACCCAAGACATTGTTCTTTGTTCACAGGTCCTTCCCAGAAACTATATAAGATTGAAAGAGAAAGTAACAAATCTACTAGACTTCTGATGTTCATATAATCTTTTCTGTCAATTTAACTTTTTATTACATTGAAAGGGAAAGCACCCTCCAAGAGTTATGTAATTAGTCTTTCCAATTTGACCTGTTCTGTATTTGGTTTTCTTAGAACTTGTTTAAATTTGTTTCTTAGAAGACCATCAGTACGGACTGTTGACTTGGTAATGAAAGTACTGAGTAAATCCTAAGCACTTGTATATATCTATAATCCATAGAGAGTATATAAAAAGGTTGAAGCTTTAGGCTTAATTACACCATAATGTTCTTACTTATTGTAAACTATGGAGAAATATATGTCTGTATTGATTTTTATTAAGGGAAGTTGGACTATAAATAATTAAATATTAATCATAACTAACTTGTTACTAATATAATTATTCTGAATTCCATTTAAACTTTTTGTGAAATTATCTCCAATTTATTTTTCAGTTTTGATATATCCTGTAAAATCAAGCTTTGCAGAGGTGATACTAAATAAAGAATTGGTGACACAAGCATACCTGTTATATATTCCACCAATTCTTTAACATATTCACATTTGTTAATCAGATTGACAACTTTATTATCAATAAATTTTCTAATTTGTAAGAATGATCAAACATTATGTTGTATCCATTTCTTGCTGAGTATGATCTGACGGCGAATTACCAATGAGGTGGTGATTTTTGAAAGAGCAAATTGAATATGTTTTTATCGTACAGGATCTGATGCAGGTAGAGTCAAAGAGTCAAATGCAAACAGTGTCAAATACAAAGGGGTCAAAGCAAACTTTAGAATTAGAGATGAAACATTGAATCTGGCTCTTGCGGGCAGAATCAACGAGCCTGTTAACAGACTCCCAATCACTGAACAAGTGGTGTTTCGAAAACATGACAAAGGGTCCAATGGTGAAAAAATAGGAAACCAGCGTGATATTTCTATACTGATTCACACATCGAATAATTAGTGTAAGAATAATTGTGATTAAATGCGAGGATTGCCAAACAGCAAGAATAACGATAGTTGATATCTTATCCTGCTAACTCATTTCAAAAAAATGTCCCCTAATTACTTTACAGGGTAAAACATCCCTAACTCTACCAAAATCAGGTAGGAAGATAAGTGGAAAAATCCTCAACATTTTGTGGTGGATAGACCAAGAAAAACAAAAAAGAAATTAAGTATCCAAGTAACATATGGACACCAATCAATAGATAGGAAAAATTTTACAGCTGCAGAACTTCTTATCTGGTGTACAAATGCACTCAGGAAGAATGAAACAAAATGCAGGTATCACTATCTGTAGTCTGCACCAACTGCTTCAATGATGGACTTGAAACCATCCCTTTCTAAGCATTCAGAGAGTTCAGCCTACACAAAATGAAACAAAGATGGTTTTTCAGATGAAAAAAAATGCTCTGGACTATAACCGCAAGAGTCAATCAAGGTCCATTATAGTGTATTGATGCATTAAATCAGGAATGTTGTATATATTTTAACAGGGACGTTCTTGTTCTTAATAAATTAAACACAACACTATGGATATAGATTCAACAAAAAGATCACCTCAAGTTTGTTTCAGTATGATATCCATCTTTTATCTAGTCCAATATGATCACCTTATTGCCAGAACTCTGTATCAGTCGCTTGGATAGATTTTTCTTTTGAGAAAAAGGAATTTTTAGAGTGGCCGTGGCTTAGCGGCGACAGGGAGGTTCTCCTTATTAACCAGATATGAGTCCTAAGGCCAAGTAGGTGGAGTTTGACAAGAACTAGCCTTGTTCATTGTAACTATTTTGATCAAATGGATCCTTAAAGACCCAAGAGGAAAAAGGAAAGAGGATAGGATTCAAGATACTATTATTTTTGAACTTTAACATAAGTCCTGAAAATCCTTTCTAACTCTTCTCTGTACTTGCAATTTCTTCTAATTATCCTTCATTTCAACATAAAAGGTCCTCACTGCAACTGCTTATAAATGAGACTAAAAAAAATTTATGAACCCATTCGATGAGAAATTAATTCTACAATACCATAGCCAAACTATGTCAGTAGCAGTATTTTTATGCAAGACATCCCATTTCAAATTAAGTTTCAAGTTTCTATCATATTCATAGGCATATTAGAACAGTACCTTTATCTGAGGGATGAGGGCAGGCCCACCATAGGCAAATGCTGTGTAAAGTTGAATAAGAGTTGCCCCAGCTCGAATTTTTTTGTATGCTTCCTCACCACTGAACCAATGGCAAACAATAGAAGTTAAAACTAAAGAATCTATAGAGAAATAACAATAACCTGCAAGTGATCCAGATGAAGATAATAAGGAAGCGTAACTCTATACAATTTACCTGCTCACTCCTCCACAGCCTACTAGTGGAATCTTTCCCTGCATGATGCACAAAGAAAATTATGAAGAAAGAAAAGGATCAAATCACATTTACTTAAAAAAAAATAATGCACCTACAAGATATCTATATCTTAACTTTCAAAAGTTTATGCACTTAAAATAAAACATTCACAATGGTGACATGAGCAAGCATGTTGGAAGAAAAAATATGTAAAGCAGTATAAATATCGGCACATATAAGCACAAGGATATATACAAGTGAAAAAAGTTGAACAATATCCAATGTGAAGGCATGCTAAGATATAGAAATAATTTTAACTATGAAAAAAAAGATACAAACACAGCACAAAAGTTTTCAAACTTTAGCTTAAACCAGTTGTACTGTCTTGCTTTAGGATGTAGCAATAAAAGATTTGTGCATCATGATGAGAACCTACAAGTATTGACAAGTTGAACTCTTTAAATACCACAACAAATGCACCATACCCTTGTCAAGATATACATCTCTTTTAAGATGTTTGTAGACAAATCGAAGAGAGGTTTCCCACTTAAGCCACCAGCTTCTTCAGCAACTGGATTTTTCTTAACAGGATCCGGCCTAGATACTGTGGTATTTGATATAATCTATCGAAAAAGCCAAAACAGAAAAGGAAAACCATAATCACTTGAACCATATTCAGCATTCACTATTGAACCTAAGTAAAAATGATTTGTGTAAAAGAACAATAATGTTCGATCCACAATCATAAGTTCATCAGTCTACAGGACCCTAATAGCAGCATTAGACATTTTGAAGAATTTTTTTTATCACAGAGAAATTCTGGGGTTCTAATTTGATAATAGAAACGTAATCTCAAAAACTCTCTATTATGTAGGGGTAAGGCTGCGTACTATCAGACCTCCTTAGAACCCGCTTCATTGCGGGATTTCAAACTGAGTGATGATGATCTAGAAGAATCCTAATAGTTAAGGCTGCATAGGATTGTAATGCTTAAGGAATGCATAGGACATATTGGGCAGGAGCAGCACAAGTAATTGAATGTACACTGATACTTGGCTTCTTGATCTGCACTGAAGTTTAATGCAATTGCCTTCATCAGTCTAGCGTGCATATTAACAAGATCCACAAGGACCACCAATATCTTTTCATTTACAAGCCCATCCAGCAACCTAAGTATGTAAACACAGAATACGCATATTCAGGTATGCTTGTGTCAAAGCCACACTCCACAACCTGAAGGCAGAAGGCTGGAGGATTATCTCTTTTTACCATATGCCGTGGGTTTGATAGTATCCCCTAAAAGGCTACTGGTGAATATAAATGCTTGGCTCCTTGAAGAAGTGCAATATTTTGGCATTCTTAAATTACTAAACTATCAACTAAGGTCGCTAGCATATGAAAAATGTCAAAAGCGGTACACATACAAAAATAACTGAAACTTAGAGAAAACATACTGAAGAAAGAACTATTGATCAAAGAATATGTACCAGTCCATCCAAACGAAGAGCAAGAGCTACCTATAATCACAGTAGAGAAAGAAATATCAGCTGCTGACATGAAAGTGGATAAGAGGATCAGATGATAAGAACATTTAACATACTGCTGCAATGTCTTCTAGGTCTTCCTTTGACAAGTCAGGTGCAATCTTAACAAGCAATGGAGGTGGACCGTCTTCACCCCATTGCATTTCATCCCGAGCAGCTTGAACCTTGACAAAAACCAAAACAAGAGAACCTCGATTTTGTATATAATGGGATGATAGAAAAAGAAAGAAGCCACTGCATCTGTTCCTATATAAAACTTTTGCACCTTCTTAACAAGATCCTTCAATTGCTTTCTCCCTTGAAGCATACGCAGTCCTGGAGTATTAGGAGATGAAACATTGATAACCTGGAACCAAGTTAATGAAATTGAATTAATTTCTTAACATATTTCAAATTAATGCCAAAAAAAACTATTCCCTGAATTACTTTATTCTTTGATAAGAAAATTTTGAAAGAGAAAATAGAAGAAGTTATTAGACAATAACACTTAAACAATAGAAGAAGTTATTAGACAATAACGTTTAAACCTGTTTAATACTGAAAATTTTCGGTCGCATATGTTAATCTTGTTAAACATAGGTACCTTGGGTACCTATGCCAACTCATCATCAATGATCAAATGCTTAAAAGTAATCAGCTCATATTATCTTCAAATAATTAGTTAAGACTTGAGCATAAGAATTGTTCAAAAATACAAGAGCCCAAGGAGTTGTAATAGCCATACTAATTTCCCAGTTGTGATAACTTTTATATATTAATACCAAATTAATTATCAATGAACAAATGCATAGAAATCATGAGCTCGGAGCAGTTATCAGAGGTTGATTGAGTATAAAACCCTTCCCCAAACTGCCAGGAATATCATATTGTAATACCATAGCCCCATTTTAAAAATGAAGGATAAAAGTAGAAGAAGAAAACCATTCAAGATATTTCTAATATATCTCTTTCTTTTTTATATTCCCAAGAAATTGGAAATTTTATTAATTTACAATGAATTAGAAAAACAAAAATAATAATATCAATGGAGGCTTTACTACTTATTCAATATATCTATGTCCATTCACCAATAAAATTAGTAGGTGCATACGATAAATTGCTTAAAGGCTTGGTTATGAAAACCTTCGCGAGTTGCAATAACTATGTTGATCGACCAACAGTTAGCAATATCTAGTTTCCATGCTAAAGCTTAACAATTTCCACTCCACCTTCTAGTAAATCCTGTTTCTCCATGTTTAAACACTCACAATAGCTTGGCCAAATAGTTGAGTGGTAGAGAACTAGTTGCGATAACTTCTTCAGACCAAGAAGATTCCAGAAATTAAAATGTATATTTAAGAAGGAAAGAGACAGTTTATAAAGTTTACCAAGTAATCAGCATATTGGGATAGTGTATGAACCCCTTGTACATAATCACCAACAGCATCTTCACTTGTCTTGTTCTTTCCAAGGTTTACCCCAAGGATGCCAGGACCAGCTTTTCCTCCATGTTCAGCATCGTCATTAGATGAACTGGTTGATGTTTCCAACTTTCTTTTCCCATGTTGAGCACCCAATCTCTTTGCAACAACTACTATGCCTTCACTATTAAATCCACAGCGATTGATGATTGCTCTGGCCACCATAAACAAGTAACAACTAGTTTTAGCTCTGGCCACCATAAACAAGTAACAACTAGTTTTAAAACATCATTATAGAGTCCAAACTAGGAAAAGTTAAATCACTTTCACAACCACAAGCACTTAAGGTTACAATAATGAAGACCATTTTCTCACCCTTCCTGGCGCAATCTGAAGATACG
The DNA here is from genome assembly GCA_027563885.1 of Erythroxylum longipes. NCBI lineage: Eukaryota > Viridiplantae > Streptophyta > Magnoliopsida > Malpighiales > Erythroxylaceae > Erythroxylum > Erythroxylum longipes. Next base: position 5,534,407 of record JAOQMS010000003.1, on the reverse strand, counting down.
TGGCTTTGGGTTACCCTCTTGTGGAACAGGGGTGACAGAGCCTACCTCTACAAAACCAAAACCCAGCCCAAGTAAGCCTTCAACAGCCTCAGCATTTTTATCGAAGCCAGCAGCAAGACCTACAGGATTGGAGAACTTCCTTCCCCAAACTTCCAGCTCTAAATTTGATGGATCAGGCCTCTTTTCCCTTGGAACCCAGCCACGAGCAGCAGCAGAGACGGCAAGTCTGTGAGCAAACTCAGCATCTAGAAGGGCAAAAAATGGATTCACAAGCTTTGTGGCATTGAATAGCCAACCACTGCAACAAATAGCTTATGCAGAATGAGTCCGTATTTGTGGACAGAATTTATTAAAGGTTAAATTTAAGTTGGACTCAACTCCTATTGATGCATAAGACAGTCTTGATTGTTTTAAACTTATCCAAGCAAAGGATAAGTCTGATGAAAACAGAAGTAGCCATATGCTGATACAATTTTGCATCCTCAAGTGAACGTAGGAAAGGACAGTATTCCAAAAGTTTTTATTTTTATTTTTATTTATTGTGAAGAGAATGATATTCCAAATACGATCACCAGAATTATCAGCAACGCGACATTAGTGCAATGATATGGGTCAACAGGATTGTGTTCGGAAGAAGAGGTCATCGTCACTTAATCTTGTTTGTAGCTGGTATGTTAACAACTGAAACGCTATTGTAATGAACAAGAAAATGTACTTAAATGCCAACATTGATAAACTTAAGAATGCATACCAGAAAGTAGCTTCATCCACTGTACTGACATAAGCTCCCCCAGCTATAACCAATCCTATAGTTGCTCCAGTTAACAACCTCCCTTGCAGCTGAAACAACACAGCCTAAAATGTCAGAATCAGACAAGAACATTCGCCCGCGAATAATTTAAATTGAAGCCATATTACATTAAATAGACAATGGTATCAACATAAACAGTAATTATGTAAGGACCAACAATCGTGTAAAAGTTTTAGGTACGTTAAACAACTAAAATTGCAAGAAAACGGGAGCCTGTGTTTCAATTTTGTGGGTACGACTCCGAGAATCAAGAAAATATATGTAGTAAGAGAGAAGCATTACGAAAACGAATAGAACAATGTCAAGTTAATAAAACTTTAGTTGGTGGGTGAGAATATAGGCAGTTTCGAATCATTAATAACTATATGGGCCGAACACAGTTCATGAAATAGTAAGAAAGACGAGATTTTGCACGGAACCCAGATGCTATATACAGGTGTGTGTTTGTACAAGAAATAAGAATAGAAAACAAAGAGAGAAAGAGTACTTTCTTGGAGAAGTGGGGTATTTTAGAAGCAGCTTGTGGAACGGAGGAAGCAGAATATCTGAAGAACCGATAAGGGGTAGGAGAGGTGGAGATGACTGTCCTTTTGCAGAACAATAAGCCTCTCAGCAATCTCCTACTTGAAGCCTTTGTCGCCATTATAACCCAAAAAGAACCAATAAAACTCTATTCAACTAAGAAACTAGAAAGGGGACTGAATAAATAGATTAAAAGTTGGTAGTCCGAAGATAGTTTAGAGGAGAAATGGCGTAGAGTTCAACAGAACCACATTAGTTGTTTTCCAGTACTAAGTCTTGCACAAAACACCGAACAGATTCGCTTAAGAGAAAGAAAGAACCCTGACAGAAAAAGAGCGAGACCTAAAGTACAGAACTTTATGTTTTTCTTTTTCCATTCTCTTACTCTTTAAAACAAATTAACAACTGTTTAGCTAAAAACTTATCTGTTTTTTTTCGGGTTCAATTTATGTTAATAATTGTATTATTAAAATTATTAGTTTATTAATTAATCAGTTAATTTATAAATTAATAAAATTTTTAAAATTAAAATAAATCAATTAAATTTTATTTACACATTTTTTTAATTAAAATTTAAATTATTTGATAAAATTATTTAATTTTATTTGATCTTTATCAATTTTAGCTGATTTTATGACGATTTAATATTGATTAAACCTTTTAAATCTTATTATAAAAAAAGAGATTTAAATTAAACCCAACTTGTATCTCAGCTAAGCCTATCAATTCAGTAGGGTGAATTGGCTCAATACTCGTTTATATTTGCAATTATCAAGTTTTATCATGTCATTATAACTAATTTTATCAAATTTGACCAATTCAATTTTTACCAAAAAAGACTCCAAATATATTGCTGTTTCATACTTTTTTAATTGTTTCTTGATTTTTAAAATTTACAAAATTTGTCTATTCTTAAACTATACTTATTTTCAATATTTTTAATAAAAATATTTTATTTAAATCATATCATAAATTACTAATCTTTTTATATAAATCACCAAATTACAAACAACTTTACAAGGAAATTCATAATACAAAATTAGTTACGAACCATGATTTCTTTAAATTTAGATTTTTTTTTCAATCCCTCACCTTAATATTAATTATATTGAACTTAAAACCAGATTATATAAATAAAGCTGATACAGAATCACCATACCAGGTTTGAAGCAGAAGTCATGTGCTAGAATGAAAAGTTAAACCATATTTCTGAAATCAAAAGTTGCACTTACACCATATTCCTACAAAAGTGATGCCAAAAAACAGACAGCATCTGAACCACGATGTAGTTCTTTGTTGTTTTCATTTATTGTCAGCTGTGAATGGATTAGGTACAAAATACAGCTTCTCTCACTTGCTCACAAATTATACCATTCCCAAGATTGCAACCTAAGTAGATGAATGAAGATTGTGTTGACTTGATCCCTCTTCTCATTAATGAAATTCAATCTGGATGTCCCAAACAAAGACCAGCAATCTTTTGCATAACATTCACATGAGAGAAAATGAAAAAGGAGGAACTTAATAACAGAGTGGATGAACAGGTGAGGACTGGATGTTTTACTCCAATGCTACTGTATCTATAGCCTTGAATGGTTCGTCTAGTTTGCTTGTATGATTACTTGGAAGTTTGCTATCATCGAAACATTGATCTCCGGAGTCAAATTATCAGGCAACAGGAATTTTCGGTTCACCCAAGTTCACAAAGGCCTCTGCTCGACCCATTCGTGACATTGCCGCGTTCCAAGACATAAGATGGTTCATAAATGTGTTTACGTACTTTTCTTTGTCATTCTGATTAGAGGTGCCACGCAGGGATCAGTAAGAAGAAAAGATTTCTCAGCATTGAATGAAGAGAGAGCGATGATTTCTAACCTTATAATCCAAATAATAAGCATGCTGCCATGCAAGAATAAAGAGATCATGAATAAGTCAAAAGCAAGAAACAACAGTCATTGAATCCCATGTCCGAGAGAGGGATAGAGCGTAGACTTACCTCCCACATGTCTAAACTGATGATAGGCTGCAAAACAAGAATAAATTAGTACGATGTTTAAGAGAATCGGGCATATAAGCTATCGAGATTGACGTACAATGTCATCCCACACTAGGGGAGTAACAGCATTTGATGTTTTCACCACTTCGAGTCGCCTCTCTTGTCTCTTCACTGCAAATAATGAAACAAAAAATTACCAGTTATTCAATAGTACATTGCTAAAACATCACAGGTCATAACATCGATAAGAAAAGCTTTCCCCCTCTCAGCACTCGCTTTAACCTTTCACTATTACATACATCTACCTTCCTTGTTTCTTATCTTCTTGTCAGAAAACAAGAAACGGTTACGAGTCAATGGTTCCTAACAACAGGGAAAATTGACAAAACCCAAAATATAAACAAGAACAGGTAAAAAGGAAAAAGAATAAAAAATTCAGCAGAACTTGAGCATGTTATAACAAACTAAACGAAAGGTTTGGCCCCAGCAAAGGAAAAGAGGTTTGCTGGAATATCTCATTACAATTGGCAGTCGACATGAGACTCAGATGCATCAAATATCCAATCAGTGTGTCATCTCAGTGTACATTAGAGCTAAGGTTGAAATTCCTGATTCTATTTTTAAGCTAGAACCAAAAAGGAAACACCTAATGACGCATATATGTATGAACATGTGTTTTGCAAATGAATGATGCATGAATTTACCAAAAAGTAGCCTTAGCTAAATACTTCTGGAGTGAGTTAGAAAGGGGAGGAATGGGATGCAAATTGACACATCATCCCAACAAATAGACCTCACTATGAAATCTTATTTTGCAAATGAATCCTAGACCTGACCAGACACCCTTGCTTCCCTTTCCTGATAAGTAAATTTACTATGCCTCTACTGAAATGACAAGACCTGGTCCAACTGAAATTTCAAAAGGAGATGGGAAAGACTTACAAACAAGCCAAACCCATCCAGAACCAAACAGTGTAAGGGCTGCTTCTATAAATTTGTCTTTGAAATTGGTAAATGAACCAAAATCCTTTTCAATCTGCTGAAGAACACCAAGTTGAGGCGTACCCCCCCCTCCTGGTTGCATGGATTCCCAAAAGAAATCATGATTCCAGACCTGCAATATAATTCAGATTTTGGTTTTCATATAATCATTCGTAGCAGTTCTTCTGGCCTAAGAATCTTGCAAATAATTTGAACATAAGAGACCTGATACGGGCAAGACCACCCAAAAGATACATTTAGGCTTCAGTTAGAGAACCAATAAATCTGTGTGAGAATGCAATTGATCCATAGACCATATAAATAGCATACCTGAGCAGCATTGTTGAACTCAGGGAAGGGGCTCCCATTGTTATATGTAGCTTTGACAAGTTCATCCATGGTATACCCATATAAGATGTCATTTTTCCC
>JAOQMS010000003.1:5497932-5513508 GCA_027563885.1 Erythroxylum longipes | reverse complement strand
TAAAATATCATAAAATATAAATTTCAAATAATATTCTGATTTAATAATTAAAATATATCTAAAATAAATTTTAATTCAAAAATAAAATAAAATAATTGTTATTGATAAATTATTAATAAATATTATATAATATATTAAAAAATTTTAATTAATTAAAAATAATTTATCTTGAAACTTTATCTAATATTTGATTATTCTTAATAATAAAATATAACTATATTGACATTGAAAATTAAATAAAAAATTATTTTTATTTAAAAAATAAATAAAAACTAAAAACAGAAAATGAAAATGAAAACGAAACCGAAAAAGTAGAACGAAACGGTGATTAAATATAAAGTTGGTTTTGCTAATATCTACTTTTTATTTTAAATGAAAGCTTATTTCTAATAGATAAAAACTATAAAAAAAATAAAAATCCTTGTGTACTATAACTTTTATAGACGGAAATGCCTCCTCAAAGACGTAACTATTGTCCTTTCTCTTTTCTTTTGTTGGCTTTATTAAAGGTTTTAGTTAAAGGCAAGAGGCAAAAATTAATAGAAGAGACCTACTAATCATCAAAGTTCAAATATCATAAAATTTTGTAAATTTTCTAAGTCTGAAATGGGGAATTATTGGATTTATCCCCGAGTGTTCATCAAGAGTAAGTAACTAAGTGGAAACTCAATCTGCCTTGTTGATGTTCCCAACCTTACTAAAAAATGGTTGCTTAAATTGATAATGGCATTTAATTAAGTTAAAGATAATAATAACGACCTGGTAAATTTTTTTTATTAAACACGAGATTTGTAAAGGTCCAATAATTAGTAAAATAAAGTTATCTATTGTTATTTAAATAGTGTTACTCTTAATTAGTATAAAGACTATTTTGGAATGACAAAAAAATTCATAAATAAATAAATTTTTATGAAATAAAATAAAAAATAAAAATTGACTAAATTATTTTCTAAATTAAACTCTAAATTTAGATATTTAAATATTTTTTATTAATTCATTCGGTCATATTTTTTTAATGATTTATTGAAGAATGTTTGAAATAAAAACAAATAAATACTTAAGAGTTCCTTTCGTTACCATCGTTAAGCTTATGTTTGGTTTAGGAGTTTTTTAATGGAATGGAATGTAACATTATTCCATCGTTTGGGATGAAAGTTTATAATAAAATTGAACGAAATGAAATGAAAGATGAAAGATTCATATTACATATCATTTTATCATAAACAGTAAAAATAAAAAAATCTTATTTGAGATGTTTATGATGAAATGTAAAATGACAAACAGTTTTTTTATTATATTATATAATAAACCCTTATTCCAAACAACATTTAACTATATTACATTATGAATCATCCTATCCCTTACAAACAATAATTTTCTAACAGTACATTATTTATATTCTATTCCATTTTAAATTATTTCATTCAATTCTATTCCATTAAAAATTATAGACCAACCAAACATCACCTAAAATTTCATTTGTTGAATTTCTTGTCGTAATAAGTGAAAATTTTCGGACAATTATTTGTAAACAATAACTATTTCTAAAAATAAATAAAAACTTGAAAATATAAGCAAGTTTTAGCATTGGAAAGGGTGGGATCAAACGAGCAGCTTTTATCTTAAACGACAAGCACAAGCGAACAGAGTCAATGCATCATACCCCCTAATCCACTTCCTCATTGCCGGCTTTTCCCGTTGTTGTCTACACCCGTTTCAACGTGAAATCCGTTTCTGATCCTACCATTCAATCCGACGCTCGGATTTGAAACACGGCGATGGCTCTTTGACTCCTTCCAACATAGTTCAACTATTTGGTCAAGTCAAACAAATGATTATTTATTTCCTTTTCTGTATTTGACATAATTGCCCCTGCAACCCTAGATCCCATTTTGTGTCTCATTATGCAAATAATTAATTCGGTAGATTCTGATTTTGTTAAATAAACGCTTTCCATGGTGATATGACAACTTAACAATTGCACATTAATCATTTTAGTCATGCAAATTGGAAAATATTAGCACTAAAAAGTGACATTAATATTTGATTTTGTAAAATTATTTTGATTCGTTATGAATAATACTTAATTTTTATTTTAGATATCCAATTTCAACAGTCATAAAATCAAATAAAAAATAACTAATATTGAAATATTAACAAGTTTTGATTATAAAACTTGTTCAAATTCAAAGAGCAAAGATAATAGTTTTGCCACGGCACAGTCCGTGATCAATAGGTCAAACTTTGTTTGATCGAGATTGAGGCCCTACGAAAAATGATAAAACGATATCGTTTAGACTTTTTTTATAAAAAATAATAATTTGGGCTGGGTTGCTCGAGCCTAATTGGGCTCGGGTCTGACAAGACATTTTGTTTGATAATTACTTAACTTTTTTAAAGTTTTCATATCAAATAAATAATACTTTTATAAATGTTAACCACTAATTTTAATTTAAGCTATCTGGTTAATTTCAATGATTGGCCTACACACCTAATCACCTACGATGCATCACTCTCGTTCCGGTAAGATCTTATTTTTAATTATGTATGAGGACATATCTCCTCCACATAAATTTAACAAAATGGCCGGGCCAGAACCGTCTTTTCACAAAATAGTATATACAATTTAGAGGTTTAGATTATATTTAATAGAATATTAGAAATCTATTAATGACTATTTAATAAAAAAGTTTGAAAAATTCAAAAAAAGAGGACAATAAATAATATTTTAAATCCTATAATATATGAGAAAAGGAGGGAGAGAGAGTGATAGGAGATGTTCTTTCTCCTTTGTTGTTATTCTTTTTATGTTTGAAGCAGAGAAAAAGGACTACTTCTCTACGCACTTGGATTTTCTATTCCAATTTTTTTCATTTTTTCTCTCGCTTTCTGGGAAACCAAACACGCCTATTGTCGTCCCTACTGTGTGCCACTACAATTACCTTAACTACATACTTCCACTGTGTACACCATTCCCCGGTGCTGCTTCGTGTATGAAGCTGCTTTTCCGTTTCTTTTTATTCTCTTTTCGTTGCGTTTCTTTTGAGTTTAGTATGAACGAACTCCGTAATTCCGCTTGATTCTCGACTCTGGAGTGTTTGTGATATAGGAACAACCCTCGAGGTTGATCCGAGATTCGACAGTGCTTCACTGGGATTTCTGATATTCATGCAAATTTTTTGACTTTGTCAAGGTTAGCCATTTGCTTTTCCTTGTCTTTTTTCTCTTCAAATTCTGTTACTGTCATTGGTTTTTCTTTTTTATTTGTTTTCTAATTCTTCCTTTCGTCTTTCTTTTCTGTTTAACTTGTATTTCTTAAACGGAAATTAATTTTCTTTTGGGAAATCCTTAGTTTTGGCGCCGGATCGGTTCGGTTTTGGAATATTTTGGTGCTTTGAGGCTTTATCCTTTGTTTGGATTCTGAGAAAACACATAATAAGGAGAAGGATGTGATTCTTTTTTCTGTTGTTCCTTTTCTTCGAAGTGTTTATTTTTTTTATTCCTTCATGTAGATATGTTCTCTTAAAAAGGTAACATTTGCGGTTAAGGAAAGAATTTTCTTAGTTAATTTGCCTCCATTTCCGAGCAACACAACAGCTTTTGGTGCTTGCAAATAGGGGTTTTATCAGATCAAGTAATTCTTCTACCATTGAATCGCTTCATCTCTGTTTGATAAATTTGATGGATTCGGAAAGATGATCTAATGATGATTGAAAGATTAGACCACTTTTTGGTTCGGAGCTTTTCCACCCTCTTTTGTTGAGCTTGTCAATAGTGACCAAGTATTGAAGTATACTAAGGTCTAATTCTACGAGTATGGTCCCCTCCACTTCGTTAGTCAGATAATTTGGCAAGTGGGGACTTGTGCTAAAGCTTGACACGACATTTTTGTGTGAAAACTAAGGAGTTATCTTTTTAATTCATTTTTATCTCATGGAGTTTTTCTTCACTCAATCCCCAGGATTAGAGGAAATGTCACAGCAGTCGTTGGTCCATCCCTCCCTTCAGGCGATCAAATCATTGCCGGTTGATTTTAGGTTCATTGGTTCATCGTCACCTGATCGATTAGAAAAACCTGATTCTTTTAACGCTGAACATAGGGATAGTACGTGTTCAGTCATTTCTCAGAACGATGGTATAGAGAACAGCGGTGTTGAGGCAGTAGAGGGTCGGGTTGTGAATGATGCAAATGAGGATTCCCCTTATAGTGGCTGTGGCAACACCTTCCCAGTTGAAGACAGGCCTTCTGTGGGGGATGAAGACCTGGACACTGGAACTTCACCCTTGCCTTCAATCTTGCCATCTTGCAGTGAGCAAAAGTGGGCAGATACCACGTCGTATGCTGCAAAAAAGGTATCGTGCATGAACTCAATGATATTTTTATTTCACGTGGACTAATAATATGGCAGTTGAAAATTTCATGCCAATATTAAAGAATTTTACTCAATTATTTTGTGCCATCAAGCGCATTTTGTCAATATCCATTCCACTGATCTTGTCACCTACTTATTTAAGTTTTTGGTCTCAGAAAGTTCAATCATGGGTTCAACTTCCAAATGGGGATTGGGCATTGGGGAAGATTTTATCAACTTCGGGTAGTGAATCTGTTATTTCTCTACCTGACGGAAAAGTAAGTAGAACCACTTGAAGTAAGATGAATTTTCAGCCAAATTTAGCTGTTTAGTTAAAAACTGTTACTGCTTCTGTTGCAGGTTTTAAAGTTAAACTCTGAAAGTCTGGTACCTGCGAATCCTGATATCCTTGATGGTGTAGATGATCTCATGCAACTTAGTTTCTTAAATGAGCCATCAGTGTTGTACAATCTTCACTATAGATACAATCAAGATATGATCTACGTAAGAATTCTAATAAGGTTATGTTTGCTTATGGACATGATACTGAATTATAAACTTGACTAACTTGTCTACTGAATAAATTTATGCTTTTTAGACAAAAGCCGGGCCAGTGTTGGTTGCCATCAATCCCTTCAAGAAAGTTCCTTTATATGGGAATGATTACATTGATGCATATAAGAATAAATCTATGGAGAACCCGCATGTGTATGCCATTACAGACACAGCCATCAGGGAAATGATTCGAGGTGTTTTTTTGTTGAATTTTTTAGATTAAATTCTTGTAGCTTTAGGAACTTAAAAGTTTATGAATCTTTTTGGAACTGATCTTTGAGTTTTGTTTTCTATGCAGATGAAGTAAATCAATCTATCATTATAAGGTTGGTTACTCGAATATTTTGACTTTATTGGTTCATGATTTAACTTGTTCAGTTACACTTATTCCCACGTTTCGAAGTTTTCTAGTAGTTATACTTTTCCTGTGCATATGCTTCTATTATGTGTAGTGATCTGTTTCCTGTTTAGCATTAGGTGGATCTCTGCACAAATTTTAGATGATTTCTAACTGTCTATATAAATTGCATCGATCATTTTTGAGATGCATCTTATAATTTATTTTTCATAGTTATAGATGATATTCGTTCTACTAGTTCTATAAGGAAACTTTGATTAATTCTTAATACGTAAGACAAAAAGACAATCTAACCTGGCAAGTGGATGAGGAATGTATTACCCTTTTCTCCAATCTTTAGTTGATGAGAAAATTTAAGTTCCCCTCTCTTCGATATTTGAGATCCTGGCTATTCAATTGATAGTTGAAGTTTCTTTTATGGAATTTTTATTGCAATCAAATATGTTATTGGGAATATTATCTTTATTTTTTGTGTCAAGAAATAGAAAGTACCAGTATCGGGACCAAATGATGCTCTTAGTTTATGTTGGATAAATTCTGTCCTTATCATGTTTCTTTTCTTGGACCAAGTTGAAGCCATTCATTACTGCATGATTCCATTCAGTATAGTTTGTTTCACAATTTGTATCATTTTAATACTTGTGTTTGTCTTGTGTGCCTAGCTCGTACTAACTTTTTGTTTGTTTCTTTTGGTGTCACAACTTGATTAAACAAATTTAGTGTAACTAGTAACAATTTTTTTCTGCAGTTCGTTCTTCTTTTAGTTTTTCTGTTGCATATACAATTAAATATGTTGAATCTATTTCAATTATTTTTTCAGCGGTGAGAGTGGGGCAGGAAAAACTGAGACTGCAAAGATAGCAATGCAATATTTGGCTGCACTTGGTGGGGGCAGTGGGATTGAGTATGAAATACTGAAGACTAACCCAATCCTAGAAGCCTTTGGTAACGCAAAGACATTGAGGAATGATAACTCAAGCCGCTTTGTAAGCATCATATTCTTTGAGTTAATGTCTCAAACCACAGATCAATTCATATAGAGAGTTTGCAACCTTGAACCTGAAAGATTCAGCAATAGATGTTGTGGCTATTTTGACAATATGTTTTGGCTTTTAAACATGCTGCAGGGCAAGTTGATTGAAATCCACTTCAGTGAAACTGGAAAGATATCTGGTGCCAAAATACAAACTTGTAAGATTACTGAAATTTCTGAGTTCCTGAGACTTTATCTGTTTTCAATTTGATGTGGTGATGCACTGACAATTTTTGTTTTTGATCTCTCTTTTACCCCGTGGTGCACAGTTTTACTTGAAAAGGTGATGTTTATTTGTTGTATATTTGTTGCTTTATCTTTTGTGATTTATGTAGCTAATTTGACCTGTTATTAAACAGTCTAGAGTGGTCCAATGCTCTGAGGGAGAAAGGTCCTACCATATATTTTACCAGCTTTGTGCCGGAGCTCCACCTGCGCTTAGAGGTATCTATTTCCATTTTCTTCATTGGCTGTTTCCTTGGATGAATAAATTGTGATGTAACCCTTCAATGTCTTCAGGTCTATAAGAAAAGTGGCTGTTTCTAGGTTGTTATCATTCCATAGCTGTTACTCACAATTAAAATTTCTTATTGTAGCCTTGACTCTTTAGTGATTTATTCCTTCATGGAATACAGGGAAGATAAATTTGAAGAGTGCAAGTGAGTATAAATATTTGAATCAGAGCAATTGCTACTCAATAAATGGGATTGATGATGCTGAATGCTTCTGTGTTGTCATGGTACATTTTTCCCTTTCATGTTCTTGCAACTATCGTAAGAATTCCATTCTAGGTTTCTATGTTGCGGAGATTGCCATGCATGTATTCACATTATGACTGTTGCCAATAATCAGGAAGCGCTGGATATTGTTCATGTTGGCAAGGAAGACCAAGAGAGTGTATTTGCAATGCTTTCGGCTGTAATGTGGCTAGGAAACATCTCGTTTGTTGTTATTGATAATGACAACCATGTTGAACCAGTTGTTGATGAAAGTAAGATTCTTTCAGTAGCTAATGTGCATATTTCTACTAGTCTTGGATTTTCTGCACAAAATTAGAAGTTGCTTTTTCTGTTTCTTTATGTTTTTATTCTAATGTCATTGACCATGGGATAGAGAAAAATTTTGTATTGACATGAGGAATTAGTTGAGTGGAAAGGATAAACAGACATTTTGGCAAGAGGCGAGTGAATGTAGGTAATTTGCTTGTGGTCCTGCATGGAAAAATAGCATTGCGATTAAGTCTCAAAAATCTAATCATGTGGAATAAAATAAACAAATAGGTAAAGGGTGAAAACAAAGAAAGCATGAAAGTGAAATATTTGAAAGAAAACAAAAACGATGCTTGCAAAGTAAAGATGTAGGAGAGTTACAATAACATTGATATCAGAATCTTTTATGTTTAGTTTCTAATGGTAGTGTTAAGCAACATTAATTGCCATGTGATGCTTATTGCTATTTTACTCTTCAGTAACACTTATCTTTTTATTTATCTGATCCTTTAATAGTATAGCTTGTTTCCATGCTTTGCAATATCCTTGCCAATTGTTTATTTTTACCCCAGAGATACAAGCCTCTGCTATATTTGTGTCTTGTGATCGTGTCCCACTCGATTTTGATTGTATTTTATTTTCAGCTATTTTGCCTTGTGGAAATGTACTTTTCCCCATCGTTTGTTCTTGAAATTCACTTGATTTCCCCTATTATCCTCTTCCTTCTCGTTAACAAGTTATGCATCCTGAGTTCTTTCGGGAAAGGCGTGTTTACCAATGATTAAAATTTGGATGTGTTCAGGTCTGACAACTGTAGCTAAGTTGATAGGATGTGATGTCGGTGAGCTAAAGCTTGCTTTATCAACTCGAAAAATGAGAGTTGGGAATGATAATATAACCCAGAAGCTTGCCTTATCTCAGGTAAGAATGTTTGAGTGAAATTTAAGCGAAGCATTTGTATAATTGGTTGTAGCAATGTAAGAGGACAAATATGGAAAACAAAAATTTCTTGCTTTTCTTCAAGGGCATGTACATGAAGGTAGTCAAGTTACTTCCTTGAAAGAATCATGTAGGCCAAAACTTAAAATATTGGTAGTGGTGAAAGACTAAAGCATGCATTATAATCTAAGATACTCCCTCACAGTCAAATCTGCACAGACACTTAACTGGACAATCTATTACACTTGTGAAACTATTTCTTATGTGTATAGCATCTATTGGATTTAGGGATCTGCCCTTAGTAAATCAAATTGAATTTAAATGTTTTATGAAAATTTTCTAGATTGGTGAATTGTCTTGTACTTCTAATTAACCTAACTTGGAATCCACAAATTTTGTCTTCCAGGCGATTGATGCAAGGGATGCGTTGGCAAAGTCAATTTATGCTTGTTTATTTGAATGGCTAGTTGAACAAATCAACAAATCACTTGCAGTTGGCAAACGCAGAACTGGCAGATCCATTAGCATTTTGGATATCTATGGATTTGAGTCATTTGAAGTATGTCTCAAGCTTTTTCATGCTACTTCTGTGAATTTCTTCACTTCTCTGTTCTAAAGTTCTTGTGTAAATTCTTATCTCTAAAACTTTGTTGTTCTGCAGAGGAATAGTTTTGAGCAGTTCTGCATAAATTATGCAAATGAGAGACTGCAACAGCATTTCAATCGCCACTTATTCAAGTTAGAGCAGGAGGTACCTCCTGATTCTAATTCTTATAGATGTGTAACCGTTTGAGTTTGAGTAAAACAGTTCTAAGCTGCTGTATGCATTCCATCTAAAAAATTTCGTTTCTTGTAACTAATGTGTTGAAAGAAAAATACTTGAGCAGAGTGCTTCTGTAATCTTAACATGAACTACAACCAAGTACTTATAATAGGTGCCTTTTTCTTAAATAGGAGTACATCCAAGATGGCATTGATTGGGCTAGAGTTGATTTCGACGACAACAAAGACTGTCTCAATCTTTTTGAGCAGGTACTGCTTCTGTAGCTGGAAATAATGCAAGGATTATATTTGGATATAAAGCCTTCAGCTTACTTATTGTAGCTCCTGTAAGAATTGCTTGGTATATTGAGGTTGTGATCCTCCGCAGCTGTGACAAAGCATATGCAAATCTGATAGTCATTCTTCTTTCTGCTATGCATTTAATCACGTTTAATATATTGCATTTGGTCTCAGCGGTCTTAAATGTCAAGAGTCCCATCACAAGTGCAATAGGATTAACCTCATCTCTCATTCTGTCCAAGTCATTTTTAAAGATTATAACATGTTTTTAATTATAAGTAGGCCCATGCCTTATCATCTCTGACATCATTATAATTTAGATTCGTTACCTATATTTGATGGTGTTTTGTTTGTACGGTAGGCTGCTTAATTATGCTATATTTGTTTTCTACTTACTGTTCTTTTATTGAAGTTGTCAATTTTGGATTTTTGTACGTTGCAAAGTTCTTTCAGATTACCTGTTTCTTTTCTTTACTGGATTAAGGAAATCCATTGGAGAATATGGAAATGATTTGTTCACTCATCCTGACTTCTCCTTTTAAATTAACATGCATTCACTCTCTTTCCATTGTGTTTAATGCAGAGACCACTAGGGCTATTGTCTTTGTTGGATGAGGAGTCCACTTTTCCAAACGGAACGGACTTGACATTTGCCAACAAGCTCAAGCAGCATCTTACTTTGAAATCTTGTTTCAGAGGAGAGCGAGACAAAGCCTTCACAGTTTCCCATTATGCTGGGGAGGTGATTATCCCTCTGTACACTGATTGATAGTCCAGTATCTTTGCTTTATGTGTTTCTCAATATATTTTAACAGGTTCATTTCAAAGTGGAAGTTGTAGTAGGAGTTAAATACAGTAAAATGTTACTGTAATTGAATTCAGGACTTTTGGCAGGCACATTTGCTATTTCAAAAGAATTACTTATGGATGTTTTTCTCCGACTTCAGGTCACATATGATACAACTGGGTTTCTGGAGAAGAATAGGGACTTACTACACTTGGATTCCATTGAACTTTTGTCATCATGTTCATGCCATCTGCCTAAGATATTTGCTTCTGCTTTGCTTGCTCAATCTGAGAAGCCTGCAGTTGGTCCTCTGCACAAAGCAGGGCCAGATTCTCAGAAGCTAAGTGTAGCTACAAAATTCAAGGTAAGTACCTATGATGATCCCCTAATGGCCTTACCTTATTAAAATAATGAAAGACTGAATTGCATTGTGTACTTGTATGATTTTCATGTTGCTTTCCAACTCTTTCATTCGATAATGCAGATTCTTTAGTATCAGAATTGTGTAATAAATTTGTTGGACTTATTCATTTGTGCTGAAAGATGAAAGTTTCTCCTTGATGTCTTGTTTTATTGATTTGGTGTAAGGATAATACTGCTCATAGTGTCTAGCATACAAGAAACTGAGGTTATTACTCATATTTATAGTGTCTAGCATACAAGAAACAAGAAACAAGAAACAAGAAACAAGAAACAAGAAGCTGAGGTTATTACTCATATTTATAGTGTCTAGCATACAAGAAACTGAGGTTATTACTTTTGTTACTACAACCATACTTTACCAAAACTGATTCATGTGATCCTCCTCAATGTATTCCCATGTAATTGACAGATGCATTCTGCTACCTGATATGAATTAATTAATGCAACTGCATTGCTTCATAACTCTTTTTAGTGAATAAGTACGGATTCAGGACGGGTAGCTCTCAATGGTCCCAATTATTTTTGTAGGAGTAGAATTATTTAGTATTCAGTCTTACGAATTAGGGGCTTAAGTGAATGATTGGTGGAGATAGCTCTCAATGATCCCAATTATTTTCTTTGGAGTAGAATTATTTAGTGTTCTGTCTTACAAATGAGGGGCTTAGCCAATGATTGGTGGGGATTCTGGGATTTTGGGTCATATTCCTTTTTTCTCCTTATGAGTTCAAGTTACTGTAGTGTGAACTGATAATTATATTGGCTGTTGGATGTTCATATCTTATAGACATAAGGTTTGTTGATTATAGTTTAAGAGGTTTTGGATTAGGATGATGAACTGTTCTCTGTCTCTGAAATCAGCACAATTGATTGCAGCTGTCATCAGTTGATCCAACTTTTGCTTTGCTTAAAATTGTCATTTTATTTTTATTAATTATTGTCTGGTGTCTAGGGTCAACTGTTCCAGTTGATGCAACGCCTAGAGACCACCACGCCGCATTTCATTAGGTGTATAAAGCCCAACAATGTTCAATCTCCTGGATCATATGAGCAAGGACTCGTACTGCAGCAGTTGAGGTGTTGTGGAGTCCTAGAGGTAGTTCGTATCTCAAGATCTGGGTTTCCTACAAGAATGTCACACCATAAATTTTCTAGAAGGTAAAAGAGAACAAGTCCATTTAGATAGTTGTTACAAGTTTTTAAATGGCTCCTCACTTATGATTCATTCTACTATTACGTGATTAGTTTGATGACCAGAGTTTTTGCCACAGGTATGGTTTTCTTTTACTGGAAAGCATCGCATCTCAGGATCCACTCAGTGTATCAATTGCAATTCTTCATCAGTTTGGTATTTTGCCTGAGATGTATCAAGTTGGTTACACTAAGCTATTTTTTCGAACTGGACAGGTACAAATTGATTGTTCTTCAGTCTTACCCAATAGCTTAAGCTTTTAGGTTGAATGGTTTTTGATATAATGAAAACCTCAAGTGCTCATAATTTTATAGTCACATTCCCTTCTCCCTAGACATCGAGATCTCGTGTGGTTTCTTCAGTATTGTCCAGTCCTACGCATCAAAATTTTTGGCTATGAGGGGTTTTCTATGAAGGGGTGTGTTAGAAATGATTATATAATCAAATCTTGGCCATTGTTTGTCTTCTTAAGCTTTTGTGAACAAGATCCACCACAATTTATATTTATTATGATTTGAATCAGATGGTGAATTATGTTGGTGAATTATGTTTAACCATATACTTGATGTGCTTTATTGCATACTATCTTGAGCATAACAAGGAAATTTCTGCAGATTGGGATGCTTGAAGATACAAGAAACCGTACTCTGCATGGTATCTTACGTGTCCAAAGCTGTTTCCGAGGGCATCAAGCTCGCTGTCAGCATAGGGAGCTTAAAAAAGGAATTGCCACACTTCAGTCATGTAGTGGTCTTTCCTCCCAAATTCACACTTACATAGATGAAGGATTTCTTTTTCCTTTTTGTATAGAAGCTTGGTCACTAAGTTATTTCTTATGCAGTTATTCGTGGAGAGAAAAGTAGAAAGGAGTATGCTGTCTCACTTCAGAAACATAGAGCTGCTGTTCATATACAAAAGAAAATCAAAAGCAGGAGCTACAGGAGAAGATACGAGGACATTTATAATGCATCAATTACGATACAGTCAGGTAGACTTGATCTCCCTACTCAAAGACTGCAAAAAATTTGGAGTTGCAATAGCTGGGTATAAAAGGTTGAATATAGAGCTGTTGCCAGCAAGATAGTCGTTATTTATAATTATTATATACTTACACCTCATGTTCTGTACTACATTGCAGTTATTCGTGGATGGTTGGTTAGGCAATGCTCTGGTAGTATAGGATTTCTGAAACTGGGGGCAATGAAGGTATTCATATCATTACTGTATTCATGTACGCACTTAGGCATTGCTTTTCTTTCTCTTTTCCTTTTTGGTGTAATGGGCATTGCTTATTTCTATCTGTTGAAACTGGAGTTGTATCTTTTATAGCACTATTAAAACTTTCTTTTTATCTAGTTATTTGTGATGCCCTGTTTCTCTTTTCTGTGCTCAACTGCAAATATATCTCAATAATATCTTTTGAGGATCATTACCCGATTGCAGACAATAATTCTGTTGTTCTTTGATACAATATCCAGTATTCTTACAGTTTCTGATATTTGCTCCATTTAATGTACTAAACAATTACGACATTCTATCAGGACAACGAGTCAGACGAGGTTCTAGTCAAGGCTTCGTTTCTGGCTGAACTACAGAGACGAGTTCTTAAAGCTGAGACTGCTGTTCGGACTAAAGAAGAGGAAAATGACATCTTGCATCAAAGGCTTCAACAATATGAGAGCCGTTGGGCAGAATATGAGCTAAAAATGAAGTCCATGGAAGAAGTGTGGCAGAAACAGATGAGATCTCTACAATCCAGCCTATCAATAGCGAAGAAAAGCCTTGCCGCTGATGCTTCAGAAAGGAATTCTGATGCATCAGTTAATGCAAGTGATGAAAGAGACAACAGCTGGGATACAGGAAGTAACCATAGGGGTCAAGAGAGCAATGGTGCGAGGCCAATGAGTGCAAAATTGAGTGTTATAAGTCGGTTGGCCGGAGAATTTGAGCAGAGGAGTCAAGTATTCGGTGACGACGCCAAATTTTTGGTAGAAGTAAAATCAGGTCAAACCGATGCCAATTTGAATCCAGATCGTGAGCTCCGAAGGTTAAAACAGACGTTTGAGGCTTGGAAGAAGGATTATGGATCAAGACTACGAGAAACCAAGGTGGTACTGAATAAACTTGGAAATGAAGAGGGTACTCTTGACAAGATGAAAAAGAAGTTGTGGGGTAGAAGGAACAGCACCAGGTACAATTAGAGTTTGTAATTGTTGATTTGTTTGGTTGTTAACTAAGCTCCTCTCATACACTGGAATTAGAAAGATAGTATTGTATGGCCTCAACCATCCACAAAGTTATGAGTTTTGTTGTACAAGCAAATCTGGTGAATTGCAATTCACCCGTTTGCCTAAATTTAACAATGTATATCATATCATTCTTTTTATTTTTTAATTAAAAATCCGTAATAGGGTTATCTTTATTATCTTGTATTACTTCTATTTCTTCCAAGGCAATAATGAGTTAATTTGAGATATTTAGGAAATAATTAAAATAAATATATTATTATCATAATCCTAATAATATTAAAATTTAGTAAATTATGGTTATTAACTGCAAATTAGTACAAATAATAATTTTTTAACATATTTAATTGAAATATCAAACTTTAAAAGTGATTAATCATCTTAATCAGTCCAAATGTCTTTGTGAGAAGCATTGGAAGAAGACAATGCATTCCTTACTTGGCACTCAGCTTGCAATTTTCCTGATTTCACTATTTTCCCTTCAAGAACAGGAAAACAAATGATAAAATAAAAAGCTCTTCTGTCCATAACAGATGCACCCTAATCTAGGAAAAGAAAACAAAAGAAGGGGCATACAACATGCACACGTATAGGACCATAAAGCCAGAGTGAGATCTGGCGTCATAAAGCTAATTGCCAACGCAGAAAGCTTCAATCACACATCCTCACAATGTAAGCATACAAGACTTATTGTATGACCACTAAACCATCCCGTCGACCTGACCCCATTTTTTTATTCTGAGCTTCAGGTTAATAATATCATTTTGATTTTCGAGCAAGACCCAGTTTTTTAAAGTCTAAATCAGATTGCCATCCATAATGAACCATCCAACTACAGAAACCTTTTCAATAATTCATTGTCTATCGATCCCTTCATCAGAAAGATATGACTAGTTAATATTGACTAGGAAACATAGAAACAGGCACATATTCTACATCTGCAATCTGTCTAAACTTGATTATTCTGTGATGTATTACTTCACTATGTGTCCAGAAGTAAAATCTCAAGAATTCCCTTTTCATTTCTCTTTATTATATAGATGGTAGTAATTCTTTTGGCATTAAGTGTTCATCTAGGTCATAACATTTAGCATCACAGATATTGCAAGATCTGCCAGTAAGAGACTTTTCTTCTTTATGCATCAGTCATTGTGACACCTGTAATAAGCCAAGGTCCAAAGAAACCTTCTGATGATGTCTTTTTTTTGGTCAAATTTCTTATATCCCCTGAGTCTAATCAGCCTCCTGTGAAACTTTTTGAAAGAAAATCTTGGAGCTTGTGTGCAGTAAGACAATGCAATCATCTTTTCCACATTGAAAAGCCAAAACCATTTTTAAGGAGATGGATAAGCAAGCAGGCATGAGTCAGTGCTGTGATGGATTTGGATATATAGGTGGAATGTATTCATCAGCTTGGTCTAATGCTTTATCACTTACAACTCAGCATTCCAATAAAAGAATGTTTAAATACAATGGAGGACAAGAGGTTACTTCACCTCCATAACTTGGCCTACCCTCCCCATCACTCCCACATCAGCATGTTAACTAAAGCTTGATAAAGAAGGCGGCAAAAGAAAGGCATATCAGTTGTATATTACATAACATACTGTTATAGCAGTTGACATGTTATGCAGTTTCTTTTT
>JAOQMS010000003.1:5478568-5490393 GCA_027563885.1 Erythroxylum longipes | reverse complement strand
GGCAAAAGAAAGGCATATCAGTTGTATATTACATAACATACTGTTATAGCAGTTGACATGTTATGCAGTTTCTTTTTCCCAAATCCAAGGGCTATTCCTTATCCTTCTAAATCAGATCTCACATGTAAAGAAACTAACTACTCAATTTGGGTGAACAACTAACATGTCCATCATTTTCAAGGATAAGATAACCAATATTTCAGTTGATCCAATAGATTGTGACTTGCCACAAAAATGCCCTTCTCTTGTCAGAATTAGAGAGATAGCATCATAAAGTTAAAATTACAGCTCAAAAGTCTGCAAGGACACACCCTCATACAGTCAGCATATCAGGCTAAATAGAGCAAGTTGGTGCTTGTGTGGATTATATAACTGAAAACTGTTCCAAGTAATAGGGAAATCCTTTCTTTATTTTCTTGGTCTCATACCCATCTTACAAGGATTTTGGTTTTCCTGAAGTTCTGCAAAGAACAATAGTGACATAAAAGTTTAATGAGAAACAAGATCATTTTCTAACCTCTTGTCCCATGAAAAAAAGCTAACTAGACAGGATGACATGAGTCTTGTCTCAGGGAGCTATGACTGATAACCAAAGCTTATAATGAAATGTTCTTGAGTCAATGGAGTAACTAAAATAACAAGTATTAATGCTGATGTTGATTTTAAAATTGTAAAATGCAACAAGTTCTAATGCTATGGTTCCTAGCATACAACCATCTAAGAAAATGAAGCTAATGTTTCAATTTAAAGTGCAAAATCCGAACCTCAACCACAATGTTAACTTCTAAATTGCAGGGCGACATAGGAATTCATCTTGAAGTTCCAGCCATATATTGATTATAAGATTTTTCTGAAGGCTCTCAAAATGGGAAGATTTGGACCTACATTAATGTTTACTTAAAGCAACACAACATGCCAACTTTTGTTTATCTTTCCTAAAGATTATCTTTTTGAGTCAAAGAAAATGCCTTTTTTCTAGTCAGTGAGCCATTGATGACTCATAGAATGAAAAGTTAGCTCGCCAAGACGCCAACCATAAGCACCAATAATATATATACTTGTAGAATACCAAGTTTGATCAACCACAACAGATTCTACATTTCTCACAGCCAATCAAGCACAGTTTGCAGGTGTTTCAGCCTCCCAACAGAAGACACTTCAAGTAGTAGGTCAAAATTTTATTGTTCACATCAGATATGAAGGATTCACGTAAAATGGGAGCTATTGGCATTGCAATCAGCTCGATAGCAAAGCCAATTGAAAGGAATCCAAGACTATTACTTGAGCATGCTTCTACTCAAGATTATATTCCAACCCCTGCAAATAAGTCTCTGGCCTTCAAACAAAGTATATCTCTTTTGCTCTCTCCCTTAACCTTCTCTATCGTAACTTTAAGGTTTGATGCTAATCAGCAAGATTTTATGTTGCAGATACTTTGAACTCAGTTCTTAAAAGGATGAACAAGCTAGGGAAAAAAGCTGACAAGTTTGCACACGGAATCTGCGAGCATGGTGAGTTGAGAACAAATCTTCTGGTGATCAAGGAAGTCATATTTGTTGCACATAGGCCAAAACTAGATAAATGCTAAATTCATCTCAACTTTGTTTATCTGCAGTAAGGTTGGGGACCAAGATCAGTGAGACCCTGAAAGGGAAGTTGAGCTTGGGAGCAAAAATTATTCAAGTAGGAGGAGTGAAGAAAGTTTTCAGACAGTTCTTTACAGTTAGAGATGGAGAGAGGCTGTTGAAAGCCTGCCAATGTTACTTGTATACCACTTCCGGTCCTATTGCAGGTCTTCTCTTTATCTCTACTGAGAAGGTGGCCTTTTGCAGTGAGAGATCAATCAAATTGACTTCTCCAGATGGGAAAGTGGTCAGAGTTCATTACAAGGTAAGAAAAGTTAACATGCTTTCACACACACCTCTCACCATTCTAATGTCTTTTTGAGCATCTGTTCTGTGATTTGCAGCCTAAAATGACCTAAACTTTCTGCAGGTTGTGATCCCCCTGAAAAATATAAAGGCTGCTAACCAAAGTGAAAACGTAAAGAAGCCATCACAGAAGTTCATGGAAATAGTAACTGTAGATAATTTTGATTTCTGGTTTATGGGTTTCCTCAACTACCAGAAAGCTCTCAGGTGTCTTCAGCAAGCAGTATCTCAATCTTGGATGAGCATGAGCAAGCAAAACTCAGATTTGTTTTAGAAAGAAGGCTTTTCTTCTCTTTACCAATTGTAACTGAGATTTAAGAATACGCCAATATTGCCAGTTGACTAATGACATTGTATATAATTTTCATGCCTGAAATATGCTCCATCATTTTCTAACTGCCAGCCATATTCTTGTTCAGAGTCCTCTCTTCTACTTCATTTCTTTAGTAGTCACTCATTTAAGCTTCAGTAATTGGTGTGACATTTGAGTTTACTAAAAAGCAATACTAGGTAACCAACTACAAGGTACAACCAGTATGAACAGAAATTGTGTTTTCTCATCAGAGAACAAAAATAGAAGATTACAACTGTTACATATATATGCTTGCTAATCAACAATTAATTAGGTAATGAAATCCCTATAATCAAGCCTTGAGATATTGTAACAGCCACATAATCTTATCTATACAATCTGTAACAACAACTAATAAGTCTTGGCTCAAATGGAAACTACTATTTGCCTCCCCTGTCACAAGCTAGTAAAACATACAAATTGGATGCTGCAGACTTTGATATGCAAGTTTCAAAATTTCCCAGGTTCATACCTGCATTTCCCTGTGAAATTACTTCGCTTCAGATGAACGTGTTCAAGAAACACATAAACTGGCTGCATGACATTAAAGTGTTGGACACAAGTCAGTGTCTACGAACCAACTTCTTCTATGCGTAACTTGTTGACTCCTCAACATATGACATTCTTACTTTTGTGTGACACTTCCTGCAAGCTCTAACTTGCGGAACTTATTCGGTGATGCTTGTAGCTAACACAGACTAATTTCATGTAAGTTTAAACATCAATCCTTCTAACTCATAGGCCAAATGGTAGCTAATGATACTAACTGATTAAATGCGGTTCCACTTAGCTATATTTGCTGTAATTCAAGTTTTTTATCCTCTGTGAGTGCATGACAGGCCAGTGACTTCATTCACCACACTATACGTATCTACAACTTCAGAATGATAGGAAGTTAGAAAAACAAAAAAAGAAGGATCTTTCTGTACCTTTGCGTGATCTGTTGATAAGATTTATGACAGAACTAATGCTGTGACACCGAGGTTTATTGTTACTAAAACATTATGAAGAACCTAACCTGTGTCAATTCAGGACATGTCCAAACCATTAGTGTGTGAAATTATCCTGTTTATTCAATAAATAACCTGTCTAAACGCTTCTCATCATTTACCCCAAGTCAGAACTCAGAAGTAAGCACCATTCCCTATTGCCAAATGCCAATTCTTTCAGTTGATTTCTCACAAGGTAGGTTATAGTCATTTATGATGGCTAATTAGTAAAAGATCAGCAACTCCAGCCCAAAAATTGACCATGGTCAAGATTTTAGGCAACATAGATGAATAAATTCGGGTTTCTGCAACGACATGGAAAGACTTTAGCGGAGAAAACTCTATAGCATCATACTCAGAAACACTGTGCTTTAAACTTTGATGTTCATTTCCATCGATATTTCTTGCGCGCTCCCTTTCTGTAAGATGATAGCCTGCTTCAGGCTAGTTTAACAATGAAATCCGAATCTGACAAGGCTTTAAGATCTAATCCCACATGTTTAGCCCTCGTTTCTGGGCCATTAGGATTAGTGCATAAACCAATAAATTGTAACAGGTAAAATAGCTTTCGCTTTCATTCATTCGCGTTCCAAAGTGACGACAGAAACTATTGCAAGAGATATGGCACACTTACTCATCACAGTGTATTAAACTGTAAGAGCAGGAACTGTGTCATGGGGGCGGTGAAAAAGAATAGTAAAGAAGAAAAGGGCCTTGTATGTAACTCAAATGGTTCAGCTTCCTTGATCATGTATACACCATCACGAGCTAACCATGGCAGGTGGCTATTACTAGCATTCCTTCACATGGTGCGCATAAAAACTGCCAACCACTGCATGCAACAAATTCTGTCACCAACCAAAGCTACCATCACACGTAAGCAGAACCAAGGAACGAAACGGATTAACCAGCATAGAAAATTCAGGGGGAATCTTGGAGGAGTTGGTGAGGCTAACAACTTCTGCGCACATCATTGACACGATACCCTTCAGTTGAAAAACATCATTGATTCGTGAATCCTGAGGAACAATCACCAACGTTGTGGTTGGAAGCGTCTCCTAACCGAAATTGAAAATGCTACTAATGTTTTTTTTTTTTTCTAGCTTTATTGAAGTTCTGCTCTTGTAAGACAGGTTGATTATCATATCTTCATTAACTTCTACAATTCCACCATGATGTAGACAAACTGATATCAGTATGAAGCTACAAGAAGAAGAAGATCAAGGCGTAAAATATATGATCTTATTCCTGTGGCAGGTCCAAACTTTTAGGAGATAGAGGAACATCTTACGACAACCTTCAATATAAGGAAATAGGAAAGCAGATAACAAAACAAGACTAAAAGAAATGCAAGAAGCGATGAACATTCAAGTATAATCTTTAAGGATAAAAAATGGGTCAAGCATCACTCTTGGAGACCGATACACAACATGTACACGAGCAGAAGAGGATTACAAGAACGAGCCCTCAATCATACTGGCAAACCCAATCGGCTTCTAAAGGAATAGTTTTTAATCTTTACAAAATTTCTATAGAAAAAATTCTGGGATCCTAACTTCTTTAATATGAGGTCTTAAATCAATATGTCTGGTTCATTCAACCTTCCGCTGAAATTCACTTTACAACATTCAGGAAACTGCAATCCAGCCTCATTAAAACCGGACTTGGTAACATGTGGGCATGATCTCACATGAAGGTATTCCAAAGAGCCTCATTTCTCCAAAAGCATACGTATTGGAGTCACTGTAACCTTTGGACAGTTACTAATCTTCAAAATCTTCAACCTTGATTCAACTTCCATCATTGTTAAATGCTGAAAAGCACCGTCTGTCACCTCTTCACAGCAACCAATGTCAAGAGCCTCCAAGCTCATGCACTCAGTGAGGGTGCAGCTTACTGACAAGTCAGATACGGAAATTCTTCAAACTACTGTTACACGCTGAGGCCAGTGATTTAACAGACTGGTCAGAAATATCTCGGCAACCACCAATAATAGGGGTTTCAAGATTCTGACAATCTACCCATGGACAACGTTGACTCATCACCAACTTTGCAGCATTCCAACAGCTTGAGTGTATTAATAGACGATGAACAAGCCTTTGCAACACTGGAAATCCCACTGTCTCCAACATTGCTACATTTGTTAATGTCTAAGTATTGGATCTTCTTACAACCTGTAACAAGATCTCTCACTCCAGAGTCAGTTAAGTTATTGCAACTTTGGAGGCCTAACTCTTCTATATTATGGCAGTTCTTAGAAAGAGATCTCAACACTCCATCACTAACGAATCTGCAACCAGCCAGATGTAGACGCCGAAGGTCTCGACGGCCCTCAGCAACAGCTGAGAGTCCCTTGTCAGTTAGCTTTCTGCAATAGGATACGTCCAAGGACTGCAGAAGAGAAAGACCACGTCCAACGTGCATCATACCATTATCATTAATGCCTGCAATACAAATATAATCTGTCTAACATAAACAATCTCATACACCGAAGAAGTACGCAGAAGAAGTTTTTTATCTTCTCTTAACGATGAAAACATGGACAAAAGGTACCACATTAACTATTTCAGTTTAAAAACATAAATAACAGTATAATCAATTAAATTGCCAATCCATCAGATAAATTACGGGCACAGAAAACCAAGTTTGCAATAGACAAAGATGGTTGAAAAATTCAATGATCTTCTCCTCTTAACAAAGCAGAGGTAATAAGTTGGGGCAAATTCCATGAGAAGAAACAAAACCCAAAAGTCGTTTTAAATTCTTAACAATATAAACAATCGAAAGGGGAAAAGCAAGCAAGCAAATTAGTGTTCTGACCTTTACAATTCTGCAAACTGAGGAACCTCAAGAACTTAAATCCATCAGCGATCACAGGAGATCAGAGTCAGTGACACCAGGATAATAGGACCTGAAGATGGACTGAGACAGGTCCAAGTCAACGAGTTTTGAGAACCTGTCAGCCATCTTCCTGATCATTTGGAGGCCAGCACGAGCAGCAAGTTTCTTCCTTTCGCTGCTCTGCAAGTGAAGCCACCTCTTGCACACCAACCCACATACTTACTTCTCCTTGTCATTCTCTAGTTTTGACAGAATGCACCGGAGCTCGTCATCTGTCAACCTATCACTAACGCAAATTAAAGTCATTGTTGTACGAAAGTTGAGATTTTTAAAGGTGTATATTTCAGAAATCTCTTGACGAGTGAGGAAAAGAATGGGATTGGAGACTCAAATCCTTGGTCCTCTTTCTTATGGTGATCTCTGGGGTGTGGACTTTGGGGTGACAACAAAGAAAAGTTTCGGCTTGGTTGGCCTGTGTTTTCAGGAGACAGAAAGCATTCGAAGCTTCAATAACAAGTTAACAACTCTCACGTCTGCCGAAGACACACTTCGCAAATTTATTAATTTATTATATTTGTATTATCAATTTTTAATTATTTCTAATTAATAAATATTAATTTATCATATATAATATATAATAATTAACTTTATATGATAATTTATTTATTATTTGCTAATATTAATAAATAAGATAATTAATTTCCTACGTTTTATTTATATTATTATTTTGTAAATAAATTATTCTATTTTATTATTAATTAATGAAATTATAAAAAATTTATTAATATTAATCCAGTAATAGTGTTAAGTCTATCGAACGAAGAAAAACTACTTTATATTGATATTGAGTAAAAAAATATTAATATTGATTTTGACTTAAAAAATCTTTGTTGTTTATAATAATCTAATTATAATAACTATTTTTTAAAATAATAATAATTTTTGAAAAAAGTTTAAAATATAATAAGCTTAGAATTTAATTTTAGATTAATCCAATTAATCTACAATGAATTACCCAATGAAAGACCAAATTAGTAAAAAGTGAAGAAAAGTCAGTAATATAATGCTAACAAGAGAAGTTAGAAACAAAGAAACCGATAATGTTGGCCGGTGGCTCTCGTATTGCCTCGCTCCAGTTACGAGAGTGTAACCGCCGCACTAACTGCCCTTCTCACCACCAAGTCCTAGGGCTTGGCGCCAGAATTGTGCAGCTCTCTTCTTTCATTTTGAAGAAGTCTTCCTCGACTGATAATCAACTGCAGCATAGAACGCTTTGCTGTTCCAGTCTTCGATCCAAGCCCCCTGGAGAAACTCCATTCCTTTCTGATTGTTTCAGGTTTTTTGTTTTTAGCTGTCCTTTATGCTATCGATTTTGTTTCTGTTAGTGGCAGTTTTTAGTGTCTAATTTTTCCGGCATTTGTTTGAAGCCAACAAGAAGAAAGTCGAGAGCTTTTTGCTGACGAACACCCCTCAGTTGCAGGTTTCTTCCTTTCTTTTATTGCTTTCCTTTCCCGTTATGTGTTCTTTTAGTTCGTTTTAATTTTAATCTTCAAACAATAGAAACTTTTTGCTTACTTTTTCTGTATAGTAGTGCATTAGCTTGGTGATGTTTTAGGAGGTTATTTTATCAGAATTAACCAAAAGTTTTGACCTTTAGAATGCAACTGAAGGGTGGCTTGCAACTTGTAAAAAAGTAAGAAATGAGTTAAAAACGAAGTTGATATGGTTGTTTTGCTTGAAATTGTTAACACAGTGTACTATATAAGTTCAAGACATTTAAGTATAAAGAGTAATACAGTTGGTATCTGCGAAGGTTATTCTTTCGTAGTTATGTGAACTAAATGGACAATAGGAGAATAGGATTAGCAAATTTGCTAAAGAGGTATGCTTTCCCTTTCGGCTTCCAATTACTAATCATAACACAGAGGATATAAAGAAAATCCAGAAATTAAAACACGTATAATCGACTTTCTCTGTTTTGTTCTTCGTCCAAACATATATATAAACCAAGGACTGACTAATGTTAAGAGGGATTGACTGAGAGTCTTTAAGTGTGGAATTGTCTTACCAATGCGTATGATGTATTAATAACACTTTTTTAATATGGTCTGGTAGTGTAAAATGCCAGGATCTCAGTATGATTTCAATTACTAATATTTATCGCGAGTTTCAAACTGCATGGTTTCTGAAAAGAATCGGGTGGCTCGTTTCCCTCAATTTTCTGAACTTTTGCTTCTCAGAAAGTGTCCATCTTTTAAGCTTGATTTGTAAATCTTACTGTCGTAATTGTTTTTGCTTAAAATGTCATCATTTAGGGTCTGCCAGTTATGAGTATATGGAATGTCATCATTTAGGATCTAACAGTTTTGACTATTCCCATATACTTATTTAAACCAACTTTATAAAGTTTCTGCTGCAGTTTCGACTCTGAATTTATGCCTGTTTTAGTCTGTTGGCCATTTTAAAGTACTTCAGCTGTTGATTGCTTTGTTGAAAATTCTTGCAGGAGGTGTAGTTGCGCTTGGAAAGTTTGATGCACTTCACATTGGTCATCGAGAACTTGCAATTCAGGCATCCAAGGTTGGAACTCCATTCCTTTTATCATTTGTGGGAATGGCAGAAGTTCTTGGATGGGAGCCTAGGTAATGATTACCATTAATTTGGTGCTTATGTTTTTGATATATAGAAATTTTGATGGCTTAAAATTTGCTTCTTTTTACCACATAGTTTATAAGTATACTGATTGTTTCGTATGTGCAGTTGGTTGCTGTTTTACAACTAATTGTTCTACAACATGAACAGTGATTTCTATGGATTCTTGATTAAGAACAATCTCTGTTGCGTCATCATCCCAGACTTTTGAACTTATTATGGATCTCGGTTTAAATTTTAATATAATTTGAAGCATGACGAATATTTCAGGCTTATTCTTTATTTGAGGCTTGCTGAAAATATTGTAGCTCTCAGAAATTGAAATAAGCATTTGAAAAAATAGTGAAATTGAGAGCTTTGGAAGTACACTAAGCTCTCAGAATGTGGTCTTCCATCATCTTTGTATTTGGCAATCTTGGTAGTTCCATTTAGCAATTCTCTCCATGTTAAACATTATGTTCATACATAAAAATCATGTAATTCTATTAATGGATAATGCAGTTCTTGCATTACATACTGCATTAACTCTTATAATGTGCATAGTGAATGACGATGTATGATATTCTCCCCAAGCAGGGCTCCTGTAGTTGCCAAATGTGACCGGAGCAGGGTTCTTTCCTCCTGGGCCTCATATTGTGGTGATATAGCTCCAGCAGAATTCCAAATTGAGTTTTCAAGTGTTCGACATCTAACCCCACGCCAGTTTGTTGAGAAATTAGCCGAGGACTTCAGAGTTTGTGGAGTTGTGGCTGGTAAGAACAAGCATTTGTTGCTAACATTTTTACTCATGGAGCACTAATAACTACCAATTGTTTTACTGATAGCAACAATGATGTGGTTACAGGGGAAAACTATCGATTTGGGTATAAAGCTGCTGGGGATGCATCAGAGTTAGTAAGGCTATGTGAGGAGTACGATTTGGGGGCTTATATCGTAAACTCTGTGATGGACAAGAATCATGATCCCAGAAATATGGACTTGAGTGATTTAAAAGAGAGGGGACAAGTTTCATCTACTCGTGTGCGACATGCTTTAGCGGTAGGTGATACTAAATATGTATCAGAACTTCTTGGTCGTAAACATCGTCTCATGTTGATGCTGAAAGACCAGAAAGACTGTAATGGTACTAGCAGTAGATGGAAGGTTTCTGCTCCAAAGTCTTGTTTATTGAATCTACCACCAAAAGATGGTTTATATGAGAACTGTTCTCTTGTCGTTGGTAATGATAGCATCGTGGCATGTATGGTATTTATTGATAGAACACATATCCATTTAGAAATGGATGAAGTAGGTCTATCTAGTAAGAATAGTTCTCCAGATTTTCAGCTCTTGGGCATTGAATTTGGTGATTGAAATTTTTGATTGAGCTCAAATCTTTTGTTCCTTAGTATTTCCTTTTACATTGATGTAGTTAGTGGATGATAAAATATTTATGCTCCTTAAAGATTGGAGTCTTTATTGTTTATTATTAACCAAGTCATTAAAGCTACGATAGAATATTGTGCTTGTTACAATCTCTGGTTTGAATCCTATTAAATGATACCGGCAGTTGATTTCATCTCAAATTGAGTGCTTACAAAAGGTCCTGTGCATATTATGTGCTGTGGTGAACTACCCTTTTGAGTTCTAACTTTTTTGTTTTGAAAAGTTAAAGAATAGTATTAAGAATAATAAGTCAAAACAAGGATAACAATCAGATAAAGGGACGACAACGTTTAATTAAGAGCATTTGAGCAAACCACAACGACAACGATTCAGAACCTAAGCTTCTTTAGATAAAGTAAGGTGTAAAAAAATCAAATCGTTTGACAAAAATGGGATAAGCGCAGATCGTGTCTTACCCCATTCACCCAACCCTACAAATTAAAGTTGGGTGTTTGGCAATCTTTGAGCCGAATGTGAAGCTATATACAAAGGGTGATTTCAAGGTGTCCTTTTGGATGTCCTCTCATCTCTTTGATCAGAGTTATTCTCATAGTGCCCAGAGTCAGCAGCCACACTAAAGGGGAAAGACTTCACATACCAGGTACCTTCATGCACAGTTTATAATATAATCTTTCAAACGTTAGATACCCTTTCTATATGATAATTAATTGATTCTCCACGATCAGGCTAGATTTGGACAAACTCTTTTTGATCTAATAGAATCTAGTAGTTTCTCTCTGATTCCACCGACTAGGGAGTAGAGAACCTTCTTTCTGGAACGAGCAATACTTTAAAATCATCAGTTGTTTCTCTCTCACCAAATCTCCTTCATGGAGGAGGCGAAGAAGATGACATAACTATATTTGTTGCATCTAAGAGTATGGTTCAGCTTCAGAAGCCAATCAAGTGCTTCTGTGAAGGTTGTACCTGCATTAGAAATAAGACACAATTCTTGAATCTTCTCTCATATAAACTAGGAAAAGGGGCAATGAAAGTAATGGTGACTCTTTGATTCTTCCTCAATCTCACATAGAACGCAGATAGGATTGGTAGTAATGAAATGCATTCTGTCCATTGTGCTTAACTTGTTAAGCACGGTAAGCCATAGAAGAATGGAGTAGCTAGGCATGAGTGACTTATGCCAAATGATAGGAAACCATATCTGCCTTGAGTTGTTTTGGTTCTGCCACTTCCAAAATCTTGCAATGTTGAAAGTGTTTAGAGGCATGTTGAGACATTAGAATATTTCCTTTTTAACTAGGTTTAGTTGGTAATTATGAGTGAGGTACTACAATTCCGATGGAATGTTCCATTGGCCCCTTAGCAAAATGGAGTTAACTTTCGTATTGATAGGAAATCCATTCCAAAATTGAAGAGCTTAGGGAGATCTAATTAGGGAGCCTTTACCTGTCCAATTATCAAACCATAAATAGGCCTTTTCATCATTTCCAACCTTACAAGACACCAAAGGTTCTAAGATAGGTCTTAGCTTCAAGAATTGGATCAAAGGCCAAAAGAAGAAAGGTTTTATAGATAAACCAAAGGCTCGATCCTTTTAGGATATAGCTATGAAACCATCAGATCCAAAGAGATTTCTTTTCCAATAGGATATTCCATAGATTTTTGATCAATTCC
>JAOQMS010000003.1:5461525-5475145 GCA_027563885.1 Erythroxylum longipes | reverse complement strand
ATAAATTTATTTAATTAAAAATAATTTATTTTTAAGTTTTATCTAATATGTAATTATTATCAATAATAAAAATATAACTACAATAATAATTAAATATATTTATGTTTTTATATGAACGAAAAACATAAAATGAAAAAAATTGAAAATTGAAAACCACGATAAAATAACAGAAATGAAACAAATGACTCTAAATTAAAACTTTGGAATAATAATTTTCAGTTATAATACATTAATGCAGCTTAAATTAGAAACATTGCATGATTCCCACCTTCCAATCTTCTTTCTCACTTTTTTTTTCTTTCTTTTCTCGTCCTATAAAACATAAACATAAAGAACATGACACTTTTTTCCTTAGGCCTGAAAGCAATGAAAGCCTAAAACTCAAGAAAACAATCTTACAGATTCAAGTTTCTCTTCAAATGGGGGAAAGTAAAAGTCCAAAAGTATCATCTACTAGTGGAGGGAATTCTCTTGCCAACAGCTCCTTTTCATTTAAATGAGGAAAAAATGGGTATTATTCTTCATTCCAATACTATTTTCCAAATGTTAGGGTAGTAAGTCAAAATCCCATCAAATTAGATAAAAACTAGGTCCAATTCTACCTTAATAAAAATATTTTTTAAAATAGGATAATAGCTCTAAACTTTTTTTTTGGAACGGAGGAACCCGCAGTTACTATCCTTTAAATACGCAATGGGTAAACTTTCGGATTGACGCAATAGCCTCAAATTACGGCAACTGGGTACTCCATATTAGGCAAACCTTGTACGACAGCTCAATCAAGAGAGTATAGGTAGTAGGAGATTCGAACACAGGACATTTTCTAAATTTATTAATCTATTTCTCCTACAAAAGGAAAATAAAAAGTGAAAGAAAAAACAATTATAATAACAAACAACTCAATAAAACTCACACTAAATACAAAGTATGAGAAGATTCAAAATTACGCAAACTAATCCTTAATTAATAAAAAGATTGTTTTCGATAGACTAAAAAAATGTAGAAAATCCTCTCCAATTTTATGAAGTCTGAATTATTTTTAAGTCAAGTTTGATTTTATTATGATATCAAAAATATTCTTAATTAAAATAAATGAAATTTATTTTTAAAATATTCAACTCTTATAACGACAAATGTACGTGAGACTTAAGTTTAGTGAATATATTTAACTGTATCAATTTAAGAATAAGAATCTAACATGTGGCTTTAATAATTAGTATAACTAATACATGACTTGAACAATTAGTATATTAAATTGTGTCAATTTTAGAATAAAATATAATATAAGACCTTAAATATGTTCTCTTAAATACTTTAAAGGTGGCGTTAAGTGCCCTAGTTATGTAACGTATATGAAAAGATTATATTGTTTTATCTATTTGTTATCTTTAGATATTGTAACTTTGCATCTTAATATCTTATTAATGTTTACTTAATTAAATAAACATGAAAAACATATATCGAATGTTTGGATACGAGTTACACACACACACTATATATATATATATATATGTACAAAGATTTAAAACTCCATTATTGTGAGAGCTTTCTTTTGAAGCATTTCGATTAGTAATGTTTAGATGATGCTCAATTTTATTTATATATAGTTTATTACTATATGTTTTAAAACTAATTAAAAGATAAAATAATCACCACATTATGATAAACTAATGTATAGGGAAAATTACCACAAACACAATAACAATAATAGCAAGAGAAATAAAGTGCAAAAAATTAAATCAACACACAAACAATTTACGTGAAAAACCCCCTCTTAACCAAGGGAAAAATCACAGTTTGGATCTCCTTGGACTAAAATTAATCCACTATAATAATCAAGAGTACAATCGGCAACTAACAACAATAATCTCAACGATAAGTACAATTATCTCTAAGTTCTAGTACAAATTGAAAACTCTAATCAATTTAGTGCTCTCAATAAACCTAAAAGATACCAACACCAAATACTTGTTGATGATGATTCGCTTCCTCTTCATGATCTCACCAAACAACTGTTGTCCCACACACCAAAACAAAAGAGCAGACGTCTCTTTTTCTCCTCCTCTGTTCTGGTTTTTCAACAATACCACTCACCAGTAAAAAAGGGTAAAGCCTTTTTATCTCATCATAAATAGGATTCTCTAATAAGCCTACAAGACAACCACCTTAATCACAAAGTAATGAAGCATAAAAAAATCTTCACTTAGTGAGCCACCACTTGCAAATAAAACACAACCTACCCTTGCAATATTTCACCGAGAACAATTTGGGTGTTTTACCCCCTTTTTTATTTTCTTTTTCTTAGCTTCATTTTATTTCAAAAAACAACTAAAATGAAACTCATATAACTAATATTTGAGATTTGGGGAGATACAAAATGTATCCCTCCCCTGATCC
This sequence comes from Erythroxylum longipes, assembly GCA_027563885.1. Taxonomy (NCBI): domain Eukaryota; kingdom Viridiplantae; phylum Streptophyta; class Magnoliopsida; order Malpighiales; family Erythroxylaceae; genus Erythroxylum; species Erythroxylum longipes. The sequence continues at coordinate 5,472,748 of JAOQMS010000003.1, read as the reverse complement.
AAATCACTAAATTGTTAGTGTTATGATCTAGAAGTCAATCATTAGGTGATTGTATTCTAATAATTATGTTCATGAATTGGATAATTTATATCATTTTGTTCAATGAGTTTTCATTATTTATGTATTATTCGAGTTGAGGACTCGAATTGTAAAACTCTGTGATGAAAATTAATGATTACGCTAAAATGTAGCTAATTTGGGTAATTAACATGGAATATTAATTGATCACTAAAAGATTAGTGTGTGGATTAAATGATGGTGATGTTCTACAAGTCATTCTATAAGGAGTTATCGGTTTAATCATATAGATATATAATGGAGATTATGGTATTTGACAAACTCTAAATGAAACATTATTAGGATTGTGTTTATGTCATTAATGTTTCATACGTGTCTTAAAATCTATGGTATGAGATGTTCATTCTCCTATATGAGAAATTTGTACTTGTTGGCATTGTTCCACTTTAACCATAATAGGTAGCTATACAGATAATGCCACAGTATGCGTAACTTATGTAGAGGATAAATGTTCATCAAGAATAATGTTGTCCCTCGTATATGATATGAACAATAATGTCTATGGGCCCTTGATAAAGTAATATGATTAAAGAGTTAATCATATTTACGATTTACTTTGAAAATCAAGAAGGAATAAATTGACAAGAATGATATATTCTAATCTTGCATTTATTCAGGATATTATGAGACAAGAGCATTGACACGGGCAATTATTGCTTCGGGATCGTGATTTGTGTGCGATACTTATCATCTATGTTATTTGAGTAAGTATAATGTATTTTGCTAGACACCGCTTATGATGTATAGAATTAAAAGGGGTTTTAATTCTATTGTTAACATGACATAGATCCCAATGGGTCACACCAGAAAAGATTTGATTAGAAAAAGATAATTATTCTAATATATCATATGGAGATATGAATATGACGATAAAATTAATTATAAGTGTTATAATTATTTTAGTCATCATATGGTATTAGAATAAATGTTATTAGATAACAAATTTAATGATAGATAAATTTGTTTGATATGTATGACATGCCATATAAATTTATTGCTCAACAAAATAATGCATATAATTATATGGTATAGTTATATGGCAATTGGGTCAAATGTTTAAATTATTTTGAAACATGAGATAAATAGCAAAGTGGCTTTAAGAACATGAGTTGTCCATGAAATTAACCTAAAAATGTGTTTAAAGCCTTATGACTAAGTTGCCCTATTCACTTTGTTTTTGACTTTATTTACACAAGGGCTTTTTGGACAATTAAAACAGCTTTTAATTACCCCTAATTTGTCTAAAAGGAAGAGGGATATTTTTGCCTTTTGTGTGGGTTTTCCGGCTGCCCTTTTTCATCTTCTTCTTCCCACAGTTTCAACTCTTCTTTTCTTTTCTCTTTTGTCTTCTTCCAGCTGTCGATTTTCTTCATCCTTCTTACAAGATCCAAAAAGCTTTGCCATTTAACTTATGTGTTAAGCATTCAATCACCCATATTTTTACTTATTTTGGGTAATTTTCTAGGATCAAAGATAGGCCATTGAAGTACCATCTAGCATTTGGGAAACATTGGGATTTCTAATCGATCTTTGGTGGAAACCTTGGAGTACATCTTATTTGGTGCAAAGAAGGTGAAGCTGTGAGTAAGGAGCTGAAGTCGTGAGCTAGGAGGTGGAACCGTGAGGTCTTTTATTTGGTTTGGAGACTAAGTTCAAGGTATAATGATTTATATGCTTTGATTTGTGCTATATTGGTTTATGAATTGGTTACAAGACAAGATGTTTTGGGTTCTTGTTGGTTTTAAAATTTTTGTTTTAACCACTTCAACCCTCACAAAACCGACATAAACACCTCTGCCTCATCTAAGAATTGGACCTTCTTCTTCACGACCTTGTCTCTCTAAATGCAATGGCCCTCTATATAGCAAATGTTGATATTGGCTTTCCTTCCTTGCATCACCAAGCAAGCACCGCTGTACACTTTGCACCACCTCCGACCACTAACATATTTATACCCGTACTTTGTCAATTCACCTAAGGAAATAAGGTTAGTACGAGCACTTGACACATACCTCACATGGTACAAAGTTCAGGTCATACCATCATTGAGCTTCATCCTCACAGTCCCCATGCCTTAGACTTTCAACTTTTGATCACCCACTATGTTGATGTGGCCATACTCCCCCTTTTGGTGTAAAGTATCAAACAAGGCTTGGTCTCTACAAACATGAAGCGACGCAGCCAAATCCAACACTCAATTCTCTTAGCCCTCCTTTACCTCACCATGAGTAGCCAAGAACAAATCACTATCACCATCACCTATAACCACATTATAGGAATCACCATCATCATCTACTTTAGTCTTGCCTTTCTTCTCTTGTATCAATTGGAGACTTTTCAAGTCCTCCATCATCTTCGAATAGCGGCTTTGAATTTGACCCTTCTCTTTACAAAAGTAACACTCCATGTTACTAAATTATTTAACGCGATTTCGATATACTCCTTAAGCCACCTCCCCTTCTTTTTTGATTCCTTCCTCTCTTAGACACTCTCGTAACTAGTGCTCTATCAACATCACTCGAAGAACCTCCATCAATATGTGTCATTATCCTTTCGTTCTCCCTCAATACTACCATAGCTTCATTAGCGTAATCTTCTCCTTACCAACAAGCAACGTCATAATAATAGGTCGGTAGGACTTGGGTAATGAAGCCAACAACAAGAGAGCTCGTTCTTGATTGATGGTCTTCTCATCCGCATTCTTCAACTGGGTCACTAGTTGGTTGAACAAATTAATATGGTCTTATAAGATTATACCCTCCTTCATCCTCAACTGGTACAATTCCCATCTCAAGAATAAGATGTTAATCAACGACGTGGAGGCCTACACACTTTGGAGCTTATCCATCAAAGCTTTCAGATCTATCTCACTCAATTAGTTGTACTTGATCTCTAGAGCTATAGCCAACCGAATCGTACTAACTATCTTCTTCTTCATGGACGCCTACTTGACATCATTCAAACTCACTGGCTTGTCCGTCTCCAAAGTCGCATCTAATTCTTAATGTATCAACAAGTCCTCAATAGTACTCTTTCACACCCAAAAGTTCATTTTCCCATCAAACAAGGAAACGTGAAATTTTAAATCACGGTTCTCATCCATTCTCTTCTCACACTAATTCCTCCATAAATCAAACAAGCAGTAATTTTTCCTACACAAGGATCCTCTAACCACAGTTTTGATACCACTTTGTTGGGAAAAATTACCACAACCACAACAACAATAATAGCAAAAGAAATAAAATGCGAAAAACCAAATCAACACACAAGCAATTTATATGAAAAACCCCTCTCAACTAAGGAAAAAACCATGGTCTATGACAAGTCACTATCTTGTAATAACTAAGCGACCTGCCCGGTACTCCACGGTGACTCTCTAGTCAATATTCGAGTCGTCTGGAAAGTTTCAGTGAAGCTAAGTCTATTGTCTTTGTTAAGGAAAAGCTTCAATTCACAATAAGAAATGTAAACAGTGAAGTTTTGTTTTTCAATTTATTAAAAATTTTAGCAACGCAACGGCTGTATTTTGACATCCTAAAAATTTCAAAGTCCCTGTAAAAGTTCAAAAAACTTCTATTATCACATTAATTTCTCAACTCCAAATTGTGGACTTTAAATTCACTCATATGCAGACTCAAATAGTTACATTAATAAACTTTGAAAAGCTTAAAACAACGTCATGCATTTCATTTAAAAACCTTTATACACATCCATTCTTTATACAAATGTACTTTTCAAAACATGTTCAAAGTATGCAACAGTTCTCAAAATTATATACAAGGCAAAATAAAATTGCCTACATAGTAGCACTCGACAAAGTTGACTACTCACGAGGTAGAGTCCCTGCTACCGAAGCCCCTGAGTGTGCATCTGGGAGGTTTTATTTAAAAACAGAAAATAAAGGGTAAGCTAAACGAGCTTAGTGAGTGTTACTGGTTTCCAAAAAAAAACATTTATATAAACATTAACCTCCATAAAAGAAAACAATTTCTTTTCTTTTCAAGTAATAATCAATGTTCTTACAAAACACATTCTTTTCTTTTCATAAGAGCAATGCATACGATATATATATATATATATATAAACAGTTTCTTTTCTTTTCAAGTAATAATCAATGTTCTTACAAAGTACATTCTTTTCTTTTCATATGATCAATGCATACGTAAAACAAAACATGTGTGTGTGTGTGTGTGTGTGTGTGTGTGTGTGTGTGTGCGTGTGTGTGTATGTATGTATGATCAAGTTCCACTTTTCTTATAAAGTAAAAAGAACATTTATCCAAACATTAACCTCCGTAAAAGAAAACAATTTCTTTTCTTTCAAATAATAATCAATGTTCTTACAAAACACATTCTTTTCTTTTCATAAGATTGATGCATATGTAAAATATATATATATCCCTACTACTGAAGCCCCTGAGAGTGCATCTGAGAGGTTTTATTTAAAAACAGAAAATAAATGGTGAGCTAAACGAGCTCAATGAGTGTTATTGGTTTCCAATAAAAAAACATTTATACAGACATTAACCTCCATAAAAGAAAACAATTTCTTTTCTTTTCAAGTAATAATCAATGTTCTTACAAAACACATTATGTTCTTTTTATAAGATCAATGCATACGTATTTATATATATATATGATCAAGTTCCACTTTTCTTATAAAGTAAACAGTGATCGCAAACAATACTTTCATGAACATTCTTTTAAAACATAGCATATCACTAATTTTCTTTGCCATATGGTACCCTTAGGTGTAAGGCGACGGAGCTGGTTCTGTATCGCTTACTCGTGCCTAATTAGCGTCTATATACCGATTGTTATGAAGTTGGTTCTACGTTGCTTATTCATAATGATGCTAGCACTATATATAAATCAGTGGTTAGGAAGCTGGTTCTGCATCGCTTACCTGTAACAGTGCTAGCATAATATATACTCCACACGTGCAGAGGGCGACTCACAAGACATACTAACAGACATAACACCACCCATGTTAGTGACAGATGCCCCCCAAAACATCGCCATGCACGTTAAGACGTACTTTGATCGATATAATCATATGTATAATGACCTAACGGTGTACCATAGGCTAAATCACAATTAATACATGAGCGCGCCTCTTTTCAATACCAATTAAAAACATATTCGAAATCCATTTCTATGTCAATTCAAAGCATATGCAAATTTCAATTCAATGCCAATTCAAAGCATATGCAAATTCCAATTTAATGCCAATTCAAAGAGTGTGTACATCTCATTAGTTTCCAAATTCATTCAAAACTCAATTCAATGCTAAATCAAAGCATATGTAAATCTTATGAAGATTAACCTTTATATTTAAGTAGTAGCACCAATGGAATTATTCATAGTAAGGTAAAAACTATCTTTACAAAATCAATTTAAAGGTACACTCACTATTTGTCGTTTATCATAAACTGCCCTCATGTGTTTAGTGATTTTCCTTTAATAGTCCCAAGTGTATGGTGATCGAGAAAACTTTATGGTCTTACTCAGCTATGAGGGAGACCCCTAAAGAGTTCGTAAAACCTGCCAAGTATATCCATAACTTACCACATTGTTTTACAAATTTTATAACAAAGGGCTTAGCCAAAATCTTAGCATTTAATATGATTAAAATTTCTGTTTTCTTTTCATTCAACCATTGAACAACTTCCATGATTAATACATGTTGTCTTCTTTCCATTTAAATAACATACATAGTATATACCTACTTTTTCCTTACTTTGAACCATTAAACTATGTACAATATACATGCTGCCATTGAACAACCATTAAGCCACATATATAGCATCTACATGTTGCCAATTAACACCCATTAAATAACATTTATAGGACATGGATATACATGTTTTCCTATCCATTTACCATACTGTTTTTCTCTTCATTTAACCATGCCTCCATTTGTTCCTTAATTTTCACATATCAAACGTTCAAATTTGGTTATGAAGTCTTCTAAAAATTTGTTCCCCTATGACTATAGTTTCCATATCATCAAAATTCATGCCATTTAACCTTCTAAATTATGAAACACGTACCAAATATCACAAGCTGCTTCAACAAAGGGACAGTATCAGGTTACCATAATCAATCTCAATTTTCAATATCATTCAGATAGAATTAGGTTTAGGTATCTTATAAATATTTGTAGGGTTGTGTCTTAAGTTTCATTTACAGTTATAATCACCCAATTTGGAGTTCTGTAGACTAAGTTATGGCCAAAACACTAGGACTATTCAAGGAAAACGATAATCCTAATACATAATTTCACTAAACATAATTAGGAACACTTACCACTTTCTTCAAATCATGCTTAAACATTCACGTAATTCATAAAGAAGTTCATGTTTCCAGCTTAAGCATTCACGTGACCAGCTAAAGAGGATGGGCAAGATTGGTTTAACATACCTAAAATCATATGGTAACGTGCTACCCATCTTTTCCCTGCATGTAGTTGGCGTTGATGGAGGTGTTGTCCATGGTTGGAGGCTTAAACAACATACTGAATTCATTTTCCAAAGTTAGTAACTTAGAAAACTTGTTCGTGAAGGGATAAAGGAGAGCTAAAGTTTCAGTGGAATGAAGGTGGAGCATGTCCCATCATCTTTGTTTTACATGTTACATGTTGACGAGGATTGTCCACACTTTGCAAGTTTAACGACCAACAGCTGTCCATTGTTTTGTTCTCCTCCCCCTCCCTGCATGTAGTTGGCGTTGATGGAAGTGTTGTCTATGGTTGGAGGCTTAAACAACATACTGAATTCATTTTCCAAAGTTAGTAACTTGGAAAACTTGTTCGTGAAGGGATAAAGGAGAGCTAAAGTTTCGGTGGAATGAAGGTGGAGCATGTCCCATCATCTTTATTTTACATGTTACATGTTGACGAGGTTGTCCACACTTTGCAAGTTTAACTACCAACAGTTGTCCATTGTTTTGTATCACCCCCCCCCCTAATATTTGTTTAATTAAGCCATTAATATCTTGTAACATCCACAACAATACTTGCCTGTTGTCTCCCACATATAATAAGTTGTTTTCATTTTTGTCTCACCAAAATGACACATGTCCACACGATGAATTGGTCTCTCATGTAATGGATTTTATATCCTTCACATCTACTCTTTCATAATCGTGAGAGCACAAGATTTTCATGCATTCTTATTCCAAAATAATGAGAAATTCTTCATGTATGTGACAGCTGCCACTTAAGGTTCATTCACATGTACATGTATTATTTCTTGTCCAAAATAATTAAGTGGCTTAAGAAAAATTTGTCCAATTTCGGTAGAAAGTTCATGTCCATTTAATAACATGTTACACTTAAATATATCAACATATATGTTGGATCGATTTACTTTAAGTATCTATGGTTGATTCTTATGTCCTTATGTTTCAGCCCAAGTATGCTTCAAACTTACTCCAATCAAGGTCAATCTTAATCTATCATAAATCCATCCGATTGAATTTTTTTCCATTTTCAGACCAGTTAACTCCATTATTTTTCGTCTATCATTTGACTTTAATACTTGTCATTCAGGGTTGGTTCCTAATTCACCTTTTAGCGAAAATAAAAGTTTTCGTTTACCTAAAAACATCATTAACACGAAATGAAATTTTATAGAAACATAAAAAGAAAAGTTCGGCTTTTATAGTATGGATCTCCACGAACTAAAATCAATCCACTATAATAATCAAAAGTACAAACGGCAACCAACAACAATAATCTCAACGACAAGTACAATTATTCTATAGGTTCTAGTACAAATTAAAAACCTTAATTAATTTAGTACTCATTATAAACCCAAGAGATGCCAACACTGAATACCTATCGATGATGATTCGCTTCCTCTTGATTTTCTCACTAAACAGTTGTCATCTCACACATCAAAACAAAGGAGCAAACCTCTCTTTTTCTCCTCCTCTGTTCTATTTTTTCAGTAATACCACTAACTAACAAAAAAGGGTAAAGCCTTTTTATCTCATCATAAATTATTTTCTCTAATAAGCCAATAAAACAATCACCTTAACCAGAAAGCAATAAAGTATCAGCCCCTTCCACCCATGGGCTAATAAAAAAGACTCTTTACTTAATGGGCCACCACTTGCAAGTAAAACAATGCCCACCCTTGCAATATTTCACCTAGAACAATTTGGATGTTTTATCCCCTTTTTTATTTTCTGTTTCTCTTTTTTAGTTTCATTTTATTTCAAACAACAATTAAAATAAAACTCACATAACTAGTATTTGAGATTTGAGGAGATATACAACACTAATAACAATAATTCCACTCACCTTGTACTACAATCTAAATCTATGACTTTGATAAAAAAAAGTATTTATTCTAATTTATGCATTCTTAAATTAACTTAAAATTTATGTACCATAACATATAATAAAAACAATAGTCCCTTCAAAGATATTATTTGTTCATAATGAGAAAAATAATTATTATTCTTCAAATAAATATTTAAATACATGTAATAACAAATAAAATATGTAATTAGTTTAAATTATTATAATCAATTCACTCAATAAAATTGATAAAGTATAATATAATCTTGGTATAGTGTAGTGGTCCACAATCTTCGGTTTCCCATTCATGAATTTGATACTTTCTCTAGATCTTTTTTTCCTATTCCTTTATTGAATATCCAAATCTTTTTTCCTATTCATTCATTGGATATATATATATATATATATATATAGAGAGAGAGAGAGAGAGAGAGAGAGAGAATTAGAATTTTTTAATTAAAAAATTGAACCAAATTCATATAAAAATTTGTCTAAATACAAATTCAATTTGAAGTTTAAAGAACAATTTTTTTGGACAAAATGATTAATAATTGTCCTTTTTGTTAATCTTTATAAGCAATAATTTAAAAACCAGATCAGATCAGCCAATTCGACTGGGTTAAGTACAAATTGGACTAATTTTCAATTCTATTTTTGCTTTTAATTTAATCTTTATCATTAAAAACTGACCAGTTAAATAATAAACCGGACGATTTTATCTTAACCGTGAAGAACCAGTTTCGTCATCTCCTAACACCCACAGCAGTAATCACTTGTCTGTTTGTGTCTTCTCCTAATACAATAGCAACATCTCTTTACTTCTTTATTTAACTCTGGACCCTTCCCTTGAAATGTTGTTTGAACTCCAACGGTCTTTCGCTTCCACGAATTCTTTAATACTTAAGAACTCTTCTTTTAACTCTTTCTCCTTCAACTCTCTACTTCCTAGTCCCAAAACTAAACTTCTTTGCAACGCACAATTTTCATTAAGTTGTCCTTGTTATAGAAATCCCAAAACTCAAAACCCAACATGCAGTGTTTAAAGTTTTTTTATAAACTCATTTTAAGGTTTAATAAAGGGATTAGCTTCATCGCAGGGCAAAAAGTGGGTTTCGAGATTGCAAGTCGACAGTAGCATCTCTTTTTAGTTAATAAGACTTCCTTTATTTCCTATATAACAAAGGCAAACCAAACTAAGAGCAAGCAACATCTCTCAATCTCTCTCTGTCTCTCTGTTATATTTCTCCTAGATAGAAACATGGTGATGCTTGAAAACGGTCTCTTAGAAGCCTTGAACGCAATAATACTTGGTTTTGGTAGTGAAGTGATTATTCTTGCTCATGGCTATGGAGGAGACCAGTTAGTCTGGGACAAGATTGTTCCTTACTTGTTAGAGTGTTACTGGGTGTTATTATTGTTCTGCTTCTCTAAACGGCTTAGTGCTTTTATATAATGGTAGAGATTATATTAAAGTTCTTATTGTACTACTATTTGCCCTCTTACTTTTAATCGTGGAGATTGTATTTAAAATAAATTGTAAAATTTAAAAATAATAGATGAAGGTATAAATTTTAATTTTTATGATATTAAGAATATTAGTATTTGTTGATCAATTTTTAAAATATTTTATATTTTATTTACTCTTATAATTTTTATGTCTTATTTATTATGTATCAGTTTTATAACGGTTTAATACTAATTGAATCTTTAAACCTTAAACCTTTTCTTTGACCGATTTGATATCTGACCTGGTTTTTAAAACAATATTCATAAGGCAAGTTTATTAAGTCTAGTGGATTTATAATTTAAATCTAGTAGAATTTTTCTCATTTATTATATTTCCTTAATTCAGTTTGATTTATGAAATTTCAATGAAAATGAAAAAGGAGTCTTTTTTTAATGTAAAATAAAGGATTTTTTAAAAAAAAGTTGAAAATTTATTGAAATAAAAAAATGAGATAAATAAAATTCAAAGCTTCTCCTGCATCAAGAAAAAGTGAAACTGACAACAAGATAAACTTCAAGAAAGGAGACTCAAAATAGAGTGTCCGAACTTCTCTGGAATTTTCTTGGACAAGAAACTACTAGCTTCCACTGCATTTCTTCTCCATCTGGTTGGTAACCAGTTGTTCTCTGATACTGGCAATTATGAGTTTAGTAAGAGAATTTGGACATATTTCTCTCCGTGCAAATCTTTTGTTATTTCTCTTCTTCCAAGTCTCCTGGATACATGTTGCAGTTGCATCCATGTAAACTTCCTTGTCATGCTTAGATGTATGAATTTGTAATATCTCTTGTATAATGCCTCTCAAATTGCTTTGGCAGCAATTAAGTATGTATAAAGAGGAGATTTTCTGCCATACCATTTTAGAATATTCACGCCTGAAAAGCAAATGGTCTCTATCCTCTTCCTTTAGATTACATAGGACACATTGTTTACGAGAAGAAAGGAATTTTAATCTTGTTATGATACTAAGTTTGTTTAACATGGCTAACCAAAGCAAGAAGCTGGTATTTGGTTTGAGAGTTTTGCTCCATATCAACTTACACCACCCAATGCTTGTATTTGTCCTATACATTACTTGTTTAGCTTTCCTATTGGTGTTGGGCCCTAAATTATTTATTTATTTATTTATTTATTTTATTTTAGTGAGCATGAATTAAATGAATTTGGTGATCTTGTGGATAAATCATTTTAATTGGAGATAAATTAGTAAGTCAAGTTTAGGAGGATCTATTTCATGGATTGAAGGAAATTGGGAGTATTAAATGGAAGAATTAAGATTAAGTTAGAGTATAATATGGTGTAAGTTAAATTGAAGAATTAAGAATGCATAA
>JAOQMS010000003.1:5451060-5461425 GCA_027563885.1 Erythroxylum longipes | reverse complement strand
TACCATAACATATAATATAAACAATACTCACCTAAAAGATAATTATTTATTTATAATGAGAAAATTAATTATTATTCTTCAAATAAATATTTAAATACATGCAATAACAAATAAAATATGTAATTTGGACACATTATTGGAATCAATTCACTCACTAAAAATGAGTAATAAAAGAAGAATATAATCTTAATATGGTGTAGTCGTCCACTATCCTTAGGTTAGGTTCCTCATTCATGAATTTGATACTTTTCCCACATCTTTTTTCCTTTTCATTCCTTCCACAATATTCTCAACTAAAGCAACCGCCTTGGAATTTTCACCTTATATATATATATATATATATATATATTGCAATTTTGAAAATTATAATTACAAATTGAACCAAATTTATATTAAACGAAGAGTAATAATTAGTGACACCTACTAAACATTTAACAACAACCACAACAACAACAATATTTTAAAAATAGCGACTCGCTTTTGGTTCAAGTTAATCAAGTTATAGGTAGGTTATAATTTATTTTGATTGAGCCAATCTAACTTATGGCTGCTTATTTTTTTTCAAAATAACACTATTTTATCCAAGATAATGTCTTTCTTTTGGAAATTTTTAGCTTAAAAAAATAAATAGTAAGTTGGGCCATGCTAGCTCACCCGTGACCTGTCTGACTATAACCCGAGCCATGAGCTAGTTAGCCCATCGTGGGCTAGCCCATCCTAACTCCTGAATCATGGGCCATCATGACTAGGAGTAGGTTGGGTTGAGGGCGACTCAAATTCAAACCGACTCATGATATTCTTAATAAAATCTCAAGAAAGATAATAACATGCAGTTTTGCTCTCAATAAATAAAGAGAATACTTAAAAAGTTATTAAAATTTTACAAAATTTTCAAAAAATAAATTTCAATTTAAAGTTTGGAGAACAATTTCTTAAAAAACTAAAAAGTATATATTTCCTCTCTCTATTTATTCGTCTCTCTCCCCCCGCTCTGTATATACGTTCTCCGTAACTTTTTCTTCATCTGTCTAATTTGGAAGGGAACCGAAGCAAGAAGAGTAGAAGAAGAAAGAATAAACGGTTCGCGGTACAATCTGCATTTTCCGTTCCGATTCTACTCTTTTGGTCAGTTCTCTCCTTTTTGGTCCACGTTATCTCTTGATTCCATCGTTGTAATTCCTGATTTCTTACTGGTATCATCGCCTCTTCAGTTCAAAATATCCTCAATTTCGGGACTCCCGTTCTCATTCAATGTTGTTCCCAATTCCAAGAAATTCGACTTCATTACTGAACCCGAACAAGTTTTGAAATTGAACGAAAACTGAGTCGATTGGTCTGGTTGAGTCATATTGAACCCTGTAAGCTAAGGCTTTCAATTGTCGCGTGATTGTCTTCTGTTAACGCAGTTTCCCGATTCTACCCTCTCTAGGCTCAAGCTTGCCGCTCCCATTTCTGTGTTATTATAACTGCAGACCTCGGGGGCAAATCAGTCTCACTTGTTATTTTACTTGACGCCAAGTCAAAAGTGTGGGGCTCCGAGAAAGTCGGAAAGAGCAAACTGTGCCAATCAGTCACCGTCACCAAAGTTACCCCAGAAACAAAAGCAAGATTTTAGAAAAAAATTTGAAATTTGATTGCTCCTTTATTTAAGTTTTGGTTTGTAAACTCAAATGTATACAGCTCCGTGTCCTCTTTTTTCATTCGTTTCTTTCCTTTGTTTCTTAATGGTCGTAGTGAAAGAAAATGGTCAAAACCTTTCACAACCTGACATGGATTTCTTGTTTGTTGTGGTTGTTCGCAGGTATGCAGTTGGTTTAAAAGGACAATTTAGTTGACGCCTGAAGGAAGAACTCTCCTGGTCAGTTGGTCGGGCTGTCAAATTTTGGGAAGTTTGACAGCCCGACTGTCTTAGGAAACTAAATGCTGAACACTCACTGATATCCAATGCAACCTGTTTGTGTGTTTTCATCGTGATCGTGGGCTTTGTATTGTCTCAGGTTGTTTTCCTCTTTATGTTGGGAGAAACAAAAGCCAACCCAATTTCATGCTCTTCATTCTTATGAATTGGTCGTATTTTGAAACTTGTTTTTACCTTCTCTGCAGTTGACTTTTCTTTCAATTTTTGGCCATCTGGGTTGTCTCCGAATTCCGTTGTATTTTATATCTCTTATGACAGATTCTCTTCTTGCGCCTCCAACATGGGTTCCCTGTGCGGAATCCTTCAACGACCTGTAGTTGCTGCTGCCATTGTTACCGTGGCTTCACTTTCTACTGACTTTTCTGATAAACGCTGGTCTCTTCAATTGTTGGACGGTTGTTCCACCTCCGGACATTCACATTCCTTATTGTCTAATTCGGTTCAAGAACCAAACTTTTCACTGGTTTCTTACATATCCGTTTCTATGCTGGCAAACTTGTCCTTGGTTACTAGAGTTAGTGTACCCGTTCCTAATGTCTTCCCATTTACTATAAGAAACCCCTCTTTTGGTACAATTCCTTTAGGTTGTTCTGTTGCTTATTCGCCTCTTCTAATAAATTTGTATCAGTCCGCAGAATTGTCCAAAGTACCAAAACCTATTAGATTTAAGCATAACGTCACGACCTGTTCACCAGATGCATTGTACATAAGGCATTTGCCTGAACCAAACGCTTTTGACATCACTGGCGCTTCTAATTGTTCGTCAGAAAAGTCTAGGACTCTAGTGGTTTTACTAGGATGGTTAGGATCAAAGCAGAAACATCTAAAGAAATATGCTGAGTGGTATACATCAAGAGGGTTTCATGCAATTACCTTCACTTTTCCAATGGCTGAGATTCTTAGTTACCAAGTTGGTGGGAAAGCCGAACAGGACATAGAATTGCTTGTGGAACATCTGGCTAATTGGTTGGAAGAAGAGCATCAAAAGAAATTGGTTTTCCACACTTTCAGCAACACCGGCTGGTTAACGTAAATTCCTTGTCCTATCTACGTCTCTATGTATATCTATTCCAGGTGCTCAAATAATATTAGCACGCTCAATACCAGGCTGCTTTTATCTATTCTTCGTATAACTGTTTTAAGTTTGTTGTGTTGTTTTGATTGTGATTATCACAGATATGGGGTTATACTGGAGAAGCTGCAGAAGCAGGATCCTTCTTTGTTCGGAAGGATCGGGGGTTGCATTGTGGATTCTGCACCTGTTGCCATTCCTGACCCTCAGGTAACCACATACTCTTTAACTATTCAGAATGGTTAAGCAGTTCTCTATTAGATCAATTTATTATGATGCCACCCAGCCATTGCCAGTGGCATCTTACATGCACTCAGGCACCATGAAATGCGCATATCTTTTTTTGGTCTTACTTTCGTTTTGCACTTAAGATGCTATATATTAATGGCTATCCATTGCTTGTTAACTTTTATAATATTTTTGCTTTTATCAATTTTATTTGAGTAGGTGTACTCCTTGTTCCCATTTTCTACTTTGTTCAGGCTTTTGAGTTCTTACGGACCTTGGTTTCATTTCAGGTCTGGGCTTCAGGTTTCAGCGCTGCTTTTCTGAAAAAGAGCAGTGTTGCTGCAAAGATGCATTCAAAGTCAGATGAATCCAATGCAGAACCATCACTTGGTATTAGAACAACGGTTGAACCTAAACCTGCAGTAACTGAAGCAGCTTTATTATTCATTCTTAAGAAGTTCTTTGGGGTTGTTTTAAATCTTCCTTCTGTAAATAGGTATCACACTCTCACTGAAACGTCAACTCCATAACCAGACATTCTAAATCCTTCATTTCATTACTATCTTTCATGGTGCCATTGAGATCTGCTATTGTGGATCTTATCTAAAGATTAATCTTAACTCATTGCAGGAGGCTTTCTGATGTGCTAAATGTTTTATCATCAAGACAACCAAGATGTCCGCAGCTGTATATTTATAGCTCTGCAGATAGAGTCATTCCTGCTGGATCCGTTGAATCATTCATAGAGGAACAGCGGAAAGCTGGACTTGAGGTCAGGGCTTGCAATTTCGTGTCCACGCCTCATGTAGATCATTTTAGAAACGACCCAAAACTGTATACTACTCAGCTCACACAGTTTCTGGAAGACTGCGTTCTTACTTGTTGCAGGAACTCTTGATTGAAACCATTTTAGCAGCCAAGTTTGACCACGTTACATTTTGTCTTTTTATCTAAATATTGTACCATAGTTTTTGTTGTAAACAGCTCGTAAAAATTGCCTCATTCCCAATACTGACGTTGAATACAGAGAGCAGAAAAAAATATTGTCAGCCATAAATGAAATGTTACATACATACACATTTCCTAGCACCGGACACCATACATGATTGTAATACATTTGTTTGTGAGATGAATCATTAGTCAATCTGAGGTTGGATTATATCTATCTGAGAACTTGCTATGGGAAAGGATGCCGGGTTGAAACCGTGCATGTTGGTTGCATACCCTTATTTTTCACTCGTGTTGAGATGGATGACAGCCGCGCAGGAAGATTATGTTTCAATTGAGATAAAGTTTACACTAGAGGACACCAATGCAAACGTCCATTTTGGTTTAGATAGAGTGGAAGAGTCCACCTAAGGAGACACGGAGGAATCGGAAGCCGAAGAACAAGAACCGCAAATATCGCTTTATGCCATCACCGAGAAAACAATGATTTTGACCTCATTGGTAATTTTAATGTTAAGCGAGCATATGTGTATTTTTTACTATTTGTTTGTGCAATTGAGATCTACATCTGCATGCGGATTTTTCATTTAGCTACAGAATGGGCTTTTTTGATCTGCTGCAATCGTGAAATGTATGAATTTTGATTTGAGGTTGCACGATTGAAGTTGAACCATGTTTCGTATAATACAAATGAATAGCCAGACAACAGCAACCTGCTGTTCCAATCCTTTTGGAGCAAGCATAATCCGCAACAACACTTGTAAGAACACAATCTCTAAAACAATTGTACAAAATGCTTTCAATTCTTAGCTAAAAATAATTTGAATCCTGCTGCAGTTCTTCCCTCTGTATCCTGCTCTGCAAATATGGAGAACATTGTGGTCAAAAAATTCGTCCCAAGTATTGTCCAGTGTCATAATAACTACAAATAGCAAACCAAACATCATATGTTGCCCTCACCGTTAATTCTGTTAGCAAACTTGTTGGTTCCACAAGTATGTATGCTGCAAATAGAATAGAAGTATGATTGCCATTACCTTCTTGAAATCAGCGGAACTCATCGTGTAAGCCATAGTCATCTTCGTCGTCCTCTTCACTAAAAACTGCACTATAAAATACATATGGGTTCCCAATCATCTCTGAAAGTGATAAACGTCCATCCTGATCTGTGTCTGCCTGCAAACAATTTTAGACAATACTTTAAGCTGTTAAAGAGGTTAAATTCTGGTCAACAAAATGCATCACCCAGAGTCAGCTATTCAGCTCAGAGAAGAACTTTGGTTAATGAGAAAATTTGACAATAAATTTTCAAGTTAAAGAATATTGATGTTTCATAATCGTGCAATGCAGATCAAATGCCACTTATTTCTTAATTACGTGCAACTATAGACAACATGGAATTCAACTTTCAGGTCTCAGGTTCAAACGAGGATAGAGATTTCGATAAAGGGAAAGTTATTCCTCATTTTACCTTGAAGCTTAGTGGCAATCATTAAGAACCAAGCCAGACTACCAATTTAAACATCATGCTATACTGCTCATCTCCTTACAGTGAGATTGTGCAATCATGCAACCAATTAACGTCATCAGAATTTAACTTTTACTACCAGGGCTAACGATAAGCAAATAGGATATAATTAAGGCATACAAATGGGAATGGAGCAACATAAAGATGCACCAATCCCAATAACTATTTAGATGCATATACTGTTACAACGAAACCAAGTTTCTTAGCAGGACTGTTCCTACAAATCAAGGATAGTTTGATGATCCACATGAAATCCAAATTTATGAAGAAGATTTCATTGGCTACAGAAGGACAATGATGCCCTGCACAATCATTGTTCTATAACAAAGAGAATGGCAGTTTTACATTGAATACATCGCTTTGCAGTGCCCTCATCATGGTTTAGAGAAAATCTGTCTCATATATTTTCTATCCTGACATGCATATCCAGTTATTCACAATTGTAACACCTTCTATTTATCTGAATAGAAATCTGCAGTAAAAAATGTACCTGTGATATAATGTAATCTGCTTGTTGTTTTGCATAGTAACGCTCTGATGGATGAAGCTTTCCAATTATAGGTAGCAATTCTGTGTCATCCAGGTATCTGTAAAGGGCAAGGTCCCAAGGCCAAGTCAAATGTCTATCTAATGTAAGCTCAATAAAAAATTGACCAAATATTATTTATAAGCTCTAACAACTACCCGTCACCATCTTTGTCTATCTCATTAAACAACACCTTAGCTGGGGCTTCCATTGGACCATCAGACACAGAAGCATTATGGCTTTCCTCATCATAATTCTTAACCAAGTCAAAGAGCCCATGAAAAAATTCTTTGAAGTTAATTTTCCCATCTCTATCTGAATCCCTTTCCCTAAAGAGAACAATAAAATTGGCAACCAGTTACCTGAGCAGCTCAAGGAATACATATTAAATTGCAAAAATATGAAGAAGGAAAAAAAGAAAATATAACTGAACCCAATAAAACTACAAGCAAGAAATAAGTATAGCATTCTTGTTATTTCTCTTCTTAATTTCCTCTCTTTCCAACTTAAATTTCATCCATAATGTTTTTGGAATGATGATGATGTAGAATATTCACTAAGAAAATTCCAAATTGTGGGCTAACCATTTTCCGCCAAAAGCAGACTTCCAAAGGTCATTCAAACAATGAAGGTAGAAAGACAGTACAAACTAAGACTAAAGAAATATATGTACCTCACTTCCTCCTTGCACAGCCATTGAAGGAGCTTGGCGTTCTTGGTGTCGGCCGGATGCAGAAAACTAAAGCATCATACAGTACAATAAGCATGATATAGTTAATAGACAGATTCAAAACAACAAACTGTTCCCTCCGGTAAATAGAGCATGATGAATTGGTAATCAATCAAAACTCACTCATTAAACTCCTTTATATTCAAAAGGCCATCTCCATCAATATCTGATGCATTGAAATGTTCTTCTTTCCACCAGCCCATGTCATGGCCCAAAGGATTTGTATCTATGTTTCAAAGAAGCAGAATCAGTTAAAGCAACCAGATTAAACATCATAGTTCACTTTTTTGATACATAAACATTATATTACAGGGTTGCACAATAAAAACATGTATCAGGAGAAAAGATGAGGATATTAAAATGCAGGAAAATAGTACAAAGAAAGAAAATGGTCTTTCAACATGTAATGTTGGTAAATTGCACATTAATACAAGATCAAATAAAAAGTCATCACTTATAATAATCTCGTTACAGCAACAATAACATCTCAGTAGAAGTCCTGCTGATACACGAAGTTTAGAGAAGTCCAAAAATACGCGGCCTTATCCCTAACTTATAATAACCTCCTTATTGACCAAAAACACGATAGAGAGCTTGCCCAGATTATCAAGTAGATATTGTCAGAGGCCAATATATACCCAGATTATCACTTTTGACATTTTGACAATCTTGAAAGCTTGGTATGTTCAATAGTGTCTAATTTTCTTTCACTTAAAGTATTACTTTTCTGGCATATCCCAGCAACAAAGTATATACTATTTCATATACAGTTCTGAAACTTACTCTAAAAGGTATGCTCTCCAAGTTATAAATGCACTGGGTTCTAATCACATGATTATTTAGAAGCATATACTATCTAAGATTTTAATTTCCCCTCAATAGAGCACACAATATTACTTCCTTAAATAGCGTTCTCTTGAAAATGTTAACTGGAAAGGAATTGTCCGCAGAAGTTTTCTATGGTTGAAAATGAAAGTCTTATGAGAGAATCAAAGCGTGAAAGGAATAGCATCAATTCATATTGTCAAAGTTAACCGATTATTCAAATATAAACAATATGAACTGCAAATAAATATAATGATTGAGCTTCGACATTGACCTGAACTCTGAGCCCAACTGGGTGGCTCATACTCAGTGAATGAAACAAATCCATCATGATTTTTATCATGAATATCCATCTCCCTTTCAGTCCTATGCAAAACTTCCTTCAAGGCTTGATTCCAGTGCCACTCAGTCAACTCATGCTCACTCACATAACCATCAGATGGGTAAACATCAATCTTCGGAAAAAGCAACAACAGCCTGGCATCATATGCACATCTTGTAAATGAAATATTATCATGTGTGAAATACAATCTCGTTATTTGGCTTGATCCATGGATCCAAAGTGAATAAGTTTTCCAAGTTACCATCTTTACTTAAGCATAAGGGGGCACACTAACAATCAAATAGGTGAATAATCATTCACACTAAATCTATTACCGCCACTAACAAAAAGATAGCAGCTATCACCTCCAACCTAGTGCGCAAACAAGCACATCCGTCATATGCACTAACATGAAAACCCACTCCATACTATCATCAATTCTTATCCTTAAATTCATTCCCCCTAATGCATGCAGGCACGAGTAATTCACCACTGCAAATATTCATACGTGGCCATAAATACAGCAGCACAAATGACTTACAACACCAAAATGCAAATATCAACTTTGTGCTTATGGGCTGAATTATAAATTCAAGTACCAAAATCTTCCCAACAGATCATTTATGAAGTACTACAATTAGTGAACAGGATGGTAACTGAACAATCACATTTAAATAAAAACAAGTGACATTCTCAAAAACAGATACAACTACCCACATATAAGTACACCGAACTTTGTCTAGAGAAGGCAACCAAACCATTACCCATCAAAGAATAGAAAGGACGACCCAATTCATAAAACCTCCCAATTCACAACATATGCAACGGGAGAGACACAAACCTATTAGTCACATTAAATTTCTCCTCATCATTCAAGTAATCCTCAGCGTCCATAAAATCCTCCCATTCATAATGAGACTCGTGACCAGGAGAGGACGAAGAGCTGTTGACGAGGAGCTCCGGGTGGGCCTGTTCAATGTACTGCCTCTCCCGTTGCTTGTCCTCGCGGCGGCGCTCGATGTCGGCGACAAGAGGGTCGAAAGGGACGGGCTTGTGGGGGCGGTGGAGAGGGTTAGGATCAGAGAAGTTGAAGGAGGAGGAGCGGAACCTGAGACGGGAGTGGAGTTTGGTGGTGGGCTTCTTGGGAGTGTGGGAAATGAGCAAGAGAACTAGAACTGCTATGGTGATGTATATGAAAATGGAAGCTTTGCCCATTTTAGGATTTAACACAAACAGAGATCTAGAATAGAAACAAAGAGACCAACCATGGATTCTTTATATACACAGAAGACTAATGTGACGTGAAGAGATTGACAATGCTAAAAAAGGGAACATTAGAAAATGGAAGGAGAAGGAAAGAAGGAATTCTTGACCTATTGGGAGTTGGGACTGTCCCTGTTGTGAATGGGTTTAAGAAAACAAGTTTTTGTTAATTATTTAATCAATATATAATTATAAATAATTTTATTATTATGCATATAATAATCATTTAATTTATTATTGGTCCTTTTCTCTTTATTTTGTTAATTTTTCTATGTTTTAATATAAATTTGTTTTTTAATTTTAGTTTTTTATTTTATTTTGTACTTTCATTCCTTTTATCACTATATAAATTAAAACTTAAATTATCAATTAATTATAAATTAAATAATTTATATTATTCTTCTTGCACTTTTTCTATTTCAATCTTGTAAAATTATAAATTTATCTATTAAACTTCTTTTTATAAATAAATAAGTTAACAAAATAATTTATACTTAAAATTTAAAAATAATAAAAAACCAACAATTTTAAAATTTCAAAACACAAAATTATGCAAAATTAAATCGGTTAATTTTTCAATTTAATTTATTTTAATAACTCTTATTATTAAAAAATGATTGATTTATTAATTATTGAATTAATCGATTTTAACAAAATAAATATTACTTTTTATTTAAGAGTATTTTTAATTCGACTTTAATAATTTTTAATATTTTAATTTTTATTTATTAATTTAATTTTTGAGCACATTTTTAAAATATTAAATAGTAGAATCAATCCAATCTCTTTATTTTTGTAATAATTCTACTTTCACTAAAATTTTACTTTCTACATGTTTGGATTGATGTGTATTTTAATAGATGCTTGCCAACTTCATTAGACTGCTCAGTTTCGATGGTTTTGTTCTTTTCATGGTTTTAACAATAGAGAAACCGATTCTAATGATCTGAGTTCCAATCACAGTAACAAAAGCCAAACTGAACGGAGTGCTAATTTACACAGAGA
>JAOQMS010000003.1:5426316-5438257 GCA_027563885.1 Erythroxylum longipes | reverse complement strand
TCATATTACACCATTGGGCAAAGAAAATTAAGCATTCTTTCAACAGTAATTCTTGGTATATTATTCTCAAATCTTATGTATGTTTAATATAATTATAATAAATTAAACAAAGAAAATCACCTTAAAAAATAGGTAGAATTTACTACTATTCAATATTTCCGATAGGGTTTCTAATCTGTCAGGTTATCTTAGAACCATATCTTCTAGCTATATAACTGCTTTCAAAACGTTATGAAAATGACAGCTTATAATTTCCCCATATCGACTCCAAAAAAACGCAATCTCCCGATTGGTAACGTTATGCCCTAATATGTATCAAAACTTCGCTATTTGTTTTTCAATAGTTGCATTTACAGCGGGTCGAAGCATACCTTTTTTAGCTAATAAATCACATAATTCGACAAATAGTTTAGGTTGCTTTCTAAATATATTTCTCCCATTGGAATGAAATAAAATTCTTCGCATGATACTCTCCCTTGATTACGATCTCTCCGATGGTGTAAGCATTTGAAGTTTGTCTTTCGCACGTCTCTTACGTATCACCCACCAATAGATCACGAGACAAGCAACATGAACAAGTGCCAATTAATGTATACAAATCAATTTTCTTTTTTGATTATTCATTTGATTTCTTTCACTGTTCATGTCTAAAAAATAAAATTAGGAGTATTTTTTATATTTTAAAAATCAAAATATAACAAATATGACATAGATATGTCCATTTATATATGGTGTTATAAAAGCAACGAGAAGCAACGTAAGGGAAGCTTCATCTGAATCATTCCCCCACTGAAATGTCAAGCAAAGTGATAGGACAACAAAAACAAAGAAGACAACGGTGATTGAAAAACACCTCAAATTCAGACAACACAACATATAAAATGAGTGAGATACTATAAAATGAGTGGATCATTGTATTACATTATGTTGAATGCACTTGCAAAGGTATGCAACAGTATTGACCTATACGTATGTGCCTTTTAAATTAAATAATCGACATTTTTAGCAACTCAATCCATATGTAAAGTGAGCCAAAACAAATAATGTTCATTTCGGTGTAATCTGAACAATGGGTAAACCTATATATGTGAACCAATATGTAAAGTGAACCAAAACAGATAAACTACAATCTCCTCAACCAAAACAACAGGCATCTAATTATGATTGCTAAGGGGTTCGGTTTAATGCAAAGAAAAAGCAAGTGGGAAATTACTATCCAACAAAGATATGGAACTTTACCATGAAATCTGTATGCTGCAAAAATGTGATTGTCATTCAGACAAATCCAAAAAATTGTGAATATGTAATAATCAATGGTGCGCAGAGAAAGACTGAGGAGTTTGACGCTGAGGATGCAGAAACATTTGCACTACCTGCAGATGAAGAGAAAGGGTTGGGGTTTACAGCTACATAAACCCCATTCTCCTATTGTCCTATATCGACGTCCCTTTCTCTTGTTTCTTGGATAATTGACACAGCGCAAACAATGAGTAGAAGATCACAAATTTTCCTAATTAAAAGCTTGATCTTGAAACACCTGTTTCAATGTTCCAAAAATCCCGTAAAACATTTTTCTCTTAACCCACTATTACCAATTTCTATTCATTTTCTTTCTAGTTCAGTTCGATTTCGTAGAATGAGATTTCTCCAAACACCCACCTTATAGTTCCAAACTATGACGTACTCATTTGCCTAGAGTACTTTAACAAAAATGACTTGCAAAACAAAGAAAAAAAGGATTTTTTGTTACTTGTGATTTGATCAGCAAAGATGCTCGTCTACTGCTAGCCAGCAACTTGCTCTTCCCCTACTACAATGGCGACTTGCACTCCCCTTGTTACAATGACTGCCAACG
This sequence comes from Erythroxylum longipes, assembly GCA_027563885.1. Taxonomy (NCBI): domain Eukaryota; kingdom Viridiplantae; phylum Streptophyta; class Magnoliopsida; order Malpighiales; family Erythroxylaceae; genus Erythroxylum; species Erythroxylum longipes. The sequence goes on along the minus strand of JAOQMS010000003.1, from coordinate 5,436,402 downwards.
CCCAACACAATGGATGTATTTTGTTGGTTGTTATTAAGATAAAGAGAAATAATAGGTATTACGAAAAGTTATTGAGGGTATATTAGGTAGTATATATTTATTAGTTTACGTTTTATCCTAAACTTCCCGAATCGGAAGTTTCTTATTTTCACTGTTTAGGATAGAACAGAACGTAACATGAAACCCACCACTTCTATCACATTCTATTATAAAACTTCCTTCCAAATGATGAAAGTGTATTACATTCAATTCCGTTCTATGATGAAACTACGTAAGTGGTAATCCAAGAGAAGTTTTGCATAAATTTGTCACACAGTAGCATGAACCTTATTACATATCCCGGATCGTTCATGAAAAGAAAATAAACGAAGTAAATGCGAAATATTTTAAAATATAAGTAAGAGCTTATCCCACGTAAAAAGAATAAATGTCTTTGAGCATGCATATAAGCTTAGTGAGTTTCTCCTCTTATTACCAATTGATTTTAGGATGGAATCTTATTTAGGCTTGTATGTGCTCAATGTATTTGAGTCCAATATTACAAAATTTAACAAAATACTTGATTCCGGTTCCAACAAAAGTTTGGAGGAACTTTCCGAGACCGTAACGAGCTCGAATTTACCAGACCTTCACGAGAACTTCTCACCGACGTGTGGTTAATAATATGTCAATGGGCTAAGCTGGGCCATCCTTGGCCATGGTAGCCCGCGGGTCGGCTTGTGGACGGGCGGGAAGAGCCATAGCTTGACCCGCCATTTTTTTTAAGTAAAAAATTTTCAAAACGACGTCAATTTGGAAAAAAAAAAAGGTGGGGGTTGGACCGTTTTTGCCATCCCTAGTGGTTAATGTCTTTCTATAGTGTTTTCAAAACGTAAGCTCTTTTAACGAGTCAAAGAATCCGTATACTTATGAATGATATGAGTAATTGCAGAAAATCTTAATCCATTTATGTACCTGCAGGGCTGATACTTGCTGGTTTAGCTGACTTCAAAATTGAGTTGAGTCAGTCTGACATGTTTGATTCTCGCCTGCAAGCCAAGATATATTGAATCTTGTTGACGTTCCCTATGGCCATGGCGGGGAAAATGGTCTCAACCAAGCTATTGAGCTTGAAGCTGAGATTTTGAGGACATATTGGAAAATTGTAGTCTCGAGTTTGTTACCAACAAATTACAAGAAGGCTCCCAATTCTGCAGAGGATTTGGAAGAGTTGCAGGAATCCTTCATCACCGACTTAAGTTGCGATCAGCCGATGAGCTTTGTGATAAATGAAGAAATTTACAATGATTCTGAATAAAAATCACCTAACTTTATCCCATTTTTTGTGCATGAAAATGGGATACAAGTACTGCTGAAGAGAACTTGGAAGAGTCTTACAATTCGAGCTTTTGATTTAAATTCACGCAACCAATGCCTGCCTCAATATTGAACCTATCCTAAACTTTATAGTTGGCTTTAGTCCTGGTTTAGTGAAGGAAAGCATGATATTTCATAATTGGAATATGCTTAAGCTATACATGTCCCTTTGCATTTGCAGCACATTTCAACTCCGAAAGTGGAGCTGTTTTGGGTTGGTGTGTATGTTATCCGATCTAAGCTTGGCCCATAAAAAAGTAAGTGTAGGCCCGTGCCTAATTTGCCTAAACTTTACTTTCCTCACCCTTATCTCAAAACAGAAAGAAGGGCGGATGAGTTCTGCCGTGGCAATTATCCCGTTCTTATTTGTGCCAGTGGATCTCATCCGTTCCCAAGAAGAGAGACTTGTGAATTTTGGCAACTTGCCATGTCTGTTCGGTAATGACTGGGTGATGCAAAAGCTACTGCAACTTGGACAATGCACCTGGACTTTGTCATATGGGTGACAATTTACTATATTTGGAAATTTTGTTGATTCCAGTTTGCTTAGCTCATCGTCAAAGATAAGAAGCAGAAACCTCAGTTTCATTCATTGCATTGCATTCAAAATGATCCAACAAATTCAGAAACCCAAGTGCCGCAAGACCTTGAATTCCGACAAGTTCTGTTCTTTTTGAACAACTACTTTTGGTTCTTTAGGGGTTATGGAGTGAGCAATTTTTTTTTCCCGGTCTGGTTGATGAACCTTCCTATGCAATAATTGCACAACTTGAGTCTGTTTGTTCTTGTGATAGTGAAAGAAGTGGGAAATCTTTTGCAAAACAAAAGCTTCCACCTTTGGATGTCAACCGTGACTAGTTAATCTTGAAAAGGAAATTAAGTTTTTTTTTTTTGTAATGATTAAAAAATTTAATATATTCGGTTAATTTAACCATAAAAATTTTGAAATATTCAATTTTTCAGTTCGGCTATTAACTTTTCGGTTCTATTTATTTTGATAAGTTTTGTTGTTAAAAATTGATTAATTTATTAATTAATTAGTCAATTTTAGTAAATTAATACGTTCTTATAAACTAAAATAAATCAATTAATTTTCATTTAATAATACAAATTTTCAATTAAATTTTAAATTCTTAAAATCTCTATTAATTTTTTTTAATTTTTTTAATTTTTAATCGATTCTATGACAGTTGAAACTTTTAAATCTTAAACTTCTTGTCTTACCGGTTTAATCTCCGGTTTGATTTTTAAATCATTAAGTTTTTGACATTTTTGAGATTTTAATTAAAGTAAACAATAATTTTATGAATATTTAAATATTAAGATATTGAGTTAAGCCTCAATCTATCAAGTATGCAATAATAACTATTACTTTCTATGTTTATTGTAAAAGAAAATTATAATTTTTGGGAGTTTAACTAATATTGTCGATTAATATTTTATTCAAGGAAATTAAAAGGAAAAGTTACATATCCACGGCTGAGTTAGGACATGAAGTAACTTGGATTAAGAAAAAAAAAGTGAACTTGGCAAAAGCAGAATCAAATCAACAGATTTGAAAAAACCGAACTTTAGGAAATGAATGTAAGATCAGCCCCAAAATCAGTGACAAGTCCGTCTGCCTGTCCCAAATAATCAAAAATATATATATGAACACTGCCATTTGACTCTGTTTTGGTCTAACAGTATCAGAAACTGAAAAGAGAGGTAAAACACCCACCAATCAACGATTCAATCTTTCCTCGATATTTTCATTACTCTGTGGATTAGCAGAAAGGAGAAAGGTTGATCTTTCCCATGTGCACAAAAAAAAAATCATTTTTACACTGACAAATAACTTCGCTTTTTGTCTATTTGGATAGGGAGAAAAAGAGGAGAGAGGAAGGAAAAGGCAATTCGTTTTCTTTCTCTTAAAAAGGAACTTGTTTTTTTTTTTTTTTTTGACTCTTTCTTCTTTCTCTCTCTGGGAGTTTATTATCTTGTCAGATATTAATGGGTATTGCAGATTCCAGTGTATGGCAACTTGGGGTGAGCCCTTTTCAATCCTAGCTGTCGTTATTTGTGTGAGAAAGTAGTTGTTATCTTTGTTGTTGCTATTGCTCGTTGTTGTTGTTGTGATGGGACCAATTGACCCATTCTGCTTAGGAGACCACCTCTTTTGTTGATATTTGGCAGGATAATCCATCAACATCAGCCATAATTTCTATGGCTCCCCTTGTAAATTTCGCCCCCTTTTTGGCTTTTATAAACTCATAAACCTTTTGTTTTGGGCTTAATTGGTTTCTGGATACTCCCAATTTTTGTTTTTATTAGGGTCATATTTCTTGATTTGCATTCTTTTTGCTTAGTTTTGTGGGTTTGTTAGCCTTTGGATATCTTAAAGCTCCAGTTTTGATTTAAGGAAGAAAGAATTATAGTGGCATTGAGAAGCATCTTAGAAGCGGTATTGCACTGCCAAGGTTAGGTTGTTTTCACTTTATTGCTTTTGTAGTTTGTCAAACTGTAGTAAAAGTCTTCAAAGAAAACTTTTTATGTGTTGGCTAAACTGTCAATGTCCTTATAATGCCTAGTACTACGAGTAGTTGGTAATCAGTTGCTTTATTTCTTAGCAGTTACTGGATTCTGACAGTGAAAATAGAAGGGAATCTGAGATTAGAATTGTCTTAAACGTTAAACAAAAACTGGAAGTTCTTGGGTTAATGTTGTCCATAGTTACGCAGAGGTTGTCTATTCCCAGGAATTGCCAAGTGGGGTTTCTAACCTCTACTGTTGGCATCCAAAAACCAAAACTCTTTTCTTTTGTATAGCCTCTTACTCAAAAATTGGCAAATTAGCTTTTAAGGTGGTCTAGTTGAGTTTATGAATTTTTTTTAATCTGGGTTTCTTCTTCTTCTTGTTTCAAGAGTTTGTGTGCTACATGTACATGTATGGTAATCTCTTGTGTTTGGTTTGTTGTCAGAACAAAACAAGGAATAAAGGCTGTAAAGTTGAGATTTTTAATAACAGTGAAAGACTGTAGCTTGATGAACCATGGTGGGCCTCGGCTGTTAAAACTGTTGCTATCAAATAGGGAAATGGTTTCACGGAGTAGTACTTGTTGGAATTTGGAAATGGAGCTGTAAAATACTGCTTTCAATTCTTGTAGGCTTCTTTGCTGGTTTTCTCCATTGTCTCTTTCATATCTCACTATCCTATCTCACTATCCAAAACCCTAATTACCATTTCTCAACCATTAAATTCACCGCCATAGCATTAATTTCTGCTTTGCAATTTTATGTGGGCTTTAATTGGCCATTTATTGTTTCTCTAGATTTTCAGATATTTCTCATGGTCTGACTGAAAGTTTGTTGCTTTTTCGTTCAAATAATAGGTCAGCAATTCACAAGAATCCAACTTTTGAATAGGGGATTAAATCACCATTTAATTTACGTACTCCACTTGGGTTTTGGTGGATTTTATTGGAAGTGATCTCTGGTTCAACTTTCTTAGCATTTTCTGGCGTCTGTTTGGTTTCTCCTCCTTGCTTACATAGAGCCCTGACATATCCTGCTTTTCCATAATCGGAGTCTTCACTCGGTCCAGTTTCTGGTGGTAGCAAATATAAAAGTATTTCAGATCCATTTTTCGATAATTATTTCTGAAAATCTTCAGTTTTGGGGATTGACATATAAACCCCAGAACACTTTTGGTAGCTCTTGTTCATACTTCTCTGGTGAGTGAAATTTCTTGGGAGTAGATTCAGACAGGGTTAGATGACTGTGGACGAAGTGGGTTGTAGTTCTATGTGGACTGGAGAGCAAGATAAGGCATTTGAGAATGCCCTTGCAACATATCCTGAAGATGATTCTGATCGTTGGGAGAAAATTGCATCTGATGTACCAGGCAAAACTGTTGAAGAGATAAGACATCACTATGACCTTCTGGTCGAAGACATTAACCGGATTGAATCTGGTTGTGTGCCTCTACCTGTCTATAATGAAGAAGGTTCAACTAGCCATGCCAGTGATGAAGGAACTGGCAAGAAAGGGGGCCACTCAGGGCATCATAATGGTGACTCCAATCATGGAAATAAGACTTCAAGGTCAGATCAGGAACGCAGAAAAGGTATTGCTTGGACAGAGGAAGAGCACAGGTAATTTATTAATTGCCGTTACTGTTTTATTGTTTGGTTGCTGTTTATTGTGCTAATTGGTGATACCTGGAAAAAAAAACTGAAATTCTCAAACGGTTTTGATGACTACTTACTTTAAAGAGTAAGCTATCTTCTTTTCTGTTGTTTCTGATTTCTTGCTTTTGCATTCAGTCACATCCACTATTAGAAGTTTTGCCAGATCTTTCCTCTATCATGAAGTTTACTTCTGGAAGTTCTAATTTTGTGAGTCCTGAGTTTAGCCAAGCCTGTGATGTGGTAGATCTTTTTTCTAGCATGCTGAAACTTTTTGTTACCTTCTGCCAGATCTTCCAGCGAAATCTACTTACGATCAAAGTAATCTGTGATGAAACTGCCCCGTAGATTAGGATTTGTGGAAACGTCCCTACACGTGTCTGTTTTTCGACGGAAAGGAAAAGACTGTTCTATTTTTCTTCATTTAATACATCATACATTCTCTTAGCTCTGTTTTATTCTACAGATGATCTTGATTCTTTTATTGATTTGTTAGTTGGGAATATCTTTGAGAATAATTTTTCCCTTGGCTCTGTTTCAAGAATACTTTTTCCCGATGCTGACACTTGGCATTTTCGTGTTTTCTTCGTTTTTAATCTCAAATACATGCTCATCTGATCTGGACAAGATGTACTGACAGTGTGAGGTTATGCAAGCTTAGTAACTGTATCATGAATTACTAGATTGTTTTCTCAGAAACACAGAAGTTTGAAGAATTAGCTTCAAGAGAATAATCACAAAATAGTAGTTGAATTAGGATATGGGTGTTCTGCAGACAAGTAGCTCGGTTTATTGTTGATATGAATGGGACATTTAAGACCAATATGCTAAGTATGGTTTTTCTTTCACTAGTCTATTGATGGGACTAGACTCGGTGGTGTGTTTTTGTTTTTATTAGTTATTTCCTATCCTCCCATTTTACCTATCATAATTGTTAGAATAAATGGTTTTACGAGCTACTAATTAATGGTAACCCAACCATTAAGTGGTTGATTATTGGTCCATGGTAATATTTGGTAGCTCTATGTGGGGATATGTCTTGAATACTTATATACATATATTGAACTTGTGAATTGGTATTTATGCTATTCAGCTTAGTTAAAACATATGCTTTGTTGCATTGTTTTCCTTGGAAACTTGTATGCTTGTAAGCTATTCAAGAACCTGGAAAATCTATGGTTAAACAAGATATAATGCTGACTGGCTATGGCTCCCCTTTAAGTTCCAAACTTTTTGCTGATTATAGATTCGATGTGATTAGGACTTTCTAACTGGTTCATGTCTTTGGTCCAATAACCTCAACTTTGCCACTGGTGTTCCTTAAAATCCATTCTGGTGTAACTTGTAAATTTTTTGTTTACTTGAACTCGGCTCCACCTATTTTATCTGATGTTCATTTGTACAAGTAACAAAAATCTACGTCTACATTATGCACCATTTCAAGGAAAATCATCAAAAAGATCTAGTAATACTAGTTAAGACTTGATTTCCTTTGATTAATCTTTTTAGGCTTTTGTTTCCATTCCTCTCCAAGTTGTGCTTCTTCATTTTAATTGCCTGGCTTTTTATACCAGTGTCTAACTCCTCTCATTCTTAATGGCACTGAACACTGAAGACTGAAGAATGAAGACAGACAGGGAAACCTTGACTAAGACTATCCAGTCTAATTATACCAACATGCATGCCTCTATTTTTAGCAATATTGTTTTAGTTATGGAGCATGCACTTTTCTTCCTTTGGCTTTGCTTAGTAAACTTGGGTTTAGGGTAGCCCTCCATCTCCTTCTTATGATTCACCTTGGCCATGATTTTGTTAATTAGAAGTTATCTGCTATTAGAATGCACGAGTGACAATCTGAAAGTAGCCATTTTTACAAATTTCAAGTTCATTGAGAGCAATATGTTGCTGAAACTCTTTTTTTTCTTTCTTAATTTGAAACCATCAATGTTAAAATTAGAAGGTGTGGGCCCGTGTTATTTTTGGAATGGATCTATCTCATCAGTGCTAAGTAATTTGATTCATAACTTTATAAGCTGACTCATCAAACTCGGTAGTTCGAGAGATTCTGAATAGATCCTTTTTTCTGTTGTTGAGCACTAAAATGCTTAGTGCCTCTTGAAAGTTGGTTATTTAAATTGTCCTGATATCACTCCTTTGTTTCAATGATTATATGTTACTGTTTTATATAGTTGGTTAATTTCAGGTGGAGCATGATTTTGTGGGTGTGTGGCATTGTCTAAACTCTTGTTATGCCCTTTTTGTTTCGAGCCATCTATTTATTCTCTTTCTTGGTGAAGTATATTCAGTGGTGCTGTTGATACAATTTTATCATTCTAGGTACTCTGTTCAAATTTTATGAATTTCATCTTCTGTGCCTAGTTAGCCATCCAGGTTGGGTTTTCTCATGGCATTTCAGGATCACAACTTGAGAAATTCCATATGGAGATATTTTATCTTTTGAGACAGTTGCATTCCTTAACTTTCGTGCCCGGAGGTTGAATGGATCTTCTCAACAACTTTAGCTATTATTATATCAGACAACACTTGTAGATGGGGACAGTTTATGTTTGGAAACATCTGAGTTCTGAAATGTGTTTGCTTTTAATTCATTGTGGTTATATTTTGCGAAAGAAAAATGAAATGAATCCACAAAGTAAAATTGCCGCAAGTAATTATAATCCTGCAATTTGGTTTTGTTAAAGACTTCTTAGTGATGATGCCATTGGGCCACAACAAGAGTAATGTGCATGATAACTAGCCAAATAATGTCTGGAGAGTTTTGTCATGTTCTGATGCACAATTGGAACTAGTTTGGTGTTGTTTCTCTGGTAGACTGTTTTCCTTTTTTGTCAATTTTCCTTATTAATGGATGAATTAAGATAAGTTCAGTTTCAGGTTTCTCTGTTAGGTAGGATTCAATCTCTTTTAAGGTGAAATAAACTCCGAATCCTTGCGTTATTAGAATTACTAGTTGAGAAATCATAAAATTGCATGACTCTTATTTTCCTATACTTTTTTGCTTGGTAGAATTGCTTTTGTAGATATCCAATTCCGGGGACTGGGGTTCGAAGTTAGTTCCTATAGACCCCTTTATTGTTATCCTTCCCTTTTAGTTTATGTTTCCTATTTTTCCCATTTGTTATGACCAGAAGACAGATAAAAAGATTTTGAGTTCTGTTGTCTTCATAGTAGAAATCGTTCCATCTGTTCCTGAATACTAATTCCCTGGAACGATGTTCTGCATCTGTCATTTCATGAATCCATGACCATTACTACAGTGCCTGGCACTGTCTTCCTAACTTTTTGTGAGAACGTGACGATCTTCATTGATACCACCATTAAAAACTGATCAAGTTTCCATTTTGGCAGTTCACTTCTGGGAAGTTCCATTAAAATTTAACAATAGATTAAATTGATCCTTTTGGGGCCCTAACAAAGTTTGTAAGACTGTTGGGAGTGTTGCTGCATCCTGGTCTTTAAAGCATCTCTTTCCCTGCACCCTCTTGTTTCATATCCATGTTTTCTTTGACGCCTTTTTCTTCTTCATATTGATAAGCTCTATTTCTATTTGTGGCATTGACCTTTATGTTCTATGGTGAACAGATTATTTCTTCTTGGGTTGGAAAAGTATGGGAAAGGAGATTGGCGAAGTATATCCAGAAACTTTGTCGTGACAAGAACACCTACCCAAGTGGCAAGCCATGCCCAAAAGTATTTCATTCGTCTGAACTCTATGAACAAAGATAGGAGGCGTTCCAGCATTCATGATATAACCAGTGTTAACAATGGAGATATTTCAACTCCACAAGGACCGATAACTGGCCAAACAAATGGTTCTGCTGCTGGGGCTTCTTCGGGCAAAGCATCAAAACCTCAACATCCAGCCGCACCCCCAGGAGTTGGCATTTATGGTCCCCCGTCAATAGGCCAGCCAATTGGAGGCCCCCTTGTATCAGCTGTTGGTACACCTGTGAATCTTCCCGCACCAGCTCACATGGCTTATGGAGTCCGAGCTCCAATACCTGGAGCAATGCCGGGGGCAGCACCTGGAGCAGTGGTTCCTGGTGCACCAATGAACATGGGTCCTATGGCATATCCAATGCCTCCAACAACAGCTCAGAGGTAATGGTTGGCCAATTTAGCTGCAAAATGTATAGAAGGCAGAAGTTCTCTAAAGCCCGAATAAGATTCTGCTCATCTGCAAGAAAAAGTTGTCTGATACCAATTTCTCAAATAAAGCAATAGGGAGGGGAACTACATCTACATGCATCTGTATAGCCAGTAGCTATTGAAAATGTGGGAGTAGGCCAAATTTTTAGTTTTAGAAGTATCTCAGTTCTGGTATTTATTTTATTGACCAAAGCTGTAAAGAGCCTTTTTTATGTTTTTGACTAATTTAAATATGCATTAGTAAGCTGATAGATTGGTGCTGGTTTTTGCTATTTAATCACTCTTTGGTTTTGATCTCATGAAACTAGTTTATGAACATATGTTTTTTACTGTTTTATTCTTTTCTCTCGTTACAATTTAGGCTATGGTTAGTTGAACAAGTTTTTAATGGAATA
>JAOQMS010000003.1:5405096-5426216 GCA_027563885.1 Erythroxylum longipes | reverse complement strand
TATGTTTTTTACTGTTTTATTCTTTTCTCTCGTTACAATTTAGGCTATGGTTAGTTGAACAAGTTTTTAATGGAATAGAATGAAATGAAATGGTTTATTATGGAATGGAATGTAAATAGATGTAATGTTAGAAAATTGTTGTTTGGGAGGGATGAAAGAGTTCATAATATAATATAATGAAATGTTGTTTGAATGAAGGGTTTATCATATAATATATTGTAAAGTTGTTTATCATTTTACATTTTATTTTAAACTTTTCAAATCGGAGGTTTTTTATTTTTGCTATTTAAGATGAAATGATATGTAATACGAAACTTTCCTTTTTCTTCTCATTCGAATCTATTACATTCCAAATCTTCCTTCCAAACACCTCTTTCCAAACGTAAGGACTATTACAAAATAACAGGAATTGACCAATCTACTAAATCAAATCCCTGGAGTAATTAAAGGAAGAGTAAAATCTTTGAGGAGTCGAGAGAGAGTTGCTAATTGTAACTTCTTTCATCTTCCAACTCTGTGAAATCATACCACTTCTTTGATAAACTAGCGTCTTGGAGAATTTATCCACTTTTTTGTTCGTAACACCACCCTCCCTATAAATACGGTGCTTGTCCTCAAGCATAAACGATGGAAATATGTGGCGAAAAGAAGAAAGATCCTCCCAAGAAGCTTCCGCTGGTGACAAGCCTTCCCAGTGTACCAAAATCTGAGGTTGGTTTTTGTAACGTCTGGAGTCAAGGATGGCGTGTGGATAAGGGTGAATTTCATCATTTGCTAAAATCGACGAGGAAGGTTCTATTAATATAAATGGAAGATGTTGCAATTGTACATAACTGGATATGCATGTCAGGATATACACATTTTCTCAAAGTCTCAAGCCTGATGAGTTCACTGCAAAGTGATGTATTCAATGTAAAAACTGCCAGCAATAGTTATTGGGATTGGTGCATCTTGATGGTTGCTCTATTCCCATTTGTATGCCCTATTATATCCTATGTGCATACCGTCAGCCCTGGTACCAAAAGTTAAAAGTCTGATGACGTTAATTGGTTGCATGATTGCACAATCTCATCACTGTAAGGAGATGAGCAGCAGAGCATGATGTTTAAATTGGTAGTCTGTCTTGGTTCTTAATGATTGCCACTAAGCTTTAAGGTAAAAATGCAGTTTTTAGTGAAGAGAACGACGAAGATGACTATGGCTTCCATGACGAGTTCCGTTGATTTCAGCGAGGTAATGGCTATCATACTTTCTCTTCTATTTCCAACATACATACCTGTGGAAGAACCAACAAGTTTGCTAACAGAATTAACGGTGAGGGCAACATGTGATGTTTGGTTTGCTATTTATAGTTGTTATCACACTGGACTGTACTTGGGATGCATTTTTTTTTACCAGTGTTCTCCATATTTGCAGAGCAGAATACAGAGGGAAGAACTGCAGCAGGATTCAAAATCATTTTGAGCTAAGAATTGAAAGCATTTTGTACAATTGTTTTAGAGATTGTATTCTTACAAGTGTTGTTGAGGATTATGCTTGCTCCAAAAGGATTGGAACAGCAGGTTGCTGTTGTCTGGCTATACATTTGTATTGTAAGAAACACAGTTCAACTTCAGTCATGCAACCTCGAATCAAAATTCATACATCTCACGATTGCAGCAGATCAAAAAAGCCTATTCTATAGCTTAAATGAAAAATCCGCACACAGAGATAGATCCCAACTGCACAAACAAATAGTCAAAATATAAATATGCTCGCTTAAGGTCATTTACGGTTTTGACGAAGACCCACCTTGGGTTTATCGTCGTCGTCGTCGTGATCCGTTATCTCGTCGTCGTCGTCGTCGTCGTCGTCGTCGGATGGTGGAGAAGGATCGAGACGAGCGGCGTCTTTGGCCCACTGAATAATCTTCTCTACCTCATCTACGTCTTCTTCTTCTTGGAGATCAATTTTTGATTCAGTAGTAGTAACGGCTGTTATTGGAGACGAAGAAGAAGAAGAAGGAGCTTTGAGAGCAGCGAATCGAGATAAGAGATTATCTACTTGTTGATCAGAATTAACATTAGCATCTGATTCGGCGACTACGGCGGTAGTAGAAGAAGATGATGATCGATTAGTGATGGGTGGGGATGGAGATTTGAGGGCTTGGAATCGACGCTGTAGATCATCAGGCAATCCAAAGTAATCGACGCGGGACATGTGAGAATCCACGGAAAGCTTCAAAGCCAAATCATCCTGAGCAGCTTGAAGCAGTTGATCTACTTCCTCTTCTTCCTTGGTTCTTTTTTCTCTTACTTCTCTAGTTGTCTTCTTCATCACTCAGCCACCACCAATGTACTTTGACTATCTCAGTCCTCCCTCCTTCACTATATCACTTATATATGAATTAGAGGGGTGGCATTTACCAATTTCTTTAATTTATACTTAATTCCAAATTTGTAAATCATCTCTTTCATAAGGATTTACCACAAATGTGTAATGCCAAATTTTGAGATGTTTGATGGTGCTCTGCTCAGTGGTCCATAGATCATTCATAAATACTTGAAAATCAGATCAACTCTCACTTCTACATGATAAGCAATCAACCATAAACTAAACAATCTTTGGTTGGTCATTCAGAGAGCATAAAGTATCAAAGGCATTGCTACTTTTCAGTGGTGCAAAGTAATACAACTTTGGAGCAGAGAAATTCAAGAACTTCCAACTACTAAATCAATGAATACTGCGCCTTGAACTGTTTGCAGCATCTCATGCTGCCGCACAAGTAATGTAACTGAATACCAGTACAAAAAGATCTCTTTATGTTGAAACTAATCGTAAAGTTGACTCAAAAAGAATTTGTGGGGTAACTAGGAGCAAGTGCCAAGTTTGTGAGAAACTGCAAGTAACTCTTCCAGGGTTAAACTCAATCACCCCACCGTCAACCCGAACCCAAATTTGTAGTCCTTCTTCCTATGATCTAACTGCAAAACATAAATGCAGAACTATTTATCACAATCAGTCGGAATATTCAAACTTAAAATGATGAAAAAGAATGAAAAGGTAAATTAGATGGCTGTTACTACTAAAACCACGAGAGCAGAAGTTCAATAAAAAAGGTATTGCATTTTATTAGGAACTGATAACAAGAAATTCTACCAAAAGATGTGTAAAAGTAACCAGTTACCTCTGCAGAAAGAATGAACATGAGGCCCATGCTCAGGCGCTCTTCCAAGAAAGCGGATACGCAGCCATTGGAGTCAATCTTACCTCTTAAACGAGCCTGAAACAATCGCAAAGAGTGTAAAATTTTTGAGTTTCACCTAAGACTATTCTAGTGTCCTGGAATCCTAAAATGCAGAGTCTGCCAAGGTTATCAGTTACAATATGATGATCAAACACATTTACGTTTGCAACTATTAAATAATTGACTGGAAGTTTTAGGTACAAGTAGTTGGTCAAGTAAACAAATCAGAAGCCAAAGGAGAAAAAAATATCTGTGAACAAGTAATAATCGTGGAATAAAAGCAACATCATTTATCGAGATCATGATTGCCCTAGTTACCTATCTCACCAGCAAAATAAGTATTTGCAAACATATATGACTTGCACAAACCCTTAGAACTTGCAAATAAACACATCTTTGTTAGCTTACTGAAAACTTCTGACTTGAATAGATAATTGTGATTGTACAGTAAAAGAAATAAAAGGTGATCCCTAGCTATATTTTTAGTTTTCCCCCCCCCATAGGATTATGTTTAAATTTTCACTAACAAAATACAAAGGAACAAAATAGAAGTGCTTCCCAATGGAATTATGTTTATATTTTCACCAACAGAAAATGCTCTCATGGTGGAAAATCTTGTTGATTCTCTTCCTTGGAATGATATGTTTTCTCTTTACTTGGGCTGCAACCTGCTGTGCTTTTTTGAAAATATCATAATTTGCATGCAGAAAAGATTAAAGAAAGAAAACCAAAAAGTTGCAAATTAAAATTGAGAAGTATACGGAAAAAAAGTTAATTGCAAGACTCCTGTCTACAAACTGAACAAGCTAACCATCTAGTTACGTAAAAGTTTGCAGTTAAACCCACTGAAGACACTGATTTAAACAATTAGTGGAATAACACACGTTTCTGGAATGAAGGTTTTCCTTGCAATATAAAAATCCAAAGCTAAATAGCAAACAATAAGTGAATGATGAAACATAGATAAACCACTTTTTGAACGGACTATTTCAACTCACAATTTTTGAAGGAACATATCTAGACCAAGGACACTGAAATTGGAGATAGAGTCTAATAGAATATTTAAGTAGAGATACATTCAGCACAACATGCCAAACTTTTTTGCCAACCGATTTTCGTCGCTGAAATTGTGAATGTAAAATGCTCTCAAATTATGTTTCACATGAGACAAAGAACTTACTTGTCTTAGGATGTAATCATATCCAACGCTTGATGTGACATCTTTTGACATGTAGTTGTACATGAAATCTGTAGCCAGTGACACCTTAATTGAACAAAATAGGATTAGAATAGAGGTTAGCTATCACATCAGCTATCTCAAGAAACTTAACTACCTTCTGAGAAAGCTTCTGAACATAGCTCAAAGCAACCATTCCAGTGCTAGCAACTTGCCCAGTGGCAACCTGCAGGTATGAAGTAGTTTTTAAAGTGAGGAACAAAAGATGCTTGATGGAAACAAAAGATATATTTGAGTATGAACTCCTTTCTACTGAAAGTCGTAGAATGTTTAGAGAACTTCCTTGATAAAGAGATCCTTTTGCTCTCTAACAATTATCAGTTCTAAAAATCGGAACTGCAGCAAGACTTCATTGACATATTCAAACTGATAAGTACATATAAACCTTTAGATTTTGAAAACAAGATTTTTTCAATGCCTCTTCTGGTAAGCATTCAATGCCCCTCATGGAATTGTTACATAAGAAAAATAAAGGAGCAAAACTAAAATTTTCAAAGAAACAGGAGCTTCGTAGAAGTAATAAATGATTGTACAATAATTATTTGGTTCTGGATAAGTAAAAGGATTCAAGCCATGTCAAAATACCAGCTCATCCGTCTCATACCGAGCAGCATATCCAATACCAGACTTGCGATGCTGACCAGCCCAAAATACTTCTCCACCCAAAGACACATGAGGAGTCACACTCTGCACAAGAGAAGAGTCATGAGTTATCTGATGCACTTTGCCTAAGTAATAACAACTAATAGGTATAATTACCATCTTGTATGAGAGAGTGAAACATAGAAGCAAAAGAAATAATTTCAAATGTAATGTAAATCATATTGGTAACTTGCATCGACAGTTTAAAAATCAAATGGGAGTTCTATTTCTCCACATCTCAATTAACCTCCAGTCCTACACGATTAATTTCCTTAGACAAGAACATGTATATAGATACAAGTTCTCCCTCACCACTGTCTAAGGTTGAACTTTTATTTTGATTTGTTCTGTTAAGTGGAATTCACTGATAGACTGAAATTACTTATAATAACTATAGATAATCTTGTAGAATTACAAAATGAAATACTGGCCAAAGGTCCTCTATTACCTGCTTAAGTGTAAAACCTTGCTTATGTTGCATTCAGAATCATTTCAAGTTCAGTATGTTACTAAACAATATGTTACACAAAAACACAATCAGCAAGCCTTAACATTTTAAATTTTGCAGCTATTTTCTGAACAAATAAGAGATTTTCTAGGCTTCTTCAAAATTTTGATTATCTTATATATTCTGGTATTTTGATGCTTCATCTTCTTAAATATCCCCGTATCTTGTAGAAATTCTCGCATACATGGCTTAATTCTACAAAGCATTAGAACCGCTAAATGGCCATTTTCATGTTAATCTTCTAACATTTCTTAAGCCTCTTACCTCCTGTCAAAATCTTGCAATCATCATCATTTTCATATGGTCCAAAGAGTACTCATGTAGTAACTTATCTCTAACACCAATCTAGGAATCCAATTCATTCCTCTAACTCAACTCATGGTGCATTATTTGAAGGAAGTTCAGGCGACTTTTTTGACAATGAAAACATTTATTCGACTGCTGTTGAATCTGTTTCCACAGATCGGAGAATAAAAGCTTTACAATTATTTACCAAGACTAAGACATATGTCAATCAAACTCCAAACAATTGCTGTTCCTTGTTCATATTATAGATTCAAGGCCTCGTTCACATTTCTTAAATTGTCAATGAGGCTGCTTCTTATCTACTTAACTTAAACTTTTCACAAATTCAGCATTCAATGTACCAAGAAGCGTCACTTGTTTCAGATCAATATTTAATCATTTGAATTTTTCAAAGAAATAATTAAACTAGTAAAAGGTTATAATTCTGTTGGAAATGACCATAATGTCCATTGAAAATACAGCCTGGACTTGAATAGGACTACCTACATTCATTCAAGGACAAAAGATAGGAATGGTAATTTCAGCCCGGCCCGAACCCTTCCACCAAAATGACATCGTATTCGTCTGTAGATTTAAAAACCTACAAACCAAATCATCATCGATTTTAGTAGCAGCCTGAGCAAGCTCAGGCAGGAATCCCGCTGGGTGCAATGGGTGTCGGCCCGGCCCGACCCACCCATTATCATCTATTGGCAAATGAATCCTAAACACACCAGTAAACATGCTACTAAGTCCCCTCTTCGATCAAGTATCTAGCAACTTCATTGAAGGTGTAACAGAAGGATTTTTTACAAGTTTCTTTCTTCAATAATTAGTTTAGAGATGAACTGTAGAAGAAAAGGATTCGACTACTAGACAAAATCTTAAAATGCTTTAGATCTCACCATGCTTTTGTCCTTCTTTCATAATAATTACGACCACAAAATATTACACATAAACGGCATACCACAACAAAATATATTCTTCATAACTTTCGAGAATTGGACGGTAACATATAAGAAATTTCATGGATTAAGTCAAACATATACCTGAATATAGCTGGCTCCAAATAGAGCACCATTACCAAGTTGCAGTTGAGTCCTATAATCTTTACCCTGCTTGATGGAAAAAAATGTAAACACAGGGAAGAAAAAACTCTCAAAAGAAAAAGAATTGCAATTACTCAATCAAATCACTGGAATTTCTAGTGGAAAGCATCATAAGAATCTCAATAAAGAAATTACAAAAACATAATGGCATTATCATACTTTCTTAGGACCTCCAGCCATGAATCCTAATCCTATCCAGAATATGTTAAGTAATCACTTTTTTACCATACCATCAATAGTAATTGTCTCTCACAAGATCATTTGTATTATTAGTTTTCATCGGTAAGTAGCAGACACTCAACATGTAAAACTCAAAAAGGAAATATCCAATGTCAACCAGCAGGTTTAGCTGTCCTCTAAAACGTTGGAGCAATCCCAAAAAATAAAAAGACAAAATTAAGGATTAGTCATGTTCTTACAGTAGTTATACGGATACAACACATGTAAAGGATTGGATTCACTTACCTTAAACATGACAAGCAAAACCATTGTATATCAGATTCTACCCAGATGGTAGCCCCCGTAAAATTACAATATCACTCGGAAGATATGACAAGGTTCATGCCAATCTAATTTAGAAATCAATCTTGACTTTGTATCTAGCTATCTCTCCCTACGCATATTTGAGCTTGGTTATTCTTACTTAACTATATGGAAGCGTTACTGCAGTTAAACAACTTCCCATGGAACAGCAATAGCCTAAGTGATTATGCATTTTCCCTCCCTCTAAGCTAGATACAGAAAGGAACTATATCAGCTTTAAGATAACTTATGCTGCTGTTAGTATGCCTCTATTTTAACAAAAGTATCATGTCAGTTACAAAAATTGCATCCTCATATATGATTCTATGGTGATAAAGTACGAGTACTAGACCTTGTAATCAAAGTTGAACATGGCGTGTGACATATGAGGCTCACTGGTAAGCTGGACAGAAAGGAAGAAACAAAGCATAGCACAGTTACAAATCCATGAACAGGTTGCTCCTCCTCCACCCCTTTCTTTTCTTCCGATTCATTAAAATAATAAAACAAAAGATAAAGAAAAAAGGAGAGAAATTTGATCAAAATGAGTATGTTATACCTGAGCATTAGCCTTCAAGGCGAGATTATCAGTCAAATCACATTTCACTCTTGCATTGACTCTCCCATCAGTCAAGACCCTCCCAAAAAGCATCAACTATCAATATCCCATCACCAATCTCACGACTTTAACTCGCCAATTATCTCAATGTGATTATCACAAAAGGAGAAACAGCTAAAACAAGCCAGTGACTTCCTACCTGCGGGTCTATGAAATTAGCACCAAACTCATAGTGAGCAATTGGAATCTTTATAGCTTCAGAAGACTGTGAAGGAATTTCTGTAGGTCCCATGAACACGCTGATAGATGGTTGATAAAATCATCATTAACCAGAATGAATAAGAAATGAAGAGTGAAGCAAACGGCAAACGGTATAAATAACTTGAGCGGGAAAAGAAAAACTCTTTTCATTAAATCAAAAGAAAAAGAGCTAATGCACCTGTGACTGAGTGAGAATTTCTGATTCAGGCCTTTGGTAAAATCAAAGCGCAAACCCTCAAACAGCTCTGGCTTTAAGGACACTGTGAAGCCAATCCAATAAATTCAAAATCAACACTTCAAAAGACGCAAACTTTCAATCCCAAAACTTCATCTTAAACTTAATAAAATTAATGATAAGTAAACAAAAACAAATCAATAAAAAGATCCAACAGTATCGACACAGCTCAGGACAAGTAAACTGACACATAAAAAACAAAGGAACATTTGATGAAACCCAAATGGGAATCACTTATTAGAACGATAAATGAGAACAAGAATCGAAAAGGGTCTCAAGAGAAACCATACTGAGCGCTTCACGGTGGAGCTCCTCATAGGGAATAGGGCAAGGAAGGTTCAAGTAGTCCACTTTATTCGGAACTTCTTTGATTTTGTTCGCCGTTGTGGTAGCTGTGTGGCCGATATTCGTCGCCATTGTAAGTTGTCGGAGTGAAAATCAAGAAATCGCCACCGCAAGGAGGCGGGTACGGGGAGCTACAGAGTCAAAGAGGTGAAATAGGGAGAGCGGTTGCGTTATGTTTTATGTATGCGGGTTTTAAGAAATAAGTACCAAGACCTTAAAACCTTGGTTCGGTGGGGTCCTATGCTTCAGTCGTCAAATTTCTTAAAATTCTTTTTATGCCCTGTTTAGTTCAATGAAATACTTGATAATTACTGATTCTTTTGTTTGGTTAGAAAAAAAGATATAAAATAGTTATTCTTTAGCTTAATTGTTCCTAAAACTTTGGAATTGGTAAAGACAACTTACCCTTGTTTTTACCTGTTCTTCGCATATCGAAATAAACATCATGCGTTGAGGACCGCTATATCCCTGCAGAGTCTTCATGCTCTCGTCTCCCTGGCTCTCGTCTTCAGCTCTTGTCTCTCTCGCTCTTCACGCTCTTATCTTTTCTCTAACATTTGTCTGCAAGCGCTAATTTTTTTTAAGTTTTTTCTATCACTGTGGTTGTTTAGCTTACCTCTTCAGCCAAGTAGCTTTTTTTATGCTTGTTTGGCCTTCCCGTCTCTTCCAATCAACTTGACCAAGTTTTTGTTTTGGAATTTGTCTGCTTCCTGTCTCTTCCCTGTATCTTTGCGGGTCTTTCTGTTTAGCTTATTATTATCCTTATTTCTTAGGCCTCTAATCGAAGAAAAACACATTACTCACTTCGAAAAGCGAAAGTAGCTCTGACGATTGTTCCTTCTCACATCATCATCATTTAGTCATCGTTCTGTATTTGTTCACCACCAGCTTTATTTCCCATTTTGGTATTTGCTTTGCTTTATTCCATCGTCTTTTGTCTTTCGTCTTTCTGTTTTAGTTGGGTTTTCTTATTTTCTTTTTAATTGTTGGTGAGTATCTTTTGGTATTGGAATTCACTCAACAGAGGTTTGGCATGACAACTCCGACTTCGCCTCCTCCCAGTTCCGACAATGATAAACCCCAAAACCCAAGTTCGGTTTTGCTTCTCTTTATTGTTTTCTTTGATTGTGTGGTGTTATTCTCTGTTCAGTATAACTTTATCCTGTTACAGTCTTATCTGTTTCCATTTCTTTATAAATTTTCGAACGAGCAATACTTAACCGTTCTTGATTTCTTGGAATGAGCAAGCTAAAATCTTTTTCAGAGAATTTTTTTGATTCGAGCAGGACAAAGATTTGCTGTGATTTCTTAAAGAGGACGTCAAAAAATTTGTGTTTAAATCGAATAGGATCTTGCAATGTCTATGAACTGATGGATTGACTTAGGTAGTATGATAGCCACAGGTTTGACTCTGGGGGGTTCTTTCTAATATTATGACTTGACGCCCTAAGCGTAGGACAGAAAAGATCATACATCTCTTTTTTCAGAATACTATTGTACCGAGGTTGAAGTCTTGGATACGTAACGTTGTGTTGGAAGAAGAGGATGATGTTGTCAAGAAATCTATTGCAAAGCCCAGTTTAGCAGAAGAAGCAGCTGCAGCTGCTGATGTCCCAAAAGCTATTGAGGAATTGTTGGATTCAAAAAATCAAGGTGAATGAACAGATATTTTTTCATTCTTCCATTATCACAAGCTGTTGTTCTCTTATTGCGATATAATTTGTTATTGGTAATTAGATTTAGAATTGCTAATGTTTTATATCTTCCAATTTCAAAGAAGAGATACTTTCAGGAATTTGTGAATCTCTTGGACGTGCAAGTGCAGGAAATGAAATCATGACTACTGCAATACGCAAATTGGAAGGTAATGAATTTTGTATTTCTTATCAAGCTAGCAAATGCACCATATGTATAGTTGAGGTTCATTTTGTCCATCCTATGGATAAACCTATTAGATGAGATTGTATGTGGGGTTTTGCTCTTAGAGAAATGCAATGTGGACTAAAAAGTTCTATTCATTGATTCATTCTTAAATGAGCATATTTACATGCTTTGACAATTGTGATAACTTTTATTAATCATTGAATCTCATAGGCCAAAATTTTCAAGAATACATTGTCTTTAGAGGACTAGAATTATTGGATAATTGTCTTTTCTTTAACATGCTGGTATATTTTCAGTATGCCTTCACTACAATGTCAATTATTTCCAAAGCTGTGCTGTGCTTATTTGACAGCAAGCTTTATACACCCTAATGAATTCATTGAGAGCTAGAAAGTGTCTTAACTTATTTGCGCTTTCAACTTTTCCCTAGAGCAGTTTAGGCTTGGGTACCTTAGCTTTAACAGGCTGGAAATATCCTTATGTTTAGACTTCTTAGGCATCTCATCTGTTGGTTAATATATAGGTCTGCAGGAACTACCTAATATATTATTTTCTGCTAGTTGAGTAGAATATCTAGTAGAAATCAAATAAAGATTTTTTATGTGCAAGAGTTATAGAAAAACAACTCTTGTTTTCTCTCTACAATTGTAGTGTCTGATTGATTTTGCTTGATTTTTTCAGTGTTAATGCATGAATTTTGTAATTTGTTTGTCCATTATATCTTATCCATGGATCAGTTGTTTGCAAACTTAATTATTCTATGGGGTCCCCACATGAATTGGAAGTACTCAAGAAGGTCCTTTAGCTTCGTTTGCAAAATCTCATGTGTTTTGTCACTGGAATGTTTTCGGATGATAGATCTTGTCAGGTTTTTTAAATCTTATGCATAGTTGCAAGTACATATGTCGATATGTTCTTATTTTGTCTCAGGACTTTGTGAAAACCATCGAGGAGCCTTTCATGTCAATGAAGATGATCATAGAACCTCAATCGCAAATACTAAGGTAATCTGAACATGAATTGCTGACATATGATTTTTTTTTTAGATACAAGCAATAGATCTTTGGGAAGTTCTCAAATATCCAATAAATGTTCTTTTACCTTCCAGCAAATTTATGGGAACAGAAAGACAGAATTTGACTTGCACTCAGGTTTTCTCCTATCAAGTGTGATTCTGGTTCTTGTTTACTTCCTTTCGTAGTTGGTGTTAAAGTTCTTTGAATTTTAATTGACAGTGAGATCTTCCTCCCCACCTACAGCTGCAGAACCATCTGCTGCACCACACCCAAAGTCATACATGGAGGTAAATATTTATGCAACTCTAATAATAGATATGTGGGTGCATGGGGATGTTAGTTTAATTGGACTCTAGCATCCAGACAATGATCAAATGATGTTGTAAATTTCTTTAGTAATATAACGTGCTTGTTCCTACTCAGATTTATGGCCATGAAGCTGGACACTACTATACTGCTTGCTTATTTGTTATTGAAATGCAGATTATGGCCAAGGTCCAGAGGGAAGAAAAGCCTGCAAACATAAGAGTATATCAAATCAAGTTCTGCACTGTTGCTATTTTATAATATCCTATGCCCATATTTCATGTCAGGACTTGAAGCTTTCACCACCGGATTTGATGAATGGAAAGCATACAAATATTCAATTGCTTTTTCTTCCCACGACTTCAAAAAGTCTTAATTGCGTGTGAGTTTGACTTGTTTCTTTTTTTCTTTTTTATAATGGCTCATTTGCTCCAATGGAATGGTATCGATTTCCATCATCTCCATTCTGTAATTGAGACTATATAATAAATGTTGACATAAGTCGAATCAAATTTACTAAATATATGAAGCAAAAATCAACCACTACATAATTTGCATCATGATGGGTATAAATGGAGATTTACATCATGATAATAACAACAAGAACATTAATAATAATAAAAAGAAAAAGAAGAAGATTAATGATGATGATGAAGATGAAATTAATAATAATTAATAATTAATAATAATAATAATAATTAATAAGAAGAAGAAGAAGAAATTTAATAATAATAGGAATAATAAAATTAATAATAATAACAATGATAATAACAAGAAGAAAATTAATAATAATAATAACAATAATAATAAGAAGAAGAAAATTAATAATAATAAGGAATTTAATAATAATAATAAAAGTAATAAGAATCATAATAATAGTAATTAATAAGAAGAAGAGGAAGAAAATTAATAATAATAAGGAATTTAATTAAAAATAATAAAATTTTAATAATAAGAATAATAATAATAAGGAATAAATTAAATCACAAATAATAATAAGGAAATTAATGAGAATAATAATAATAATAATAATAATAACAACAATAGAGTTAGTGATAACTATAATGAATATTTTGATCTTTTTGTTATTTATTTCTTTTTTATTTTAAGTTTACGTTTTCAAACTAAATATTAAAAATTCTTTAGCAGTAAATTAAATAAAGTAATACTTATTCTATTATATTCTTTATTTATTCTATTCTTAAAAATAATTATTATATTGCTTATTTATTCCAATAGTTGAACTAAACATACTCTAACAGGAAACCAAAACCCTGTGGGTTTGGGTCCACTCTTGGGGCTCCGTCGGGTTGAACTTGGGAACATCGTCTTTGTTTGTCTGCTTGGTAGAGGAAGAAGAGGAGTAATACTAATATTAACAATGGAGCACTATTTATTTACCAAAATCAACAGTATTTGAACTTTGGGTACTGAAGTTCACGAGAGAGACCACCAATCAATGGATGTTTGTTTTAATGGCAGACTTAATCTGCTTGAGAGGGTGAACAATCTTGTACTGTGAAAATGTGCCCTATCGTATCAATTCCTGATTAACAGGATGTTCTTTGCACCAACTACTTGTTATGCATCATGCATGCCTTTTCCCTTTGAATTGTGCCTCGCCAACTCCTGTCACATACTCAATACTATGATCATTCTCATATTTAAGTTGGATCCAAAGTCTGTTTAATGTAAATTTATCTTGTTGAATTTGAATTGGGCCGGACTCAACCTACATCTCTGTTTTTCATGTCTATGTTGATTGCAGCTCCTCTGCGTGGATTTGCTTTCTGGTTGGATGTTGAGTTCATCGGTCCTGCAACACAACCTACCAATGCTAACCGGGCCATCAAACAAACAGTCTTCCTCTTGAATGCAGCCAAGGCAGAAAAACTCTCCCTTGACTCCCGTGGTCAGTTGGAACACCATAAAACTCTCCCTTTAAGGTGTCCTTCCTTCTCTGGCTAACCATGAAGAAAAAACTTGGCACCGCTGATCGATTATCCTACATTGATGTTAATATATCTTGCCCACTCAACTTTACGCATGCTGAATCCAAAGACCATCTCTTCTTCTTATGCTCGACAGCTACCATGATTTGGGAACAAGTCAAGTCTGTTTGCTGCTGGAATATATCCGATAACTCATTAACTAGTATCATTCATTGATTGACAACCCATTCATCCATTCCTAAAGCCGAAAGAGGGACATTCGCCATAATCATGGGTCTGACTGTTCAGTCCATTTGGAAGGAAAGAAACTCGAGAAGGCTTGCGGCTACAAGCAAAACTGTGAGAACACTAGTCGCAGAAATCACTAAGGGAATCAGCGAGCTCTTACTCTTGCGTAACCTTGCACCACCAGGCCACTAAATCAAATTCCTTCGAATTTCCAACCAATGTTTTCAGTTTAATATCTATTATTTGGTAGTCCTTCTTTGTTGTGTTGAATGCTAAAGGGCATACCCTTGGACATCCGTTGTTCTGTAACCTCATTCTTTATTAATTCAAGTTTTTTCTCTTTTCAAAAAAAAAAAAAAGACTAACAAGTAGCTAAAGTTTGTGTACATCTCCAATTTGGCTTTGTTCTGCACTATCCGTGCATTCCATATACTTTCCTGAGTATTAAAAAATGAATAAGCCATCCTAAGATTAAGTAATGCCAGCGGTTGATGGGAATGACTAATGAATTGACCTGTACTGGATGTAGAAGGATTTCCTGTTCATGGAGCAACTGCAAATCCCAAAAATCACCCAAATTCATGTAATCAGGTGTCAAGGTGGCGGTGGAAAAGTTGACGGAGCTCGCCCGTACTGCTTCTTTACAGAACCATACAGAGTCTTCTTATAAACTTCATACGAATATCTTATTAAGGGATCTCAGTCTTTCTGTGCTCACTTGTAGTCTGACCATCTTTTGCAGACTTTAATATGCTTTTACAGTCCATTTGAGGTTGAGTAAGATCAGTTGCTCGAAGGGCTCGGTAACCCTTTATCACAAAGCAAAGAAAACCATACATTTATACACTTTTAAGAATTGCTCTTTAAGTTGATACGAGGATCCTGATTTCAAGAGTGAAATAAAATTTCGTGCCTTAAGCCTTACAAGTCATGATGCGATTGACTCAAATCTCCGGCAAGCTTTCTAGCAAAGCAATCACTGCATGTTAATACAACAGAAGTATTGCGACCCTACGAGTTCAAGCCAGGCTTAGCCTAAGTGTTGGTTAAGAGATTCCAGCTCAACCTCAAACATTTGTAAATCTTGAGAAATACTGAAAGACTCGAAATCAAGACTAGAACTGGAGACTCTTAAGGACCTCTCGGACCACTTGCAGAAAAGACTTGGTATAATATTAGTACAGGTGAATCGACATCTGAAAATGAATGATCTGATTGATATTGCCGATCATGATCTGATTGATAGTGCCGATCTTAGATTGTTGCTCTACTTAATCTACGTGTTTTAGTTGGTGTAAAATCGAGTCTCAAGTTTTGTTTACAAGCAATTACAATTGTTTCTTGAATTCTTTTAATCGTCGAGAATGAGATCGATTTAAAAGACTTAAGCCTTACGGAAGATTGTTCATTTTCAACCATATATGCTATTGTTAGATGTTTCCTTTTTATGTGAGATTTAATCTCAATATTCCTCCTCACCTGCAATCTCTTTTGGGGTTTATCAAGTGAACTATTTAAGGTTTTCGGACTCCAGGATCTTTGCTAGTCCATTGGACCTTATTGGCTCTGATACCATCTCGAAATTTAAATTGGGTTGAGAATAAAGTCGACCCCAAAGACTTAAGCCTTATGAAAGATTGCTCATTCTCAACCTTACATGTTATTGTTAGATGTTGTTTGTTCATATACGTTGAGACAATTAAGAGTGAATCTAATTTAATTTATTGTTATTGAATTCTTAAATTCGAATTAACGAACTTATTATAATTAATTGAATATAAAAAATTATTATATTTGATTTTAATTAAAATGAACTTATTAATTTTAACGAAAATAATATGTTTAGGTCAAATTTGTAGAATTAGGTAAAGTTGTACAACATGAACTCACTAACTTGCAATTTGATGTATCTCTTCCTGTAATGGGATTGTCCTATAGAATATGTTATATTTGCAGTTAGTTTAGATTGATTTCAATCTCCTTTACAGTTACTTATATGATTATGTTGCAATTTCTATAAAACATTGGACAATAATATGTTATGCTTCAAAGAAGAACAGATAACAAATAAGCAAATTATTTATTTAAAAAAAGGTGAGCTATTGTTTCTATAAATGTAGAAATAATAATATGTTAACAAAGAAGCAAATTATTAAAAAAAAAGGTGTGTTAATATTTCTATAAATGAATTTATCCATTTGATGTGAGGAAAACTATTTAAATAATTAGACTAAATTTTAATTTAATATTAATATTTTAATTTTTAAAATTTTTATAAATTTAATTTTTATTTTTATTTTTATTTATGTAATTATTTGTTTACGTATTTCGATATTTTTTCTCTTTAAATTGTTTTTAATTTTTTTCTGGGTTTATTGAAAAGAGTCTTTCTAATAATTGAAAATAAGACTACGTACTATTAGACCTCCTCAAACCTTGCATTTCAACGAAATTTCTAAAGGGATGTTATTGTTGTCTTTTAACTTAAAACTTAAACATCTTTTATTAAATAAGCTTATGGTTTTATGAATAGAAAAAGGCACCTTGTATATGATAACTAAAAATTGAAACTTTGTATACAATAACTTTTGTTTAATTAATAAATTAACTTTATTAGTTAAACAAAAGTTAATTTCACATGCATACACACAAACATGATGCACTGATAAGATCTCTTCTTCTAGACACCACAAAAGAAAGTGGTTGCTTCTATTTCTTTTGATTTCTGTGTATATCACTTCTTGGGACATTGAAAGTGATAGGGTTTATCTCCACTCAGACCTCTCCTGCATGCATGTATTATCAACCTTCCTTTAATTATTCACAAGGCCAGCAAAGGACCACTACAAAGTGTTTGTGACAATATTGGTACATGATCTAAGATATATACATATCAATCGTTACAAGATCATGTTTGTGTGTAAACATAAGTTATTATTTGTTTTATTTATGATTATATTCGTGATCATACTTTAAGATTCTTCTTCTTAACAAAGAGGGCGAGTTTTCGAACAATTAGTAAAGTTACTTCTTTGTGACTAAAAGGTCATGGATTCGAATTATAGAAACAGTCTTTACTTTGTAATTATTTACATAGAATTAGGTTTATGCCATCTATAATATGCTATTGGATTAGTAAGTTAATAATGATCTTAATGAGTATCGATCTTACTATTCTTTCGTGGGTGCATAGCTGAAGATTAACTCATGCATATATACATTATATTTACACGTAATGAGCTCCATTCTTTATGTATGTGCATGCGTGAAAGAATTAAATTAATAAAGAATATAGAAAAGTAGAAAGAAATAATTAAAAAGTAGGTGATTAAAAAAGAGATATACTTTTAGGTGGTAATAATGTCTCAATTATTGCCTAAGTGCGTATCTCTTTTTCACTTCCAACTCTGATTTTCTATTCTGTTTGTGACATTCCCACCATAGTTGGTTCTTAATTTTCTATGCTATTGTGTTCTTGGTTGGTCTTTGTCGTATTTAGGAACCAGTAACGAGTTCTTCTTCTTAATTTCGTAGTATATCTATATTCTGAATTCTGAATTATATATGAGATATGCTTTTCATTGACAATAATTACATGCATAGCTAGGTTAATTTTTTGGTACCACGACTGAATTACAATCTTTTTTTGGGATAAAATAGAGATTTTATTTAAAATTAAGAAGCTATTACACAAGTTCGTAATATAATTACACCAAATATATCATCTAATACGAAACAATCTTACAAATATTTCATCTAATACGAAACAATCTTTTAATATAGAGATAAGGCTGCTTAATATTGAGCTTTTTTAGACTTCGCGTTTTAGCAAAATTTTTATTAGATTGTTGTTGTTGTATATTGTCTAATACTAATTCGCATTCTTCAATTAATACAATTCTTATGCTTATTTTGTATCGAGACGAGTAAATGATTAATCAAATTCAAACCCTCTCGGGTTTTAAGGATCTAACTAAGGACAAGAAAATAATAGATTCAGATACTTGTTAAGATTTTTAAACAATTAATATACATATGGGTTTATCTGAGATAGTCATTTTATTTTCAAAGAATAAAGATACGTACTATTGGATTTTTTCGAATCCCATATTTTAGCGAAACATTTCACTAAGTGTTGATGTTGTTATTATTGTTATTGTAAGTTATAAGAAATTATTTCATTGATTAATTTCAATTGAAAATTAAATTATTTTAATAAATGACCTTATGTTATATCTCTTAAAATTAATATTATTATATTATCATGGTAATAAAAATATATATTTTTAATTATTGTTTACTTATAATAATTTATAATAATTTTACTTATAGTTCTAATTATGTTCAACTATATTTAACTTAATATGATTATCAAGCACTTAACTGCTCTTTTTCCTATAACTTCTATAAAAGAAATATTCCTATTCTTAACAAGAGTCTAATCATTGAACAATAATTCCAAATAGAGTCTTAATCGTCTTTAGTACCTAAAAGCATGCCTGCCTTAACGTGGCCTTATATCGTTGGATTGATGCTCAAATAAATTAGCTTGACCCGATGCCTCCTGATTTTACTTTCCAAACAAATCTTTCTTAGTTGATTTGATTGTGGTAGAGTTCTGCCAAAACGATGAGCTCAGCCGCCATTAATGGAGTTATCTTTGCTCTTAAACAAACCTTCCACTACTCAATTATGATCGATAAAAGGTGATCGATGATAACGTACGAGTCTTATTTTATTGACACTGATTTTGAATCAAACTTATGATGCAGCAACGGAAGACACATTGCTTTACTATAACATAAAATGTATAGTTCTAAGAAGGATATTTTGCATGCAACATTTCATAATTCTCCTCTGTATAAACAACTTGGTTTTCAAGCTCCTGTAAGATTCAACAGAAGTAGAACAATAAAAAGAAGAAACTCCGAGTTAAATCAGCCCATAATGTACTCAGCGTCCCATATATACATACTCCACGATTCCTTAAAATTCATTCTATGTTTGTGTTTAGTCCTTATCTGAAAGGAACCAGACAAGTAGTGACTCGAAAGTCGTAACAAGAACCTTGCACATACTCTTTTCCTCTCATTCTCAGGCAGTTCTTCTTTGGTTGCCCCACCACATATATGGCTGTGTACTCACCTTTTTGTATGTCTATTGTCTTTCAGGATGAGCCTTGACGAGGACTTTGAGGTTGAGAGTGAAGACACTCACGCATGACATACCACAGTATTGTGGTATGTTAGAGACAGAGAGCTTACCGTCATTGAATGCATGTTCTCCGCCATTATTGATTCATGTGTTAATGTGCGCACGGTTGTTGGTCCAATCCCAATATATGAACTCAACTTGCATTTGCCTGCAATCCTTCTTCACGCGTGAACCTTACTGACTTCTATGTCTATAGCCCTCAAAATCTACATGTGAAAATGACAAATCGGATTAGAGGGAATGAAATTGAACATAATTTAACATAAATTTAAAGTGAAAAAAAGTCAATTGAATTAATCTAAACACTAAATCGATTTAATCAAAATATCAAAATGACATTTTATTAAAATTAGATTAAAATAAAAAAATAATCAAATCTGACTCGTTATTTCGTTTATATACCTAATATTCCTTCTCGTATTTTAAATTAATAAATAGTTTTATTAAAATATATAATGAAATAAAATGTCGATATCAATTATTCACAACCTTTCTCAAACTTATGACCTTTTTTGTCACAAAAAAATAAGCTTACATTGGCGACCATATCATTACCATAATTTATTGTATTACTCAAATTTATATAAATGTAATCCAGCAATTTACAACCTTAATCAAAGAGAAACCAATGACCTATACATAAATCTTTTAAATAGGACGCAGTACCCTTTATCTTATTTCCATGAGGCTTTAGGCTGACAACGGGCCATTTCAAGGGCAACGTTTGGTCTGGGTCCACGATTCTGTCCTCTTCTGCAACGAAAAGCTGGACACTATAGTGGCAGGTGCCAAGTTGAGATAAACAAATTAGTTTTGGTAACCAAAAACCCTAATTTAAAGAGAATTAGAATTTTTTATGTAGGTAAAGTATAGAGTCTATTAATAAAAATTAAGCTTAGGTTAATTATTACTAAAATAACTATAACTAATTATTTGAATAATTGATCTTTACTATTTATAAATCCTTTAACATTTTCATATTTAGTCAATATGAGATACTCTAACACTCCCCTTCAAGTGTAATTAGGACTAGACATTTAATTGTCACTTGAAATAAACGCAATGGTAATTAGACCGAGCCACTAGGACTGGACATCTAAACGGACAATTAGAAAATTAATAATCCGGACCAAACTTGCTTTGATACTATATTAGAAATTTTAATATGAGTAGAGTGTAGAACTTATTAGTAAGAATTGAGTCTGAGTCAACCATTGTCAAAATGATTATAATTAATCATTTAAATAGTTGATCTTTACCACTTATAAACTCTTTAACATTTTCATGTTTAATTAATATAAAATATTCTAAGAAAGTGCTCTCTCCGTTGGGTTATACTTAAAAGCTAAATCCATATTTGATGAGCAGTAAATTGGCAAACACTTTAACTTTTATTAAAAGGGTTAGGTTAAAATTTTATTAATTCTTATTAATAAAACTTTAAATTTAATATTATGACATCATAATTGAATAATTTGAACTCATTAAAATAATTTTTAAAAGTATTTTTTAGTATTTTATTAATTCTTATTAATAAAACTTTAAATTTAATATTATGACATCATAATTGAATAATTTGAACTCATTAAAA
>JAOQMS010000003.1:5391075-5402247 GCA_027563885.1 Erythroxylum longipes | reverse complement strand
CAAACCCCTCAAACCCACCATTCCAAGAAACCATGTTACCATTTCAAGCACTTGTCCTACCAGTCACACTACTACTGCTACAACTACTTGTAACTGGCATATCCACCACCAAAACCATCACAAAGAAACAAACTTTACATCCTGATTTCCAGGACTTGGATGTGAAACAGGCAATCACAGAAGCAAAGACTCGACCTTTTGCAACTTCCCAATACCATGAACCTGTCAAGAACAAGAGTGACAGTGAAACCCAGCAAAAATGGAAGCTAACCCTTGTGCACAGAGACAGAAAGATGACTTCTTCCAAAATGAAGTTTCACAACCACAGCCGAATTTTTCATGCACGCATGCAGAGAGACGCCAAGAGGGTTGCCAGCCTTGTACGTCGACTTTCCGGAGGCGGCGGCGGCCGGAGTTACGCTGTGGAAGATCTCGGGTCGGAGGTGGTCTCCGGCATGGACGAGGGTAGTGGTGAATACTTCGTTAGAATTGGTGTTGGCAGCCCGGCGAGAAGTCAAGACATGGTTATCGACACAGGAAGTGACATAGTTTGGGTCCAATGCAAACCTTGTACTCAATGTTATCACCAGACCGATCCGTTATTCGACCCGGCTGATTCTGCGTCGTTCACCGGTGTGTCATGTAGTTCGTCGGTGTGTGACCGGCTTGAGAACGCCGGTTGCAACGAGGGCCGGTGTCGATACGAGGTGTCGTACGGTGACGGGTCCTATACAAAGGGGACATTGGCCCTTGAAACACTCACGTTCGGTCGGGCTGTAGTCAGAAACGTGGCTATTGGATGTGGTCATCGGAACAGGGGCATGTTCGTGGGTGCCGCCGGCTTGTTGGGCCTCGGAGGTGGATACATGTCGTTTGTGGGTCAATTGGGTGGCCAAACCGGTGGTGCATTCAGTTACTGTTTGGTGAGTCGGGGCACCGACTCATCCGGGTCACTAGAGTTCGGGCGTGAAGCGTTGCCCATGGGTGCGGCATGGATCCCTTTGATCCGAAACCCACGGGCTCCGAGTTTCTACTACATCGGTTTATCGGGTCTTGGAGTTGGAGGCATGCAGGTGGCTGTATCAGAACAAGCTTTCCAGTTGAATGAACTGGGGAATGGTGGTGTTGTGATGGACACGGGGACCGCCGTGAGTAGGCTACCAACGGCAGCTTACGAGGCCTTCCGGGATGCTTTTGTGGCACAAACCGGGACTCTCCCTCGAGCATCCGGGGTATCCATATTCGATACATGTTATAACCTAAACGGGTTTTTGTCGGTTCGGGTGCCTACCGTGTCATTTTACTTCTCGGGTGGGCCAATCCTGACCCTTCCAGCAAGGAACTTTCTCATCCCAGTGGATGATGTTGGAACTTTCTGTTTTGCATTTGCGCCTTCCCCTTCAGGACTTTCCATCGTAGGAAACATCCAGCAAGAGGGGATTCAAATCTCTTTTGATGGATCTAGTGGCTATGTGGGGTTTGGTCCCAATGTTTGCTAAGTAGGTGTTATCATATTGTGCATGTAAAGGAGAACTTCTATTTAGTCTCTAGACATATATATATATATATAAATATCATAAGCACTCTATGGCTTAGTCTACTAGTGTATACATAATTAATTCAGAATGGAGGTGTTAATGTTGACCATTCACCTGCCAAAAAATGATTGAACCCATATAAAGTTTTGATTTTCTTTTTCACACTCTCTCTTATAGATCTTGTTGTATTCTGAAGTATAAAAACAATGTAAAAATGGTAGTTTAAAGATGGGATGTGAACATCAAACAAGTCCCTCACTGGTGTTGGTCAAAAGAATCCGAGAAAAGGTAAACTTAGTTTGAATGTTGAGATGATATAGGATCCAAGAGAGTCCTTTTTTACAAGGCATGTATGTATGTATCTATTATGTACATACCAAAAAGACATAGTTCAGTCTCCAATAGTGGAAGATTGAAATCATCCTGACACTGCATAATTTTTGCTCATTGTCCAACAAACTTTATTTCCCATCTCCAAACCACGAAGATTCCTCCGCTGTTCTTTTCCTCCTTTTATGTTTTGTTTCTCTTTCTCACAAGGCTATAGTGTGTAAAAATGATGAGAGGGAGGTGAAGGGAGCCACCATCTGGGTGGACATGTGAAGGCAATCACTAGGAGCCTCTGGTCTACCTTTGGAGTAACCTAATTAAGTTAGTGAGTACATTCACGCTACGACTTTCTCCACAGCCTTTACCTTTTTCTCCTTTTCATTTGACAGATTTGAGAGCATAATTATCCTGCACAATGCACACCCTTTTCACAATTGGTTTACATTAGTAAAAGACTTCACATCCATCTTGGAATGGTGTCTCAATTTATAGTTTGAGACTCCTCTTAACCTTGCAAATAAGGTTTTTTTGTAAAATAAAACAATTGAAGCGTTCGTAGCATAAATTTATTGTGATATAATCAGAGAAAATAAAAGGAAAAAGAAGAGTTCCCAAGTTATACACAGCAACAACTCTATGATGGGAGATGTAAAGTCTTGATTAAAAGGGTTACAGGTTAAAAATGTTGGAGAATACTGTTAACCCTCAAAGGGTTTTTGATAGTACTTTGAAAGGCCCACAAAAGAGAACATTTTGCAGCTTCATGAAATTGGTGAAAGGGAAGGGAATCAAGAAAAGCCAGAAACGAATTGTAAGCTTTGTCAGGAAATTTTAGGATCATTCAGTATATGCTTGCATTACTTGGACCTTTTTTCCTGGTGTTCTTTAGGGTAATCAGTGATCACAAAACATAAAAAGATCCCAAAGCACTGCCTCGCTAACTGAGATTCTTTGTCAGGACATGTCTTAATTGTCTCTGACTAAAGCTTAAATTTTAACTTCAAGAAAGGTTCAGTTGATATAATTTGTCACTGCATGTATACTAATTTAGGATTTTCAAGATCTGAATTGTTGTTTAGTTTGCAATGCTTAAAAAATTTAACCAATTTAGCTGATTCATCTATAAAAATTTTGCCCCCCTAAGAATGGTCGAGTCGATAGAGTGGGAAAATATGGATCAAAAGGTCCTTTGTTCGAATTCCTCTACTTACACTCTCTCAATCAAGCCTGTCATACAAGGCTTGTCTAATGCGAAGTACCCGGTTGGCGTGATTTGCAGACTATTGCGATAATCTAGGGGTTTAATTAGTGCGCATCCAAAGAATAGCAGCTGCGGGTTCTTCCATTTCCAAAAAAAAGCCATAAAAACTTTGAACTATTCAACTTTTCAGTTTGGTTTGATTTATTTTAATAACTATTGATGTTAAAAACTAATCAATTTATTAATTAACGATCAGTTTTTATAAATTAATAAGTTCTTATAAATCAAAATAAATTAATTAATTTTTATTTTTTAATCTTTTTTTCAATTAAACTTATAATTATTTGATAGATAAATACAATATCTTTTGATCATATTTTAAATTCTTTAATTTTATTTAATCTTTAATCGATTTTATAAAGTCTAACAACGGTTGAACCTTTTAAACCTTAAACTTTTTATCTTATCAGTTTGACTTTCAATCTGGTGTTTAAAACATTGATGTTTGAGTTAAAATTTTACCTTGATAATTTAAAGATAATTAAATAATAAAATATGCTAAATTTTATAAATATTAATTAGACCAAGACCACCACTTAATTTTGAGTTATTGACTTACTAAATGTAGGTCATTTGAAAACAGGCTCTCTATTCATTAAGAGTAAGGTTATGTACTATCACACTTCTCCAAACTCTGAATATCAGCATGACTGAAATTGTTGCTGTTGACTTACGAAATGACTTCTCTTAATTATGTGATTTAGATTAAAGCTATCACTTAATTTTAAGGTATTGACTCTACTTAATTTTGAGTTATTTATTTACTAAATGATTTAACTGAGCAATGTAATTTAGAACAAGACTATTACTTATAATTTATTTAGTGTTTACATTAAAATCAGATGAAGCAAATTGTACTAGTATAAAAAAAATATTAAATTTAAAGCTTTTTCAAAATACCTAGCTAGACCTACATGGACAATGTAGGTTAAACGGTGTTGAAGAAATTTCGCACAACTTGTCTCAAAGGTTCATAGCAAAATGGACCCATGGCCTCCTCTCCAGCTTGCAACAACCTTCAACCCTTTTCAACTCTTTTGTTTGCTTGTATTCATTTGTTTTTTTTCACCTTCTTTTGTCTATTTTAATATAACACAAGATACCCAAATCACTCTTTTTCCAACTCTTGTGTATACCTCAAACATGTGAACATGTTATTATAACATGTAAAACTAGTTTTCTAATGTTTGCAACTCATGTTACATTACACAACAGACTAAGTCACTTAACCTTTCTTTTTGACGTATTCTGGACTTTTCCTATCTCTCCAATCCTATCTGAAATCTAACCCTGGGAACCTAGTCCCCACCTGCTCAAAATCCAAGGATTGGATTTCTTCATGCAAATTTATAATGTCTTAGGCTGTGATTCAGCCATAGATATCAACAAAGAACAACCTGCAGATTCCAAATTAACTGCCAACCTCTTTTAAAAGCCCTAATTTCGAAGTCCAAAATAATTTCGTATAGTGCTATACAACAACAAAAACGGCGCAATTTTCGGTTAAAATTTTTAACCAAAGTTGACGACAGGGGAACGAGTATTATGAAATCAATACTATAAGAAGGTTGTTAATAATTTTTCAAAGTCATGGGACAAATTAATAATTTATCAAATCACAAGAAATCCGCTAAATTTAACCCTAATAATGATAATGATGATGATAAAATATAAATATGGATATGGATATTATAATTTGATGAGAGAGAGAGCCAGTTTACTACAAATTATAATCATCATCGTCATTATCATCACACCCAGTCTGAATCTCGCATTAAAGCGAGATCTGGAAAGGTTTGATAGTATACAACTTTACCCCTACAATTTATAATATTTACATTAAATATTAATAAAAGAGATTAAGAAAACTCACTTTTATTGCTCTCAAATATTGTGAAGCATTAATACAATAGGGTCTTGCATAGGGGACCAGGTCTTCTATTCCCAAATCCCTGTTCCTCCTATGCCCAAAGCTCTCTCAACCATTCATTGCAATAAATTTGATGGTTGAAGGGTTTTGAACACAGGGGGAACGGGAATTCGAGAACAGAAGAATTGATCCCCTTTCATAAGAGAGAAAGAAAGGACTTAGGAGGCTTTTGTTTTATAAGAAAGGGTTTTATGTGCATGGTGTAAGAAAAGGTTGAGCTTTAGTAGGATAGGGTAACAGAGAAGATAATTATAGGGCTTTAGTAAGATAGTAGATGTTTGAAGAGTTTTAGTAAAGGAGTTTTGGAGAAGATGGACTAACACAGGGGAATATCCTTATGAGAAGAAGGATTGCCCACCTCTTTGCCTTAAGTACCCTTTTATAGGCACACAAAGTTCTAGTTTTAGAATTTTTAATACACTTTGTGGCCTTCGGAGTCCACAAGTCTATTCAAGAAGCAAAGTAAAACTACAATTCAAGACCTCTTTCTTGGACTGGACCCTTTCTGGTTTGATGATGTAGGAATTGAGGTTTCCTTAAATGCAGAAGGGCAAAGCTCACTCACACTGCACATTCCACATCGAGGTCTAAGAGGAGTGCATATTGTCTGTCCAAACCCAACCTGTTCCCAATAATTCGTTCCATCAAAAACATATGCTTAAACTAAGAAAGAAATATAGGGATTTGCATAAAGTAAGAATTACCAATAGAGGGTTTATTGGAACCCATTCTTCCTTTGGAAGCCAACGCTGCAGAGCCACTCTT
Organism: Erythroxylum longipes; assembly: GCA_027563885.1. Classification (NCBI taxonomy): domain Eukaryota; kingdom Viridiplantae; phylum Streptophyta; class Magnoliopsida; order Malpighiales; family Erythroxylaceae; genus Erythroxylum; species Erythroxylum longipes. The sequence goes on along the minus strand of JAOQMS010000003.1, from coordinate 5,396,423 downwards.
GTTTCTTCAGGAGTTGAAGTTTTCTACCAAAATTCAATGATAATAGCCTCAAGAATAAGAAATCATCAGAAGAGACCGGAGAGGGGAAGCTCATTGTAGACAATACGATCACCAAGTAAGCAGCCCTGGAAATCTTTCAGGAAAACACAATATACCTGCTTTGTGCCCGACCGTGATACCCATCCGAGTCGATTGCAAATGCGATGCACGTGGGTATCTACACATATACCTTGTACATTGTTCCATGCAATATTCATAACCTAAATCACCAATAACAGAGAATTCTTAAGAAAACAAGTTAACCCTCCCACGTTCTGATTCTAAAGGCAAAAAGATAAATTGTTAAACAGACCAGGTGTGCCATCTTAGGTCCTATCCCTGGAAGAGAGAGCAATTCCTCCAGTGTGCTCGGTATGTCACCGTCGTATTTCATAACACAGATCTTAGCTATTTTTTTCAAATTAGTTGCTTTTCTCGTGTAAAATCCAACCTACAATAGAAATGTCATAGAGATTGTGTCAAATCACTGCAAAAAAAAAAAAAAACTGGCAATATGAACCTTTGAAGAGCCTAAAGTTAACAATATATTCTCATTATCTAGTATGACTCCGGGACACACATACAGGGTAAATCAAGTCCTTTATAGTTGTTTCATCTGCCTTTTCAATGGTTTCAGCAGTCAGCAGATTATTTTGATTGAGACGCTGAATTGCTCCTGCAATCCAAAACACAAGCTTTTTAAGTGAATATCAAGAAGTACATTATAGCAACTGACAAGTATACAAAAATATAAATCTCAGTTTGCAAAATTGCCGGATCCAAAAGATTAGTTAATGCATAGTACACTAATCTCTAGATCCTTAATTAGGTTGTAACATTTTTCACTCAGGAAAGATTGTTCCATTATCAAACATACATGGGCACAAAAGTTTTATAGAAGTGTGAGCAGAACATAATAACTCCAGCAATGTCAACCAGATGTTTTTGCTTTTTACATTCAAGCACTTGACACCATCTGTGTTTCAGTTTTATGTATTCCATTTAATCTTTCTGGTGTTATACTCCAGCTTCAGAATACGCATTAATGATCAACAATATGGTGCACCAGTAACCTTGCTATCATAATACAAATTCTAACAATAAAACAGAACCTCAGAAAATTTAGTAATAAAACTAAGAAACTTACCGTGAGTTACATGATCCTTTGTTTGGCTGGACAAAAGTGACGATGCCAAGACAGCAAATCTTCTTTGCTGAACATAAGGAAAATTTTAAGTATTTAGCAAAATCACCAAAACCTAAAACATTAGTTTTTGACACTCATAACCTACTAGATACATAACAGCATATTAAGTCTTTGAAAAACTGACAGCTTAAAAATACCACTGCCAATGTTCAAAAGTTTAGCATAAAAATTAGAAGAAAATGCCCCTTACATCTTTCCAACACAAATCTATAAACCGTCAGCAAGATTACGTATCTCTTGATCACTCTTTTTTCAATGATCCGCTGGTTATTACTCAAAATGGCTAACACCAAACAAGATGGATAAGAACAGAATCTTCCAAATGAGAAGACAATAATCAAAGAAATATCATCCATCAAAATGAAAACTCTCCCCAATTATCTAAGACAACAGTTCTCTACGGCATAAATCTAAATAGACCATAACGCCTTTATCAGCCACGAAACTGCAATTACCTCTAGAAAGGTAGTCACCAAAGAAGTTCAGATATATTTAGATGTACATGAAATGATACTAGTATTTTTAAGGAGCTTGAAAGCTGGTTCAAATTCTATTGCTAATACAATCACACAGATATTAACAAATATATGACCACAATGAGTCAAAATGGATCTTCTAGTACAACCAATTTCTTTTCATGTCGTACATATTTGCTACACAAAGAAGCCACGACTAGTCAAGTAATGTAACAAAATGTGATGGTTCAATAACTATTTAACATAATTAGGCGGGCAAGCATAGGGTATCCCAACAGCTTAGGGTACATATTCTCTACATTGGCGATTAATAGGAAAGCATACTACCTTAGGCGGAAGCAAAATGCCAGCCTTCTCACATCCCATGGTGTCTACTGGTGCATCTTCAGAGGACCTCATTTGACGAATTCCTTCAATGACCCTTTCCCAGTTGGCAGGAGATTCATCTAAGTTGATTCATAAGATACCATGAAGGATTATAACAAGGCAGAAATGTTATCTCAGCCAATAACAGCTCTTGACACTTGTTGGATTAGCAGTAGTTCACCATGTAGAGAGATGAACAAAAACATAAGTAATCACAAGAGACAAAAACAAAAGAAAATTAACAAAGTCAATCAACTACACTGAATATCAGCAGGCGATTATTTTCACTTATAAACTGGTAAGAGTGTATTTTCAATCCCACGTTCTGCAAATGGAATTTCATTTGTTTCCTGTCTCAACAAGGACGAAATTCCAATGTCTTAAAATTTTTCAGATCAACAATTTTGTCTCCAATGATATTTTGTCATATTGTATTAGTACTTCCAATTACAAGAATGCCAGGTCTCATGAAATTTAAATAAGGAGAACCTGGGAATGTTTATTTCTTCTCAACCTATCTAACTATATGTTCATAAGGATCCTACAATAATTAGTGTCCATATACACTTCTTCCTACCTTTTGGCCCAGTGATAGAAGTACTTTTGGTGTCTACACATAATACAGGGATGGCCTCAATTTTTGACTTCCCTGCAGAACCATTTGGAAGGGAAAAAAAAATCAATAGTTCGAAGCAACATCTAAATCAATTCTAAGGAAGTGTTCCAAGGAACGCGGAAGACATAGGTTCAACATTAAATTTTCCCTTACACACAACATATGGCACTAAGCAAATTTAAGCTTGAAAATGATAGCTTCGAAAAAGGATAATATTATGAGATGCAGCTAAGTTATTATCGGAATGCATGTTGTTGAACATCATTTCTAGACCACTCCAATCCTATTTCCTTTCCTATAATGGAGAGGATGGCATTACTATGCTTAACGTACTACATTATACTCATTTAACCTATTACAATGGCACAAACATTCTCACGGCAGTTGCATAACAGTCAAATTAGAAGTCGGCAAGTTGGTAAAATTTATAACTAAAAAAGAAAAGAGAACCAACCCGTGTCTCAAAGCACATGATATGTTAGGTATCTCAATATTGTCTAGTCATAAGGACGAAAACAATGATATGATCTTACTTACGCAGCTGGCCAGAATCATCTGCCTTCTTATAAGCAAATGTTTCAATATCTGGAAGAGTACAAAGCTGCATAGGAGAGGAAAAAAAAAGAACAGAAGATGCTTCAACACTCGTTATCAATCAACTGAACTAAACATTTAGGTGTCGTAAACTACAAAAACAACCTAATAAATTTGCATTTAGAACAAAACCCAAATCAGAGTAACTTCAAACAAACAAAGAGCAACTTAAACAGTGACGAGCAGCGAAAGTAGCCGTTTTTGAGCGATCCAACAATAACTTGAGGGGAAAAAAAATAGAGAAAGGAAAAGACCCTTGCTTTGTCTGCATCTTGTAAAGGCTCCTCGTCTGCAACGGTTCTTTTAATTCTCTTCTTCCTCACAAAGACACGAACTTTAGGATCAGAGACTCCGCAGGCACCTACAATTTCAATATAAGAAAAAAGTAAACGACGGGAAAGGTTCATTGTTGCCAAGAACAGCACTCTTCTGCAAAACACGCCTTTGCTGCTCTAACCTGTGTCTGGGTCTGTTCCTGAAGACTGCATCCTGGTTTCGGAGTTGAACGATTTAGAAATGGAAGAAAACTTTGTACTGGTAAATCTCTCACATTTGATTCTCCCAATGGCTGCTGAATTTGAAATTAGTGGTTTTTGTGCTAAAAGATTGAAACTCTTTTGGAGGCACACAGACATTGGCCTTTGTCCTTCCTCCTTCCCCAAATTAGAGGAACAACAATCCGAGAGGACCCTCATAACCTTAAAAAAAAAATATTACTCCTTAGATTTTTGCTGAAAAGGCTAAATCAATTTTCTCTTAAATAAGTTAATAAAAATGAGCAAATTATAATATTAAATAAATAAGTTTATAATATAATGATATTATTATAATGAATTTTATTTTTTACGTTTTTATAAATTAATATTTAGTATATATATTATAAATGGAGAATTTACAAAAAAATATAATATAAATAAGCCTTATAGCATTTAAATTAAAACTTTTATAGAAAAAATATTAAGAATGAATCTAATTGTTAACATATAAGGTTATAAAAATTAAAACTTTAAATACTTTTTTTTACGGAGAAATTCGTAATTGTTATCCTTTATATGAGCACTAGGTAAATCTCCAAATTAACACAATAGCCTACAAATCAGCCAATCGAGTATTTCGCATTAAGTAAGCTCTGTATGACAGGCTCGATATAAGTAGGAGGATTCGAACACAAGACCTTTTGACCTCATACCATCACTCTATCAACTCAACTACTACTTATGGGGCTTCAAACACCTCAAAGTAAATAGTTAAAATACCTTAATATGGACTTTATCTTAATTTTGATAGATGTTAGTTATGAACACAATATTAACAATATTATTTAAGAATAACTATTACTAATAAATTCTAAATAATAATCATATAATTTTTATAGATTAAAGGTCATTTCTTAGTTTCATTTTAATGTTTGTTAAAAGATTTAAATAAATTTATATCATTATTTATGATATAATATTATATTTTAATATTTTAAAAATAATATTGATAACATCTTAAGTCTTACTTTTTAGTTTTTATAATTAAATTATGAATTTGATCTAGAATTTATTATAATTTTTCAATTTAGATCATTTTTACGTAATTTTAAAAATAATGCAATTTATATTTTGTCAGACCCCGATATCGAAGTCCAACTCTTGCTCCTCATGCATGCTCTGATACCATATCTGTTAGACCCCGCTTCCGGAGTCTAACGCTTTCATGCATACTTGCTCTGATACCATATCTGTTAGACCCCGCTTCCGGAGTCTAACGCTTTTATGCATACTTGCTCTGATACCATATCTGTTTCTCCATATGGTTTCAAAGATGATTTCACGGTCTACAACTTCCCTGAAGACCTCAAGTCCAACTCTATCTTTTGAAGGGTCAACAATAAGACAAAAGATATGTGGATAAACAGTCCCCCAGATGATAGCGTGAACAGTGACCCAGAAGAAGTCTGGGAAAACACGGACGATATCTTTCAAACCTCATAACTTTCTCTAGGGTAATCGGTTTGGGGTGTTCTTTATACGGTTGGAAAGATAATTTCAAGCTCCATAACTTC
>JAOQMS010000003.1:5352553-5367728 GCA_027563885.1 Erythroxylum longipes | reverse complement strand
TCTTCTCTGGTGGGTTAGCGTTGGGAAACATCATTAGACTTCCACTGAAACTTAAGAAAGTGGCAAGTTTCAAGAAAACGAAGACTATGACCAACATTATACTTAATCCCATCGTACTTGCAACCGTAGTATTGGTGTTAATAATTGTTCACTAGAACCTTACTATGAAGTGCTTGTCTACCATTGTTTATGGCATTTTATGTGGATTGTAAAGCTCTCGTGAGTTTGCAAACGAAGATATATAAGTATTGAAGTGAGTCGCATACTTTAAGAGCCTTTAGTGTTTAAGAGAATGATTGAGCAACAAGAAGAAACATAGCACCCAGCACTCAATTCTTTTTCTGAATCTAGAAAGATTCTAAAGGCGATAATCGATGTGCCGCAGAAATCAACACAGGCCAGCGTTGGGTGCATGTTCTTCAACTTTGGTAGAAGACTTTAACTCCTGAAGTAACAAGAGAAACTTTATAGCAATGGCTTCCAAAGAAAGAATGGTTCCAACAAACCCTTTATTGGTATTCTTTGTTTATGCAATTAACGATATTTCTTTCTTAGTTTAAGCATATGTTTTTTATGAAAATAATCATTAATTCTAAGACTTCGATTAATAATTGGCAACAAAAAATTAGATTAAAAATATAAATACAAATAAAATTATTGATTATACATATTTAGTATATAATTATTAAAAATTAAATTAAATAAATTGATAATTTTTAGTATTTAGTATTAAATATTAAGAATGGTAATGATAAAATTTTTATTTTTATTTAATTATGATTGGTTTATTTTTATAAATAAATAAAAATATTATATATTTTATAAATAAGTAATAAAAATTATTACCAATAATTTAATATTTGAAGCTATTATAAATATTTTTATAAGAATAAAATTAACGAAACAAAGAGGAGAGAGAGAGATAATAAAAAAGGAACATGAGAGGAGAATTATTCTTACTATTTAATTTGAAGTTATGATCACGAATTTTTTTAAAAATAAAAATAAAAAATCAAATTTATCATTTACTATTTTATTTATTTTTAATAACTAAGTAAATAAACATTAATCAATCAAGGCTTAAGTCTTTTCTCCATAGATAAAGTTTGGGCTTAAGCCCGACCGTATTCAATGGGCCAGTCTGAGTTAAGTGGGCATTAGCCAGGCTCAAGTTCGAATTGTTCAATTCTAATCTTGCCCGAAGCCTTATACTTACGATAAAAGTGACATCATTTTTTTAATTAAAAAATAAAAATAAGTTGACTTAGGCTCAAGCTTAAAACTAATTGCCTTAAGTTAAATTGAACTTGGACCCGATACAAACTATTGGGCTGAGTTCAGGCCTAGGCAGGCCCTCTCAACCTGGACCATTGCCAAGCCTGCTTTTCACACTCTGAGTATCTCAACTCTTTGTCGGCGGTTAACTAACATACCAGGCCTAAACAGAATGAACCAGAGGCCCAGTCCAGTTTTGTTGTTTTATTTGGTTCATCAGTGGGGGAACCATCGAACGGCACTAGGAGAGCCACGTCATCCATCCACCCCATCAAAAACTTAAAAAGAGCGCGGTTTCATAGGCGCTAAAACCAAAACCAAAAATGTCTTTTCCCCCTCCCCTCTCTCTCTCTCTCCCCCTGCATTTAAAACCTCCCAAATTAGATTCTCCGAATTCTCTAGTTCTCCGTCTCTCTATTTTCAAGCTCGATACTTCCTGTAGGAGAAAAAATGGCAGGAGGAGTGAAATCGAACGCAGCGAAAGCCAGAAAGAGAGTGGAAGCTGACAATAATAATGATAATACCAGTCAGAGCAATACCACTTCCATGGTTCGTGGCAAAGATGGCAGTGCTTTTACACGATGGTAAGCTACCCTTCAGATTTCTTCTTTTTGTTGTTTAGAATAGTTAGTAAGAGTTAAGTTTTGAAATGGGTCTTGAATCTTGAGAGAAAAATGGTTGCAGTGAGGAGTGCGGGAAAGCAGTGGCGGTGGCTCTTATAGGCATGCATAGCTGTAGCCTGGACGCCAAGATCAAGATGAGTCTAGGTATGTGTCTTCGTTTTTCTTATATTCTCAATTCATGTACTCGTTGTTCCTACATCCTTATTTAACTTAGTAATTGAGTGATTTTCTCTTTGTTTAGATGCCCAAGTTGTGGAGAAACCAACTCAAGTGAAGAAACCTGCTGCTGCTACTGCTACTGCTCCTGAGAGGTTAGTTTCATTCCCAGTAATTTACAATGTGTTCCCAAAAAGATAACAATTTGACCCGTGGGTTTGTTATGCAGGAAGAAATCAACGTCCACGGAACCTAAAGCAAAGAAGCTTAAAAGGGAAAAGTCTAAGGGTGCTTCAAACAAGCCCAAGCGCCCTCCCACTGCCTTCTTTATCTTCATGTAACTCTCTATCAATGTCTCTTCCATTTTTTTAAATTTACGATCGAGTGATCTCAATTTGGCTCAAGTTCTTCTTTGGGCCTTTTGTTGTGGCATTTTTTTGTTTTAGTGTTTTTGGACATGTTTTTCGCGTAGTTAAATATTTTGTTTTCTTGCTATATCAGGGATGATTTTAGGAAAACCTTTAAGGAGCAAAATCCTGACTCTAAGGATGTCAAAAGGGTATACAATGCTTAATTATTCGTATTTAGTATATTCATCTCTGCATTTTTGAGTCCTGACATCAATGAATTTTATCTGAATTTAGGTTGCAAAGGAAGGTGGTGAAAAATGGAAATCCATGACAGAAGAAGTAAGCCTTTGTTTTAAATTGACTTTTGTTTCTTACAAAATAAACGATCCAATTAAAGGCATACAATGAATTGAATAGAGTTGTGTTAACCAAATTTCATGTTTGATTTCTATTAGGAGAAGAAGCCATATGTGGAGAAAGCTGCCGAGCTCAAGGCTGAGTATAACAAAGCCTTGGAGAGAAACACTGCTGAAAATGAAGATGTGAGAATTTTGTTTGCAGCAGTATACTAGTTATATTTATTGGGTTTTGAATGTAGTTACAGGTAATTTAAGTCCTTAATTGATTTGATTTTTCATTGTCATTGCTCAGGGTGAAGCGGGATCAACATCAGAAAAGGAAGATGCAGAGAAGGAAGATGCCGCTGCACAGGAGGGACAAGCATCAGATGAAGATTAGGTTGCTTTTGATGTCTGTCGTTCTTACTGGATGTTTTCTAGCATTGTAAATTTTGGATCTTTAGTTAGTGAAATCTCTTAAAGCTTGGTTTTGGAATCTCCTTAGTAGGTGGGTTGTAAGTAAACTCTTTGAAAATGCTTGGAGCTATGTAGTCTCTCTACTTCCAAACAATTGTTACCTGATCAATGTACTCACGGATTTTAAATCTTTTACAAGGCTCAAAATCATGACAGCAATCTAAGTCACTTTTATTTTCATTTCTTTAGCTTTAACTTTTTATACATTATGCTAGCTGACTAGGTCCATTGCTTCTTCAACACTGATGTCTTGTATTATTGAGTGACAATGATCTTTGTGATTTGGCTGAGAAGTATGTGCTGCTTGCTATTGAAAAAGAAAAAGTAATTGAAAACATTGCGGTGTTGAATCAGTTTGCCATATGGTGTATTTTGAGCGATTGAGTCAGCTTGTTGCTGGCCCATATTCCCTTAATTCTTTGCTCTGCAAGGTGGCATAGGTTTGCCACATAAGCAAAGATTGTGAGCATAAGCACTTGCAGGAAAGGCGTTGTAAGGTCGGCCTTGTGGGATCTCTCCACATAATCTGTTGGCCCTGAAGTTGGCATGCTTCAAGTTTTTGATACCCAACAAGCTAGTTGGGATTTTGCTTGTGAGACTGTTGATAGACAAGTCAATCCATTGCAGTCTGGTCAAGAGTCCCAGAGTATCCGGGATGCTTCCTGTTATGTGGTTCCTTGAAACATCAAAACTCTGCAGGTCTCTGAGGTTTGAGATTGAGTTGGGGATATGCCCTGTTATCTTGTTGCTTCCAATATTGAGCACGTTTAAGCTAAACCGTTCAGTGAACTCTGGAATTGTACCGGAAATTTGATTTTGCGATGCATCTAATTCCTCCAGTTGGCTGCTCCTGTTGTTTAGAATCTTGGAGAGAAGTCCAGTGATCTGATTTTTCCGGAGATGAAGGACAGTAATCCCATCTGGCAATTTGATCTCTTGAAGATCGAACTTCAATTGGTTGTTGGAGAGCTTCACCTTTTTTAAGTTGGACATGTTGTCGAGAAAACCAGAAATGCCACCGGTAAGAAGGTTGTCAGAGAGATCTATAGCATCCAAAGAGTCAGGTCTTGCAAATCTGGGAAGTGTTCCGCGAAGTCCGGATCCTGCTAGATTAACTTCTGAAAATGCACCATCTTTGATCCAATTTGGAACTGTCCCTAATGTTAGATTGTTGTACGACAGGTCTATGGAAATCAAAGAAGGAAATGCTTTACCTTGAAGAGCTGATAAGGGTTGAGTGAACCTATTTCTGGATAAATCAAGGTACCAAAGCTTTGGTAATGTTGAAAGTGACAAGGGAATTGGTCCTGTAAGTTTATTTGAACCCAGAGAAAGATATGCAAGGGACTTGAGGCCACTGATTTGGTTTGGAAGTTTTCCTATCAGCTGGTTATTGTCCAACTGCAAATTTTGAAGTTGAGCCAACGTAAACATGGAACCTGGTATTTCACCCGACAGTCGATTATGGGACAGTTGAAGGAAGTTAAGGTTTGGAAAAAACTGGAGTATGTTAGGAATCAACCCAGTCAAAGAATTGAAGCTAAGATCAAGTGTTTGCAAGCTGCGGAAATTCTTGAAAGTGTTTGGAATTGGACCTGTCAAGAAGTTTTTGCCTAAGCCAAGAAGCTGAAGGTTCCTAAGGTTGCCAAGGCTTGGAGGAATGTTCCCTGTGAGATGGTTGCCAGTGAAAGACAGGGTAACAAGATTGGAAAGATTTGCTAAACCAGAAGGAATGTTCCCTTGAAGAGAATTGTCTTCCAAAACCAATGCCTTGAGATGGGCCAACTTTGAGAAGCTTTCAGGAATTGGACCTGTAATATGCTGCATTCCAGTAATTTGCAGTGTCTCCAAGAAAGACAGGCTGCCTAGAGAAGGTGACAACATGCCAATCATGTAATAGTTACTGTCTCTTACATCTGCTTGCAAAACCAACTGAGTAACCCTCCCAGTGCCTGGATTGCACTCAACTCCTTCCCAATCTCCAGTACAGCAATCTCTCCCAACCCATGTGTACAGACTATCAGTAGTGTCTTTCTTGATGCTGGCTTTGAAACCAAGCAGAGCTTCCCTATCGGCTTCTGAGCAGATTGCAGAGAGCGACACATCAAGAATTGAATAGGCCACCAAAAGCTTGAAAACCCACCTCAAAGACTGCATTTTGTGATGTGGGTCTGTAATCAGATGGAGTGAGTAAGCTCTAACAATACGAAGAGGTATGAGACTGACAACAGAAACTTTGAATATTTTGTAGGAGTAAAAAGTAACAAAAGAACATCTTCTGCCTGGCTGTTTAATTCTATTCTATTCTATTCCTTCACGTATAAAGGAAGGTATAATGATTATGAAAGATGGCAGGGAAAGAGATCGAACTTATAATGTAGTTAGCTTTTTTCCTCTGTAAGAAACGGAACCGTGTTTCTCTTATTTATAGCAAAATCAAAAGAGTTCTGGAAAAACAGGGGGACTTGGTACATGTTCTTTCTTTAGGGAAGTCTCTATGATGGAGTGTTTCTGATTTCAGATTGAAGAGATTCACATGGAAATCTGTGACCGTTTGATGGATCACGAGAATTCTAACTTGCAAATTTCAAACGTTGGAGCGCACTTTGATTCAAAACCTCACACTCACACTTACACTCATCTTTTAGTTGAAGCCAAATGATGACACATGTTTTGCTGTACTACACCATCCCCATGATCTTGCCACTCTCTAATTATCATAACTTCTGGGATTGGATTGGACTGTCCTGAGCCATTTATTCACGGGTAAGGAGGCTTCTACCAATTTGACAGTCACAAGCCAGTAGAAGACAAGCCAATTTTTTAGCCTGAAGAGCTCGAACTAGATTACTTTTTCACGTTCACATGTCAGGATAGGTACATTATTTGACAAATTCAGAAATTAAAAGTAATTACAACAACAATACTCCATTAAAGTCCCGTTAAAATGTAAAATTTGAGGAAGTTTAATAGTATGTAACTTTATTCTTACTTAATAGAAAGTCTGTTTTCGATATCAAGATTTTCCCAACTATAGCAAAATTCTAAACAGATCTGCATTTTCTGTCACCATTGATTCGGATTCTAAGTGTCCTAGGGGAAAAAAAATAGTAACAAAGCTTAAGAACTACTAACCACTCCATTATTCTCTGCTTAAGCATAGAGCAATTGACAATACTACATTCAAAGTTGGTGGTTGTTCCACTTTTATTATAAAAAGTGAAATCAACTTCTTCTTAACACTTGTAATCCACTAAAACAAAACGTAAATAATGCTCAACTAACCAACATAACTCGATAAAACAATGTTCATCGTCAAATTTTTTCCTTGGAGCATCAAAATTCGAGGACTTGCACTCCTTAGTTTCAACCTATTCGTTCATGTTACATCACAATCAATAGCTATCAGGACTCAGGAGGAGTGGTCTAATTAGTACTTAATAATTTAAAAGCTTTCATCATTATAAATCGGAAATACCATAAATTTATAAATAAATTTAATAATTTATTTAAAATATAATTTATGAATTATTTTGTACAATTAATAATTTATTGACACACTTTCAAATACGAATTCTTACCAAAATAAATTATAAATTTTAGGTCAAAAGTGCATTTTGTATCTCAATTATTGTAACATAATATAACTTAAATCTTAACGTTTTGAAATGTTCAAATTGAACATTAAAGTTTTTAAAACGCTTAGAATGGACCCTAAATGAACAGAAAATTTGACGAAGTAAATTCTTTGACAGTTAAATATTATGTCGGCATTATTTTTTTATTTTGTAAATAAAAGAAACTGTAATGTCAAATAATTAATTTTTTTTTAATTTATTAGAAAGTGAATCCCTTAGTTAACATCGAGATTATTGTTTATATATTTCAGACAGTAGGTCTCACTCGTTATGTAGCAATAAAGCTTATATTTATATATTTTAGATAATGAGTAGAGCGGTGAAGCTTATTTTTTATTTAAAAAATAAAAATAATGTCACGTTAATATTATCGTAAAATTTAACTGACGGAGGGTTATTTCCATTAAATTTTATTATCTAAAAGGACACCAATCTCAAGAATACAAATTGACCGTTTTGTTTGGTATGTGATGTACTATTTAGCCACGAGTTGATGTCGACGAAAGTGACTAATTTCTTGACAAAAGTAAGATAGATGAGCATTAGAAAAGGAGTGGTTCATATTGAATTTTGATATATGTCTTACTGTTAACCAACACCATATAAATTCCCAAGATGGATTCAGCCCTAATCTTCAAAATTAGAAAGGGTAATAGGTGTCTGGCCAGAGGTAGGTTCTAAGATCGTAATGGACTACGTTGATTGGGTCGAACGGGCAAGAGTAATAGAAAACAACGTGTTTAGTGTTAGGGAATATAAAACCAATTGAGTTGGCCTCACACAACAGTTTAAGCTATTGTGATGAAATGGTCGCTTAACATGGTATCAGAGCCTCTATGACCAAGTGGTCATGAGTTCGAATCCTACCACCCACCTATAAAATTAAGCATAAGGTAAAAATAGGCCTGTGCAAGTTTCAAATCTAAAGGACTTTCACTTGAGGGGGTGTGTTAGAGAATATAAAACCAATTGAGTTGGGCTCACACAACAGCTTAAGCTATTGTGGTGAAATGGTCGCTTAACATTTAGGACTCAGAGAATACTTTTGGGTAATTTAGTTGGATGGACTAAACCGCCGGAGGGTTGGGTCAAATTGAATATAGGCGGTGTGTTTAAACAAGGTCCAAATTAGGTCACTGCTGAAGGTTTAATTCAGAACTGCTAAGAATAGTGGTGTAGAAGTTTTCAGCAGAATATTAGAGAGAGTTCGGTATTAACTGCAGAACTTTGGGGTGTTCATTCAAGCCTCACACTAGCATATGAGCTCAGCTATAGACGTCTGATCGTCAAGTGGATTCTTTAGAGATTATTAACATTTTCTCTTCTTTTTCCAACTTAGTTCTTTATGAGGAAAATTCTTTAATCGCAAGTATACGTGCATTAATCCATCAAGTATGAGAGGTGAAATTGCAACATATCTACTGCGAAGGAAACCGGTGTGCAACTAGCATGGCTTTGCTCGTTTAGCTCTCAAGCCCAGGATTGCATATTCTTTAGGAGCCTTCGAGAGTCACTACGGAACTTATACACCGAGATATGCAAGGAGCTTTCTATCGCCGAACACTACAATAGTGGTGTTTTGTTTTATTTCGGTACTAGGTCAGGATTGAGATGGTCCAATTAATTTGATTTCTACTCAATTTTCTTTTTTTACCTTAAAAGTCTTCATGTTAGCCTCGTGACCGTTATGTGTCAATGGTAGAAATTAACTGTATAGGCTGTAGTAAAAGTAAAATTTCAAACAAAGGTCATTATTATTTTAGGGGGAGTATTTGTTAATCTTAAAATTGATCCAAACCCTTTTTTATTTTTAATGTCATTACAATTTTAAGTCTCTAGTATGTTAAAATTTAAATTATTTTTATCATAATTTATTGTTAATCAATTGAATTAAAGGGTAAGATTTGTTGGAGCCCTTGCGTTTTAACATACTATTCATGTATTTCTAATTTTAAAAAATTATAAATAATTTTCTATAATTTTAATTTTACATCATTTGTAAAACCTTAATTGCGGAATTCTAAACGACATCGTGTAGTATCACGTGACAGAACTTGACAACTGAGAAAGACGAGGTGTGTAAAATTAAGAATTATTAATAATTTTTAAAAGATAATAATTACGAATGTTAAGCAGGATGATTGTTTTTAATAATAAGAAAGTGGATTGGGGGCCTTTAAAAATGACTAGTTAATCACAAGGTTAATTCATGAATGGTGTAGAGTCTTTGATGATTTTGTAGGGCCTAATGAGTCAAAAAGTACACATTTTCACAACGGAAGAAGGGGAAGGGAAGCATCAAGCATGAAGATTTTAACTGATGTGTTGAGGATGAGGATGAGCTGGATTGAATAGTCAAGACTGAACTGAAGTCTCTCTTCCTCGTGGGTTGTCTCCTTCCAAAAGTAACACATCTCCTTAAAGCAATGAACGAGAAATCCCCACTCTCCAATCTCTTCCTATTCTTTTTTAATTCTTAAATAAGAAAATAAATATTTTAATTTTATCCTTTAAAATAAAATTTTAATATCAAATATGCGTAATAATTTATAAATCTTTAATGTGAAAAGGAAATCACAATGTTAGTGTGTGACCACAAGCCCTACCAAAACCTTAAAGTTGCGAATAGATGATAATTAAGTACATGCCAAGCAATTGGTTAAAGGAAAAGTAAAAGAAGAATAGATAAGAGCAACCCAAAAAAAACAAGAGAAAGAAAGAAAGAACACACAAACAATTTGTGATATTGGAAATATTTAAAACTAATAATTTACACTAATTACTTGAATTATTAGTTGACTTGAATTTATAATTTTTTGAATAATTAATTTAAAAATATGATAAACAAATTATTTCGTATTTTAAAAATTTTATTTTTATCAAAATAGGAAAATAATTAAGGCTTGATTTTTCAAATTGCTTTGATATTACTAAAGATGATGATAATAAACATTTTGTTAAATTTGTTACTGAATATATAAAACCAATTAAGTTGATATGATATAATAGCTTAAGCTTATGTGTTAAAATGATCGTTTAATATAGTAACAAAGCCTTTGTGACTAAGTAGTTGTGTAGAATAAGCTTGTGCAATTTTCAAGCCTAAAAGACTTTTACTTGATAAGTGTGTTAGTGAATATATAAAACTAATTAAATTGACCTCATACAATAACTTAAACTTACGTGATAAAACGGTCGTTTAACAAAATTAGGTTGAAATTATAAAAAATTTGCATTTATAAGGTAGTTTGGAGTTAACAGTGCTACAAAAACTCACCTCGTTTAACATATTTCTTTAACAGATTTAGAAACTTTCTCTTATTAGTTAAAAATAAGACCGTGTATGTATTACTAGATCTTTTTAGACTCTACATTTCTATAAAATTTTTATTATATTATTATTGTTATATTTAAAAATGTGCTCGTTTGTGAAGATTCTAAAAGTGCTATTCCGCGTTGCACAAAAAGAAAGACTGAAACACGCAAAAACAAAAATTAAAAAAATAAAAAGGTAAAAAGCAGATGATTTCTGAAACCAACTTCCAACCAATGTGTTGTTACTTGTTTGTTAGACATATGTATAGAAATGGATAGAATTAGGTTGCTATGCCTATGATTGCGGAACATGATTGAGACTTAGGTTTAACTTAAATGGGTGTCCGAGTCCCTACAAATTAAAAAGCTGAAGGACACTTTGGGTGATTATTGTCCTAAAATTTCTGAGGACCACTACACCGTGTCATATAATTGCCTAGATACAACTAAGAGAGGAGGGTCTACTCCTATACTCAAAACAGCCTAAGATTCGCCCCTCACGGGGTAGCCTAGTGGTAAGAAGGCGGAGAGGATTGTGTCAAAGGTCGTGGGCTCAAATTGATGGAGGAGCAGTTTTTGTTAAGATGATGTAATCTTTCTAGTAGGGGCCCATTCCTTAGATCAGGTATTCCTATTATTGTCTAAGATCAGACCCGAATTTATCTATTTATGATTCTGAACGAATAGTTCATAGGTCCCAAGATTGGTTGAGCAAAGCCCGAAACCTGAGTTATCAAAAAAAAAAAACAGCCTAAGATTCGTCATAATTATAACAACAACAATAATAATAACAACATCAACTAAGAATCCGCTAAAAGTGTAGAATTTGAGAAGATTCAATAATATATAATCTTATATTTACTTATTAAAGAAATTATTTCTAATAATCGATTCTTCATTTTCAACACATTTTCACCACTACCGATTGATGTGTATTAGAATTTTTTAATATGGATAATGTGTAAAGTTCACTAACAAGAATTGGGTTGAAATTAGACATCCAATTATCACTTGAAATAAACGTAGCGGTAACCAAACCGGACTGCTGAGATTAGACATCCAAAATAACAGCCAAAAAATTAATAATCTGAACTAAATTTGCTTTGATACCATATAGAATTTTTTAATATGGTAGAATGTAGAGACTATTATCAAGAATTGAACTTGGTTTAACTACTGCTAAAATAACTAGAACTAGTTATTTGGATAGTTGACCCTTACCACTTATAAACCTTTTAATATTATCACGTTTAGTCAATATGAGATACTATAACACTCCTATTATTAATGGGCTCTATACTCTACTCATATTAAAAATTATAATATGATATTAGAGTAAGTTTGGTCTGGATTATTAATTTTTCAACTGTTTATCTGGATGTCTAGTCCTAGCAGCCTGATCCGGTTATCACTACGTTTATTTCAAGTGACAACTGAATATCCAGTCCCAATTGTACTTAAGGGGAAGTATTAGAGTATTCCATATTGATTAAAAGTGAAATATTACGAGATTTATAAGTAGTAAGAGCCAACCATCTAAATGACTAGTTCTAATTATTTTGACAATAATTGATCTAAGCTCAATTCTTATTTATAAACTTTATATTCTACTCATATTAAAAATTCTAATAATGTGAAAGACCGTTCAGATGTGGTGATGTATAAGATATGACTTTTTATATGTGAAACACAAATATTGTAAGAAAAAAACTTTCCAAAATAAATCTTTAGGTTTTTGGTTCGAGCTTTTATACTTTTGCATATTTTGCATTAATAATTGTTTAATTTAAAATTTATAAACTTACTGAATAAATTACTCAAAATATAATTAATGAATTATTATATATTCTTAAAAATCTATTGGCTAGGAATTCTCCAATTATTTAAAATATGTCTTTTCAATTATAAGAAAATTTTAAATATTTAAGGGGTCTGTAGTTATAATATTTTATTTTTTATTCACACAAATCATTGCTTACAGCATAAATGAAGAAGAGGAGTAGAAAACATGGAAATTTTCCTTTTTCTTTTTTTTGCTTGACATGGTAAAATTGATTTTGATCATTGTTTAAATATGATTTTCAAAAGATTGAGCAAAGGAATTGAGTTCTTGTTGGGTAATCAATAATAAAGAGGTGAAAATGACAATACAACCTGTATTTTTAATTTTTAGTTGTTTAGTTACCAATAATAAATAAAATAGGGAATCACAAATTTGTGATGAATTTTAAATAATTCTTAGCTTTTATTTAGCTATGGGTATATGCTGAAAAATCAGGACTAAGAAATAAAAAATATTATTAGAATATTATTAAGTTATTATTAAAATATTATTAAGATATTGATTCTTATTAGAATATTATCATCAAAATTATTTTTCATATTAATTTTTTTAATAATTATTTTATTTTGTTTCATAATTATTTAAAAATTAATTCATTTTATAAATCATTAAATTTTTATTAATTATTTATGAAATATAAATATTTTAATTAATTATGTGCAAAATAAATTATATAATAACAAAATATGAGTTATTTATTCAACATAACTTTTTTTTTTTCCGTGTTTCGTCTCAATCGAAACTCTCTGTTCGCTACTTCGCTTTTCCTCTGTTGTTGGCAATCAACATCTCTTAGGTCAGTTTTTATTGTTCTAATTTTTTTTAATTTCTTTATTTTTCTTTTTGAGATAAATTCGTCCCTTTATTTTCTTAATTATTACTATATACGAACATGTTCATATTTTTATCAATATTACACATTAATTTATTTTATTTCAATAATTTTATATCACAAAATAAGTTCATTATATTTTTAAATTTTATTTTTATAAAAATTACAAAAATTATTTAAAAATTAATATTTAATTTAATCATTTAAAATAATTTTAATTATTTATTTATTAAACACAAAAAATTTTATTCATTAATAATAATATAAAATATTTAATTAATTATTAATAAAATTAATCACATAATAATTAATCATAAGTACAAAATTTTCATTACCATTATTAATATTTGATACAAACACGGTATAACTATTAGCTTTTATAATTCCATTTCTAACGCTTGCATAACAAACACGTATAATTAATAATTCAATTCCGATTTCGACTCTCACTTTTCATTTTTATTCTTACTTTTTTATTCTGATTCCTTCATTATATGGTTACTAAATGAGACCTAAGTTTTTAAGATAGGTACAAAATAATCTCAACATATAAAAAGCTTTTTAGCGTTGTTAAAAATAATCTCAACTTTTCTTTTTCAAAATGTCTTTATGTACGTACAAATTAGGATAAAATAATCTTTAAAAACAAGGAATGAAATTAGGTTTTTATTAGAAATTTTTGGTCATGTATTAGTTAATTCAAATGGGGCGGATCTTAGAGTAATCGGTAAGGTTACTCTTTTATGAAATATAAAAGAAAGATTGCGTACAATTGATGATCCTTATCCGACTCTCGTAAAATTAAGAATTTTTCTTTTTTATTAATTAATTCAAATTTAACCTTTTTTCAATTTTTTTTCAATAACCTACATTTATTTTGCACATTCTATTAATCTTTTGTGAACAATTTGTTTCTGTGTTAGATGCACATATATTCTTGTGTTAAGACATTGCTGAGGAATAAAATGTCTACTGGGAGTAACTGATCTGCTGCGAAATAACCTCATTAAATCAGATTACTTCAAACGTGCACATACATTCTCTGTTACAGTATTGTAACCAATGTTGCCTGGAAGAAATCGCAGGTTGTTGTCACTTGTCGACATTAGGGATACGTTGCGGTGAAGAAAGTATTGACCTAACAAGGCCCAAGTTAAGGATACCCCAAGAAGTCTGAGCCTGGCTTCTCCTTGGCAACAGTACGCTAGCCCAAGGAATCTAACTTGTCCAGACATCCACTTATCCCTGGCTTTCTCCAACCCTTTCTTGTTCATATCACAACAGCTTCCCAATATAACTCCCTTGCAAGTCTATCCTCTCCATCATCAACAACCCCGTGAGTTCTCCAACACAGCAACACTGGTGGCACTACAAGCTCTAAATCCTCGTCTCTTTCCTTATTCATCCCACTACCACCACCCTATTCCTCTCTTCCACAAAAAAATGTCTTCTTCTCTCACTATAAATGTATAAACAGCACCCATCCTCGACACCATATTCATCCACAGCCCTGGTTTCCGACCCATCCCCACGCCATAAAGCACAAAATTGTTACCTGAGAACTCAAAAGCAACTGTCAATTGTCAAACAACACATCTTGAAAACCAAAGAGTTGATCACTGAAATCTGCCATGGTCATCAAGAGAAAAAGAGCCACCATTCTTCTTGTTAGCAGGACATCCTCTCCTGTCTTAATATGCTTCACAGTGATGCCATTGGCAGGCAAGAGGATTTCAGTTTCTTCCTCCATGTCTCCTCCCCTTAGCGTTTCACAATGGTATCTCAGAAAGCTCAAGGTGATCAACAAGCTCATTATCCGAGTACTTGAATAAGAGATTGTCATGAATGAATGGCTGGCGAGGTGCAATGCAAAAGTAATGAATTAGCGCCTCACCAACAGTGTAACAGCCAATGTTAGGATCAAAGATGGCGAGATTAACATATGAATTGAAATAAGCAAAATGGAAAAAGCCACAAACACAGAAAAAATCTGGGGCTTTCCAAATCATGAGGATATGATGGGTATTGACAAGGTGGTCGAGAAAGCTTCCATGTTTATGCCAGCACATGTCCCTCCAACAGAAACATAACGCCTATTGGCGTTTACAGAGATACCATATCAGTATCGTAGTTTGTCTGTTTTACATTTACAGAGATATATCCACTTTTAGGGAGACCCACAAATCAAAGACGAATGGCAGATTGATATTTCTGCACAAAAACTTCTATGCAACAGAGTTTTGTAGCTATCAATAGCCTATACTTCAACAAATCTAAGCAGATACAGGTAATGTAGGAAAATGAAATCAAAGAGTGCCCAAGTCACGT
>JAOQMS010000003.1:5308963-5334974 GCA_027563885.1 Erythroxylum longipes | reverse complement strand
TTGCAACCATAAAACGACGTCGTTTTACTCCTGAAGCAAAACGACGTCGTTTCACAACTTGGCAGAAATATAAGACAAAAAACGACGTCGTTTCATGTGGCGGGCCACGGGCCGAACCGCCGACTGGTTGGACCGGCCCTCGGTTCGGCCCATCCACACGGTCTACGGGTCACGGGCCGATTCGGGCCGCGACCTTTCGGCTCGTGGCCCGGCCAGCCATCCTATGGACCAATTTTAGGCCCATGGGCCAGTTTGATCGGGCCAACTACGTTAACTTCGAGCTGGGCCGGGCCGGGCCATTATTGACATTCCTACTGATTGTCTCCTTCCCCGCTTTCAGTGTCCATCTCCGTTTGACATGTAGGAGTTGGTCGGAGTTCCGGTTGAATCTCGAGGGTTGGATCCATTGTGGTATCGTTATCTCTATTCTTGATTTTGCTTGTAACTGGATTTGTTTCCAGCAGGATGTTGTTACTTTCAGCCATTATCGTGTCCAGGAAGTGGGTGAAGGAGTCGTTACTTTGCAATGTTAGAGAGAAGTGAGAGAAAGAGAGAGAGAGAGGGGTAAGGACGAAGCTAAAAGTTCCTTACCCGAAGCTAATAATTTTGTTTGCTTTTAGTGGGCGATCCACTCATTCATTGCCTTTAGGAGTGACTCAATTAGAGAATTAAGCCTCTCAAAACGTCTATTAATTTAAGATATTAAGTCATTAACAAAACCTTTTAATCGTAGTATAAAGAATAAATATATTTTTTAAAAAAGAATAAATATATAAAACTTACAAATGTCAAATACGTTATTTACTAACTATACGGTATTTATAAGTTATTATACATACGGACTAACTTGAAACACTCTCAAAGGTGGATGACTACAGATTAATGTCAGGAGAATATGCAGAGCTCATAGATAGCTAAATGGTTGTGAAACACCACCATTCAGCTGCCATCTGCCTCCTTTCCATATTTCCCTACTTCAGGAAATTCTGCAAAATGCCAAACTCCACAAGCAAACTGCACGAGCTCCTTTTTTTTTCCAAGTCTCATCAATGTTATTATTGCGATTCTTGCATCCAACAAGAAGCTAACCAAGTTGTTTTTGACTCCAAGAATCAGGTTATAATGGAAACCCATATGTGAATCCCAACAAGCAACAGCGATCATAACCATCAGTTGCCTATCTTATTTTAGAACAATAATAAAAATAAAGGCAAAGAACATTGAGAAGCAGACTAACTTTTCCAAATTTTGCATGACAAAGAACTTGAAGGAAGAATTATCTAATAAATAAACAACCCAAAAAGAAAACAAAAATGGCAGAACAGAATGCTACAGATCCCAGAATCAGCCTTTTAAATTGGATGGAGAATGTCATTCCAAGCAAATCAAAGTTCCCCCACCTGTAAACATGTCTACATCGACGTATTCACCCTGGCTTCAATATGACAGCTCTTTCTCATTAACCAGTCAATACATCACAATTTTACAAATTGGCAATCATAAGAAATAAGGTACTCCGGTTCTGGGACCCCTCATCTGATTGTTCTCCTCCGTTTCAGTGAAAAACTTCACTTCTCTCTCCTATGGCATCACACAATATAATGCATGTGAAAAACTCGAGCAAATGGTAAAGTAGAATACAAGGGATGATTTTCGCTTTTGTCCCAAATGATACAAGCAGATACGAAATTGACATTCATTTGTCTAATTTATTTCCCAAGGTATCATTATCCTATCTAAACACCAATTTCTCCAAAAGCAGGTTTTGAGGCAAAATAAATTAATATGAATATGCATCTCTTTTTTTAAACATATTTTTATGTCTCCGATCTGTCTTCTACTTCTCTTCTTTTCTGGTTTTTCTAATCCATGCAAGTATGTGAACTTTAGGCTTTGACAACAACAGCATGGAGAAATGTTTTTAAAACCAAAACAAAGTGACATGATTAGCGTATATGGGATGATTTTTTTCCGCACGATGCCCCCTATATTCAGATGGATATGAGGGTCTACGTATTTTATTTTGTTTCTTTTCTTGTGAGTACAAAGTTTGAACGTTACAGCTTCACAATTTCTATTTTAGCAGATTCTCTTTCCAACTGATTAAATTCAGTTAACGTATACATTATCTATTGATCCAGCCCTACCTCCCAAAACAGTATCTAATGTTTCCCTCTCTTTTTCAAGAAAGCCAAATTAAATTGTTATACTAGTTATTGATATTCCTAGGACTAGGAGAAAGGACAAACTCAAGAATAGATGGCAGATCTAAGCTGCAATAACATAAAGGAGGGCTCCTCACAGAGGTGAATCACTGGTTTCACCAGATCATAGTTAGGTGTGTTTAGGACATTAAATGGGCAAGTTTCTGATACTCACCATATTTTCATTGAAGCTCAATATGGAGGCCACATTCCCACAACGGTAACAATAATTTGGAGCTGACCACACCTACAATAGTTAAGGCTAGCATTAACATTTATTTCACAAATAAGTTTGGCCTCAACGAAAAACACAAATAGCTCAAAATCTTACTGTTACTAAGCCTTTATCTTGAAACATGTACTTTAGACCCTCTTGTACAAGTTGATGCGCTCGACAAACCAGATCAAGATTGTTAATGTGATTGAACTGCAAGTACACATAAATAAAATGGATATAAGAAGGCAAAAAATCAAGAGAATTTTACCCTTACAAGATTTCTTAAGATTGGATTACCTCAGATGTGACTCTTGATCCAAAAAGCCAACCTGCTCCTCTGGGACTAACTGCCCATGTTTCAATATCTTCAGGATCACTCCACATCAGATCACAGAACGGCCCTTCATGCGGAATTTCACAATTTCTTTCAATTACTCGTATCTGCCAAGTAATGGGAAACATTCATACCCCTTAATAGTAAAAAGGCGGCATGATACTCATGGATGCATGTTAGGAGCCAATGTGCATTTGTGTATCACTGACTATCTAGATCTACAAGCATCAAGTAGACTAATTGGCACAAGAAATTTCCTTGGAAAGAAATTACTTATATACAGCTTTAGAAAAGCAAACCAAAACCAAAATGCATCTGCTAGATGCAACATTTTTTCCCCAGATATATCTAGCCTTATACTTTTGGAGCACAATACACAGTCCTCTTTAGAAAATTAATAAAACTTTTCATACAAACAATATATCTCTACATTCAATAATGAACAATCAGCATCCACATATTCACAATTGTGTAATGGCATTTCAGCAGTTGCCAAGACTCTCAAAATGTCATGTCTTTTCCCCTCAAACCTAGATGATGACATCCTAAATTATTTAGCTGGCTAACCACCCATGCAGAGGGCTTTGAACCTAAATTATTTTCTTTAATATAAACAACACAAAGAAAATGAGGTAGGAAGTATTTCGTCAACTGTACATAGAAAGTCATATATAAACCAAATAAAACCCATGATTCATATGTCTCACCCCTGTCCTTACCAGCAACCTACCCACTTCCTGTCTGAGTAAGTGTTTGTATGAACCTACCCAATTACAAGAGTTTATTTGAAAATGTCTTTAAAGACTTCAAATCAAACTTCTCAATTATCATAACCAAAAATGAAGAACTAGAATGCATTAGAAACTAAGGCAGACATATAAAGCCAATATTTAAACAATATAATACTGTATATACACAATTTTCTAGATGAGTAGTAAACAAAAAGATCAAAAGCAAACCTGATCAATTGTTCGGATATCAGGAGAGAGACCTCCATGGACGCAAAGTACCTACAGAATGAATAAGAAATATAGCACTCAAACTTAAGGGTGGAAAGCCAGGTGCAAAAGCAATATAACATGCTTGAATAAGAACAAATATTGAGAGACGGATAACCGGAGAATGAGGGGCCTACCGTGCCATCTATGATTGCTGAAAGTGTCAAATAGTCAAAAACATCAGTACAGTACCGCCAAGCGTTGGCATTTCCGTACTTCCTTTGGCACTCGTCATAAAAACCATATACCTAAGAAACAATGCTGTTAAGATCAGAATTCACACAAGTCTACCACAGAAAATATGAGACTGGAAAATCAAGCATAAATTGTGAATTCCAATGCCCCTAGAACCCTTACTGTTCAATGGTGCAACCTATGAAGAAAGCAGAGGAGTAATGCTTAGGCTGACAGTACCTGAGTTAGTTGCCTGCTTTCATGATTTCCGCGCAAGAGTGTAATATTAGCAGGGTATCTGAAAACAGAAACAAAGAAACAGAATAGTTAATCAACTCATCAATAGATGCTTACTAAATATCTTTGTAGTAAAAACCTCAACAAAATAGTAAGATGACAAGTAATTAATTATGACCAAATCTGGAAACTTGGAAAGACAATAACATCTCGGAGTCGGAGAGAGTCTCAACGGAAAAAGAGGTATTTTACAGTTCTTCACCTTGATCTATTGCAGAACCAGCATTTGATACCATAGTATGTATCATATGATTTCTTCAACATCATTTCCTAGATAAAGAAGGTCAGCATCTTTCCTAGAGATCAACTAGAGTTCTTTAACTCATTTCTTAAGTAACATGATGAATCTAATGAGTATCAGAAACCAACAGGGGATATACATGTCACTTTCCTTCAAAGCATTGTACTGCATTACCTTATTTTTAACCTGGGAGATGTCTTGATATAAAAGGTTACTGTGATCCATTACATGAGTACCCTCCCCCCACCAAATACACAAACAAAAGAGAACATCATGTACATACAGCATACGAGGTAAAAGGATCAAGAATGATGTCGAAGCCACATAGTCAAGCATGTTAAAGGGTGAAACTCATTTTACCACACACTTGCACACTCACAGAACATGTACAGATTGCATGAGTGGAATGGCCATAGCAGATACAAAAGAGAATATGTAGTAAGTTGGAATCAAATGACAGTGAGTGCAAAGGTCTACCTTGCTTTAAGAAGCAAAAGAATAGTGAACACTTCAAGGCTGTTGTAACCTCGATCAACAAAATCCCCCTGAAATATTAGTTAAGCTCTCATAAAATTAGCAGTTGACTTATTAGGAAATTAGCAGTTGACTTATTAGGACTTAAAACAACTGTGGAAAATGGAAGGATGAATTACCATAAATATATAATTTGTCTCAGGAACGTGACCTCCAGTCTGAAACAACTTCATTAGATCATGAAACTGGCCATGAATATCACCACAGACAGTCACCGGACTGTTAACAGGCTGCACATTGGACTCCTCAACAAGTATCTCTTTTACCTGTACCAGACAGAAAATTTGTAATGAATTAACCAAATCCCCCTCCAGGAACAAGACCTTCCGTGTTAGCATCCTTAACAATAATTAAATAAAGACATATGCAATCCACACACATTTGGTTTTGGTACAAGAAGAGCACCGAGGAGCCATAATCATCTACAAGAAGAAAGAAAACAAAGTCTATAAATCAACAACACAATTAAAAGCTCCCAAAAAACCAAAATTAACCATTCCAATCCAACTGTTTATAAGAAAGGAATGCCTTTCTTCTTCTTCAAAGGACCTCTATTCTGCTCCTTCCACATTAAGCGAAATGTAACAGGATGATTCAACACGATGGTTTCCTTTTTTTTTTTTTGTGCAAAATCAGAACCCAAGCCCATAGGCCACTTTCGGTTTGCATGTAGTGATGCATACTTCAGAATGAGTCAATTTCCACACCATATCAAGTATTAGAATGCTTCATCTCCACACCCGTAATCAAAGCACTAGTTGTGTGCGTACACAGATAGCAAGAACGCACGGATAGTCAAAACCCTAATCACGATTATATCCCAAAAATGCGCTCATGAAAAACATGCATAACATAGATAACAGCTCAAATATAGGCTTAGTAACGTAAAAATGAAAAGGTAAACAATAAATGAGAACCCTAGAGCGAGAGAGAGATTTACGTATTCGCATAGAAGTTGAAGCTCGTCCTCCAACAGATGTTGACCTTCTTTAACCTTCACTATCCACTGATCCAATTCCATCTCTCTATCTGTCACTCTAGATTTTGATTCAGTTTAAGTTTCAATTCGAATAAAAATCCTCCAATCGCGAATAATAACAGAAAATCAAACAAAAACAGCTTTCCTTTTCCTTTCTCTGTTTTTCCCTTCCCTCTTCACTTTTTCCCTACAGATCTACAATTCTCGATTTTATTTTTATTGTTTTTATCTCTCACTTTTTAATTTTCTTTTTCTCTTCCATACTCAAAATTAGACATAGTAAAGAAAAAGTCTGTCCAGCTAAAAGACATAGATTTGGTTCGAGTTGATTTCCATTCGGGTTGATTATACTCGATTTTTATTTATTTGAACGTAGGACCAAACAATGGTTTAGGTTTTACAACCAAAATTATGCATTTCGTACCGTATTAGTTGATGTCGTTTAAATACTAATTAGTATCATAAATTTTAAAAAATTTGAGGACTGAAATGTAAAATAAAAACCACATAAATGATAGTCGGTTTTTCCTAGTCCCTATTCCCCCCTCGTCGCAACTCTCTACCACTCCCTCGTGACCTCATCTCTCCAATTCAAAATGGGAATTGAACTCTATGAGGTCGAATCTCTCGTTGTTTTTCAGTAACTCAATGATAAAGCGGTCGGCTATTAACTGGTTAGTCGTGGGTTTGAATCATACTTGAGGAGATTTGATTCATTCCGAATTCAAGAATTCGAAACACTTTTCCCACAAGATTTATTGTAGGAAAAAGATAATCTGAAACTTCGAGTTGTCAATTATATTCTTTGTGAAAATGGTAAACTAATTCGGGGAATTTCCGACACAAGTATTCAATTAGTTCGAATTTGCTTAGTGTTGATTTGGGACCAAGACAAAAAAGGTTTTTCTGTCGAAGAGGCTTATCCATTGTTTGTTGAAGTAAGTACAAATAGTCTGATTCGTGATTTCTTAAAAATTCACTTAATGAAATCCTTTTCTTTACTAGTTAAAACGACAAAAAGTGCAGCTGGTTCAATCCAGCCTATTCTTGAAATAAACAACCTGCACACACTCCCTTTTCAAAAAAAATCAATACACCAATTGCTGCACTTAGATTTATTAGATTTATTGCTAAAATATCGGTATTAAACCCGAGACTTCCGACAGACGACCAGTGACCCAAGGAAAGTCGTCTCAACGTCAGTGACAACCTCAGCCATCACTAGTCGTGCCATCGCTATCGTCATCAGTTGCCATCACCGGTCATTCACAACACTATCATTCGCTTACAACACTGCCAATCGCCATCCATCGTCTCATCACATCATCCTCTTGTGGTGTGTTGTGGTGTGTTGTAAAATTTCAGTTTTGTGATTTGTGAGCTTAAGCAAAGGTTACATTTTGCTAGCAAAAATTTGCTAGAAGTGGAATCGCGCGCGCGCGTGTGTGTGATAATTGAGAAATTGATAATGTGATTTCTTATGTTGTAGGATTGTGGATTTGTGGCGTATCATGTATGAATTGTGAATTTTGAGTTTATGATTGTGGAATTGTGGAATGAAAGTTTGAATTTGTGTTATTTATAAAAATTAACAATGTTCAATGTTACTTGGAAATTAGAATTGGTTGTATTTTTGACTTCCTGTGATGATTGGGAATTAGAATTTTGAATTGGATTATGAATTTGAAGTTAACCATTTGATATCTGAAAATTGGAATTGAATTATGAATTTGAGGTTGATCTTGTCTAAAATTTGAGATTGAGATACGCTAAAATTTGTAAATTGAGTTATATATTATAAATTGAACTTTGTAATCATCAAAATGGATTAATTAATTTATGGTTAAATTATATGATTAGTGATTATAAAAATTGAGTTATAATTGTGAGTTTATGACTATGCGTGGATATTTAATCAACTAATCAATAATTATACAAAATAAATTATAGTTAAGAGTTTATGGTTGAATCACATAATTATATAAAATAGGTTATAGATGTGAGTTCATGTTTAAATTATGAAGTCACACAAAATAAGTTATATTTGTAATTTTATAGTTGAATTATGTAATTACACAAATTGAATTATAGATGCGAGCTTATAGTTAAATTATGTAATAACAAAAAATGAATTTTAGTTGTAACTTGAGAGTTTATGATCGAATTATATAATTATACAAAATAGGTTATAATTGTGAGTTTATTTTTGAATTATTAATTACACAATAGATTATAGTTGTGATCTTATGTTTGAATTATGTAATTACACAAAATAAACTATACTTGTGAAAGTGCAGCAATCAATGTATATATTTGATGTTTGAGTTTAGAAAGAAACATAAGTCATTGAGAAATTATTATTGATCTATTTCTTCGTGTTTTTGGTACACAACTTTATTTTGATACAAAGTTATTTTGTTAATTTTGATATATGTCCTCATTTATTTTTATAGATAAATGAAAGGAATTTCAAGTATTCTTAATAATTCAATCATTTCAAGAAGATTCAATGATCCAGCTTGAAACGAGAAACCATATCATTTGTTTGTATTGTAACAAGCATTTGAAAGATTGAGGAATCACCAAATTAAAGAAGGACTTGGTTCGAGTCAAAGGTGATGTGGTGCCTTGTAAAAAAAAATGAGTCATGATGTGAGATGAATGAAGACTTTGGTTGAAGAGTATCAACATGAGAAAGATAGAAGGCAAATGTTAAATTACTAAATTAGTAGTGGAAGTTCTTTTGTTGGTGGCCAAAATGATAGTGAGGATGTTGAAGGTGGTAGTATTCTTACCCAATAAGAAGGGAACGTTACGCTTGATGTTAAGAAACGAAGAAGATATGTGTTTAAATTTTTTTGTACAACAAGCAACTCCTAAAGCTTAGCTTTCAATCTATAGTTCCTTACAATTTAGAGAAGCGACTCGACAATAACTAGATGGTGGTATAATTTAGGTATAGCATTCAATGATGCTCAGTCTTATTATTATTAACCTATGGTAGATGTTATTGTCTCTTACGATTCAGAATATAAAGCTCCTTCAATTCATGACTACAAAAGTAAAGTTTTAAGTAGCACTGCTTATGAAATAAAAAGTTATTTGGATGAAAGAAAAATGATTTAGGATAGTTTTGGGCGTTCAATCATGTGTGATGGTTAGACAAATAGAAAACAAGAACCTATTATTAAATTTTTTGGTTTATTCTACAAAGGGAACAATGTTTTGAAGTTCATTGATACATTTGGCCTTTTTAGGAATGTTGATATTTCAAATGTTTGACGAAGTTATGAATGAAATTGAACCAGAAAATATTGTTCAGTTCATTACTGACAATGATTATGCTTATAAAGTAGATGGAAGAAGATTGTAAAGCAGGTATAATTCTTTTTTATTGAACACCTTGTACTGCACATTGCGTTGACCTGATGTTGAAAAATATAGAAAATACTAGATATTTTCCTATTATTGATGAGACTGTACAGAAAGCAAAAAAGGTGACCAAGTTTATCTACAATTATGCATAGGTCCTGAATTTAATGAGAAAGGATGGTAAGAATTTGTGTCGTCTTGGTATTACAAGATTTACAACTAATTTCTTAACATTTTAATTTTGTATTCTAATGAAGAAGGGGTTAAGGCAAATATTTACAAGTGATAAGTGAGTTATATCTCATTAGGTCTAATGTTGGATTAGAGGTTTCTAGAATTATACTTAAAGAAACTGAATTTTGTTCTCAATGTTAATTTGTCATTCAAATTTGTGAGCCTTTAATGATGGTACTTTATCTGGTTGATAGTGATGAGAAAGTAACAATGAGTTATTTTTATCATGCTAAAGAGATGGCGAATAAAGCAATCAAGGCTAATCAGAAAAATAATCTTTTATTGTTCACACCTTATCTTCAGACCAAGTTTTACAAAGAAAGCTGAAATTAATAGAGAAATGTTATTAATTATTACAATTATTGTTACTCATGAGATGAAAAAAGATCTCTTAAACTCACAAATGAAGATTTATAAAGATGTTTCTAGTGATTGCTTATTGTTATTCGTCAAAAAGTCCACTTTTGTTACATGTTAAAAATTAATCATTACTTTATTATATTTATAATGTCACTTTTGTTATCTTACAATTGCTTGATAGGACTAATTCGCAATTAGTGTTTTAGAATTGCAAAAGTTTGTAATTCGAATTCTTAAACAACGTGTGAGTACAACAAGATGTTAAAGGAATTGAAGCACATTTGAATTTATCCATTATAAGAAAAGGAATAAATTGGAACACAAAAGATTAAATGACTTGATCTTTGTTTAATACAATTTAAAGCTATCATTATTAAGTTGGATATAGTTTCTTATAATTTCTTAATAATTTAATGTTATTTGTTTACTATGACTCTTAATAAAACAAATAATTTTATAGATTTAATTTCCCTTGACCATATCGATCTTTTAGCATATTAGGTTTATGAGGAACCAGGTTTGATAGATAAGAGTGACTTGTAAGATAATCTTGGATGGGAAAGTAGTGACCTGTCATTTAGTGCGATGAATTTGAATGATGGTGATGACGAGACTCCTCTCAACAACGAGAAATTTGTACTAAATGAGAATTGAGGTTAATATGATTTAAGCATATATTCGATTGAACGAAGTTCTAGGTTTTTATTTCTCCTCTTCTTTTAATTTCACTTATTTTATGTATATGTTAAACTTTATAGATACAGTATATAAAAAAATTGTAAATTTTTTTCATTTTAGGTTTCACTTATAGTTTTCCTTGACACGAATTCTTCTTGTAAATTATAATACTTAGAGAGTCGTTGATATTTATTATTATTTTTATTTGATGTTTTGATGTAATATTATTTATTATACGCAAAAATTGTAACCTTGTAAGTACTTTGTATTGTCCTTGATTTTATATTTGTATAATCTTTTGTCATATTAATTACGGTTATTATTTATATGTCATCATCATCATCATCATCATCATCATCATCATCACCCAGTCTGAAATCTCGCAATGAAGCGGGGTCTGAAGAGGTCCGATAGTATGCAACCTTACCCCTATATAGTAGAGAGATTGTTTCCGGTGGACCCACATGTAAATGAGATAATATACGGATGATGCAAGTTACAAAAACAATTCAATAAAAACAGAAAATAACTGACAATACAAGTAATGGGGAATACTTGAAGGAGGCCAGGTCGGCAAGAACCTAATAGGCTACAAAGTCCAATCTCTTCTTGTCTCCAAAAATAAAAACACTAAATAGAAATAATAAAAAAATCCAAATCTCAAGATATAGCTAAAATAAATTCAAGTAACCCTAATAATACTAATCACAAATAATAATAATAATACTAATAATATATTAGTATTATTATTATTTTTGCATGCAGATGTGAAAAGAAAAAAAAAGGGTTAACAGAATAAATAAGTAAAAGAAAGTAAGAATAATAAATCAAAAATAATAATAATATGTGTATATACAAATATATGAAAAGTAATATTAATAGAAATTAATAGATAATTTAAATTTCTATTATTATGTTTTTTGAGATATGTTTAATGTAAAATTATAAATTATACAGTACAATAGAGTAAGAGACTATTTTACAATTTTAAAAAAATTTATGAACTATTTTACATATTAAAATTACTCAAAATGGTACTCATTATTAATCGGCATCAATATAATACTATACTATAATCAAATTTAGTATCGGTACCAATATGATATTCGTAATATTGTTTACGACCTAAAACTCGATCTCTCTTATAACACAAATTGAAGTTGTTTTGTTATCAAAAAAATGTAACAAAATAATATTGTTTTACGTATAAAAAACCAAAAAGTGCAGCCAAGTTAACCAGTCATATCTCTCTCTCGTCTCTCAATATATGTCTAGTCTCTCAAAAACTCCTTCTAACTATCAAATCTCAATCTCTCAATCTCAATTTCTCATAATCATTACACAAGGCTCTCAAAAACTCCTTCTAATTATCAAATCTCAATCTCCCTGTCTCAATTTCTCAATCTCAATTTCTCATAATCATTACACAGTTTCATGCCTCGCCTCTCCTTTTGAAAACTATTCCTAAAGTATATTTCTCTTTCTTTTTCAATTCTTACAGTAAGTACATATGTTGAAATGTAATTGTCGATTTTAGGGTTTTAAGTTCCCCATTGCTCATTTTGTTCATCTATGAAAAAAATTCTTGCGGTTTCTTTTATGTCTTTGTCGTTCATTCTTTATGATTTCCTTTTTTAACAAAAGAGGCATGATACAAAACATGATTTAAAGAAGTTATAATATAGTTTCAGGTTAAGAGTGTATTTTATACTTTAACATTTTCATTAAAATATAAGTTAAACCATAACGATTCAAAACATTCAAAATAAATTCTAATATTTTAAAAATGTTTATAATGAACTTTAGTGAATGAAATTTTAAATACGGTTAAGTTTTCATCTATTAAGTGTTATATTATTATTGTCGTGATACATGTTTATTATTTTTAATCGATATATAAGACCCACTATCATATATTTACCATATGCCAATTTGCACCTAACTGTCTAATTTATTAAATTAATATAGTTTTTTATTTAAATTCTTAACAAAACTTAATTAACATAAATAATTTCATCATATCCTTTTTCTAGCCAAAATTCTAAATCTAATGCTCCTCAAACCTATTGAACCCTAATTCCCAATTTCTCCCAATATTTAAAAGCTTGCTTTAAGTCTTGGATATGTGGCTTCCATTTGGGGTTAAAGATTTTGCATCCAATGAGTGATGTGAGCAACATAAGTTGTTTTGATGTTAGTATGACTAGAGATGTATAGTTGTAATGTTAGATTTCAAGGCCTCTTTTAAGAGATTAATGCTAACCTTGCCTTATTTATTTTCCTCTTCGTGGCATATTTGTTTTGAGAGATTATAGTTGGCATGCTCCTTATGATCGAGTAGTTGTTTCTTCATAACATATGTTGAAAAACTCCTACCATTGATAGCTCATAACCTAAATGGAGAGGATCGAATGATGTTGTGATTATTTTTCATTAAGGAAGAAATAAAGAATATATGAGAGAAGTAAAGAGAAGAATCCATAAGAAGGAGGAAAAAAGATAGAGAATTACATAGAAGAGAGAGAATCCAAATACTTAATTCATATTTTTTAACCTATGAAAATGGCTGAAGGGACCTTTTATAATCCTATTATAGCATTAACTTTTATATGTAACAATTCCTCCTATTATAGAAAACTTTGCTCACAAGGTTTAATAGAAAAACTAATTGAGAAGGTTTATTAAAGAGGTTTACAGAAAGGATAAAAAGGGACAATCACTCCTTCTTCCTGACAAAAGTGAGTATCTTTCCATCATATCTCTGTAACTGACCAATAACATACTGATTGATGCTCTCCTTCAAGTATTTACATTGGTTTCCATGAAGGTGGAGAGTGATTTTAATTTTTCTATCAAGTTGCTCTTTCTTAACATTAATGGTAAATGAATCACTAACTTGAGATTTTCATATGTATTACTCACCATTGTCCTCTTTTGTAGCCACCATAATACTTATATTGAAATTCAAGTTGCACACATGGCTTCCTTATCCAAAAACATTGCCCATCCTTCTACCATTAACATTGTCATAAAACTTTCAATTTGAATATTGGCTATTGTTGTATCTTGAGCAAGATTTGTATTCTCTAAAGTTGACATTCCTTGTTATTGGGTAAAGTGATTGAACATTGATCTTAGATTATTTATCTCATGTTGATGGCGATCAGAATGTACCTGAATTTTCTACATTCATTTCTCAATTTGCATCTAAGACTCTTTAAGTTTTTTGATACTTTCTTCAAGCTTCTCATACTTTTGGCCTTAATTTTCTTTGTCATATCTTTGGAATTTTGTAACCAAGAATTGTAAAGTTCTGATACCATTTGTTGTGTTTTTTTTTTGTTAAAGAAGAAATGAGAGAATAAGAGTCAATAATCTAGGAGAAGGAGGAGAGAGGGTATAGAATTACATAGAAAAGAGATAAGCAAAATACTTTATATTTCTTAACTTATGAGGATGGTTAGAGGCACCTTTTATACTCCTCTTATAGTAGTAACTTTTATACACAACAAAAGAGGTGTTTGTCTAAAGTGTCACTGATTCACTTACAATATAAGGAACTAACCTTCATCTTTGACCCATTAATTCTTTATTTGTTGTATTTCTTTATTAACTATCGTCTAATCTTCTTCTCCTTATATGATAATGATAGTGAGAACTATTTAAAGTTGATGTAAATGGTTTATGTGAGAGATGACACCCTTAACCCTTACCTGCAAATTCAGGATTTTCTTTAAATATTATAAGTCAATATTATGAAGATATAGAGGGAAAAGTGAGAGACAACAATAAGTTGGTAATAAGATTGGGATAAATGTTTTATGTTGATAGTCTCTTGTCTTACTTATTTTGAATTTGCTTAATATCTTTTTAAAATGGAGAATGCAATAACAACAATAACAACAACTTTTGACTTATGATGAACTTGGAGAAGATCTTGAGCTAAGGCAATTAAGATTATACCAACACTGTAACTTATCCTAAAATGATTAAACCTTATTGCTTTAAAGCTTATACTTGTTAATGATCAGAGAGGGATAGAGATGGAGTAGGAGGGAAGAGATTTTAGTTGGCGACGAGAACATCTATATCTTTAGGTTTAACCCTATTTTCTTGAAAATAGAATCCATAGCAAATAAGATTACAAGTTGCAGCTTCGGGTCTCATAGCCTCCAAGGTTGGTTTTGGAGGGATGTAATGAATTGCAGGGGCAAGCATGTGTCTTATCTAAGATTGGACCTTTTAAGAATTCATAGAAATTATAGATTATAGTTCATTAAGTTTGGGGAATATTAGATTATGAATTTTGGTTAAAAAGGGATATACTTATGTTATTTATGTTAATCAAGATGTATTGTAATTAGATTAAGTTAATTAAGTTTTGTAGAGAATTTAAAATTTAAAACTAAATTAATGATATATTAGACAACTAGGCTCATATTGTCACATGATATACATGTGGCAATAGGTCCCATATATTAATTGTAAAATAAGTACTAACGTGGCACTTAGCAAAACTTAACCCTGTTTAAATTTTGTCTATCTAAGATTCATTTTGAACGTTTTAAAAAGTTAGGAAATACTCCAAAATGTTAAACTTATATTTTGGTGAAAACATTAGGATTAAAATGAACTTTTAGCCTATAGTTTAAAGCATGTTATAACTTCTTTTTATATTATGCCAATTATGTTATTTTCATTCTTTAGTTTGCACGATATATACAAAAAGGTTGAATATAGGTTTAAAGAATATTGATTTATATTGGTTTAAATATTCTTTAGCTTAAATTGGTTTCATAATTATCTTTTTTATAATTGTTAAAGATGGATGAAGTTAAAACTTCAACATCACAAGTCAGTACATTAGAGAATTCCAATTTGGTACTTAAATCATTTATCAAGCAAATAAATAGTTTAAACTGGAGGAGCCATCTATTACAGATAAAAAGTGATATTTAGAATCATTTCATAAAGACTAAATCAAGTGATGAAGTTGATAAGGAGAAAAGTAAATATTAACATAAGATTTTAGTTGGAGGTTCTAAAGGTGGAATGTCACATTTAAAAGTGAAATTACTGCCACGAACTCTGATCTTGTGAGATGCAAACATTTACTTACAAAATTATCATAAGGAATGAGTATCCACTCTCTCTTATAGATAATTAAGACTTTAGAATGTTTGCTACCCTACTTTATTAGATCTTTATGATCTATAAAGACCATAAGAATTTGACATTGAAAACATTGTCGGTTAATCAAAGACAAGTTGCCATTACATCAAATATTGTGGATGACTGTCAATAAAAAATGGATTATATGCCAATGATAACTTTTCATATTAACAATGATTGGACTTTATATAGTCCAATCCTGAGAAAAATAAATATTTTTAAATTTTGTTTATCATTTGTTCATTGATTATGTTTTAATTGATGTTTGATTATGTTTCTAAATAGTGAGTTATTTATCTTTTAGGCCTATATACAAGTGATATTTTAACAAATGTATTGGTCGAGTGCTTGATTGACTTGAACATCAAAATGAAACTCTTAACTATAACTTCAGATACTTGTTGCACAAACAATGCTATGATCTGTTGAAAAATGATTCAAAATATCTTAGATTTATTGAGGATAAATAAGTCTTTTCTTTTAGGTTTGAATGAGTCTTAATTTAGTTGTGTTTTGTTCCTAGTCTATAGGTCATTACCGAGTCCATGGGTAGTTTGTTGAGCATTTTGCTGAGTTTGTTGAATCTGTAAAGAGCCTATAAATAGCATTGTTTCTATTGAATAAGATGACTTGCAGTATTTCGTTTATTAGTTACTCTGTTTTGTTTACTCTTTTATGTCTCTATTCTCTATTTTTTTCCAACATACGCAACCTTCACTCTATATTTTTAAAAAGCGGTAGTTTCTGTGACTTCAACTTATAACTTTATAATTATAAAGGAGCAACTATTCATGTACAATATGTTAACATAAGGTTATACAATTTTATTTGTATATTCAATCGTAAAAACCATACATTTATATGCATCAAAGTGTTGTAATAAAAAATTGGCCAATAAATAAGCATATTTTAACTGGCTTGCATGAGTAATTGAATTTTTATATAAAGCTATTTGTAGGAGGAGACTTGTGTTTTCTTTGTTTTATTCTATTTGCTAAGAGTATATCTTCTAATATACTCACAATCATATACTTATTTTTATTAAAATTTTATTCAAATCTTTTTATTAGTTATAATTTATTTAAACTTTTCATTTGTGTAAGAGTTTGTCTGTAAATAAGAATTCTATAGATAGTACACATAAATTTAATAAAAAGGTATGAGTTTTATGTTGTATTTAAAAAAATATGCATTTAAGATCTAACCATGTAAATCTCTTATCTTCACCTTTCTCTCTTGTTATTTTTTTAATTTATACATGATATCAAAATTAAAGTTATGTTTTCATAACTTGAATTTCTTTTAATTAATTGCATTATAATCACATTATTATAAAATTATCATGTCAACAACTATATAAGTTGAAATTGTTTGTCATCAGTCAAAAGCCATACAAATTGAAATTGCTAGCTATATTAATAACTCTTATATATGTTATTACACCATCCATATAATATCAATTTTAAATTTGCGTTTCTATAGCTGCAATTTTGTTAACTAGTTGTATTACAATTGCATTATTTTAAAACTGTTATAATATTATGTACGTATATCATAATTATTTTGATTAAATATGTGTATATTACTTTAGTTTGATTTGCGTATGGTTTATAATTTAGTGTATAACTTTATTTGTAAATATATAAGAGTTCTCATTTTGGTATAAAAAACACATAGGAATTTAATATGAAAAAAGTGAGTTTTATATTGTGTGTGTACAACAATATGAATAAGTTTAATACGAAAGCTGTACGATTTATTGTAAATTTCTTATCTTTTTTATTGTTTTAAATCTTTATTCTCTTCTTCGTTATTTTAGTTTTTTATTTGAACGAGGTTGAGTTTTTGGAGTCTAGTTATTTGTAGTTGAGGCATGCGCAACCAAGCACATCAATTCTGTTGTCTTGTTCCAATAGATGGATCAATGTAGTAAGGGTGTGTTCCATGTTTGAAAGAATTTGAGCGAGCAATGATTTTGTATGACATACCTATTATCAAGTCCCGGCCTGACGCAAGTATAAGAAGGGTACCTGCTTAGGTTTCACTTTTGACCTAACACTATTTTGCCTCTTTTTTTATGCGTTTTTTTTAGCGAAGTTCTTTCTGTCCTTGGCCGACACTCATAAAAAACAAAAAAAAGCAAAATAGAGTTAGGTCAAGAGTGAGCCCCAAGCGAGTATGAGTGTTAATTTTTGATACTTGTACAAAACAAAAAAATGGCAAAATAAGGGTTTTTTTTTTTTTACTTTATCCAAGGTTTATAAAACATGGAGAGCCATTTGATTGTGTAATTTATTACTTAGCCTTTTTAACTTTTTATTATCACGCATTTGTGCTCTAAAGTGCTATTTTAGTTGCGTAATTTAGGAGGCTCCCACTTGTAAATGTCTCCTGACTTGCGAGAAAATCTGATTAGCTGCAACCAAAACCAAGCTGCTGGTGTTGATAGTTTAACCTGCACGATGTTAGTATCTGGAGATTGCCACGATCATTTATAGTTCTTGAATCAACTAGAATCAATTATAGTTCTTGTATCATTATCACATCTATCTCTCTGTTGTATTATTTGATTTAATAGTAACATGTTGCTTCAGCTGCATATGTTGTCTAATCTCGTAACTCAATCTAATACATATTGAACTGGAAAATTAGTTAAATCAATTACTTTAGAAATGCTTGTTTAAGAATGATTGAACACATAAAATTAATCCGAGAAATAAAGTTGCTGAATCATTAATAGATCAAATTTCTTCGAACCACACCTTAGCGCACCATTTAAGACTTCAAATGCAACACATACACCTAAGTGTGAGTAAAGCAAAAGTGTTGCGGACTTACCAACACAAACTGCAAATCCTGTCTACAATCCTTTGTCATGTAAAAACGGTCTTAAAAAAAGGTAGATTCAGAAATTGATAAGTGAAGTTAACATGGAATTGAAGTGGGATTTCTCCCATGAAACATCGATCCACATTGACGTGATAAGAGGCCAGGGGCAATCCCAGAAAGGTTTCATGCAAAACTCGCAACGCTCCATGACATCTTCACGTATATATATGTTTTGATATGTTGATGTTGTTCTAGGTTACCTAACTTAACTTTTGGCTGATCAAAACCGTGTTAGAAGAAGAAAATTTGGAAGTTCAAAACATGGGAAGTACAGTGTTGACTGGAACAACACTATCCCTTTCATTTTGTTCATATTTTTCATGAACTGCGCATGTGGGCCTCGTTATGATTAGTTGCAAGTATTTCTATTCAGACAATGCTTGTTAAAAGATACCAACTAGACACTAATCTTATATTCTTAAGGACATGTTAATGGTTCAACTTTTTCCTCGCATCACTCACAAAGCATTATCAGCCGTTGCCTCTCCTCTTTTATATTTTTGAAAGGAGATGGTGCTTACTTTAAAGGGGAGCTAGCCACCAAATTTTGACACAGTGACCACTATTATTTATTACATCAATTTGTTCTCTTCAATATTTAAAAGGTATAGCCAATATGTGATTTAAAAGAATTAGAGTTATAATTATATTTATAAATTAACCACTTCTCCTCTAAATTGGAGATTAGTAAAAACTTAAACACATTTCATATATTTTACTTAAATAATTAAGGATTTCAATTAAGACCTCTAATATTGAATGGGGTTGGAAGTCCACAAAACATAAATGAATAATGAAGCAAATGGTGTTTAAGAGAATTGAGAGAACTTGAGATCAAAACACAAAGTTAAAAGTGTTCTTAGTGAATTGGATACTTTCCTTATAGTGTTACTTGCTCCTACTATAATTGCAAACCGAGTTAAAGGTAAATTACTTCTAGGATACAAAGAACACAAGAACATTCAAGTTGCAAGGGTATGAATGTTCTTCAAGAATTATGAATGTAAAGATTGTTTTGGTAAAAGTTGTTAAAAACAAACATTTTTAATCTTGACTAAAACTCATGTATATATATAGAGTTTTCATAACAGTCATGTCTGTTCACTACCAGTCGCAACTTTTGGAAAGGAAGCAACCCTTCAGAATAGTCACGTCTGTCACTACAAGTCACAACTCTTGAAAAGGAAGCAACCCTTCAGAACAGTCACGTTTATTCGCTACAAGTCATCACTCTTGGAAAGGTAGCAACCCTTCATAACAGGCATGTCT
Source organism: Erythroxylum longipes (assembly GCA_027563885.1). Classification (NCBI taxonomy): domain Eukaryota; kingdom Viridiplantae; phylum Streptophyta; class Magnoliopsida; order Malpighiales; family Erythroxylaceae; genus Erythroxylum; species Erythroxylum longipes. Next base: position 5,315,022 of record JAOQMS010000003.1, on the reverse strand, counting down.
GTTCACTTCAAGTCACAAATCTTGAAAAGGAAGTAACTCTTCAGAACAGTTATGTCTGTTCACTGCAAGTTACAACTCTTGGAAAGGAAGCAACTATTCATTTCCAAGTTTTACCTTATATCACAAACTAATTTCCAACAACCCCCACTTAGTTTGTGACATAAGAAAAAACACAACACAAACAATAAATCATGCCTAAAGGAAGGTAGCTTTTGACTTATACCATCCTATAGTACAAACATATCATAAAGGATAGTTCGATGTTTTCTCGACAGAGCTCTTCGGAACAGCAGAGAGCAGACTTATCTTGGGTTTCTCCGTCATATACAGCTTTTAATGGACTTTCACCTGATCTCGAGCGACATCCATTAAATGATCATTACTTTAGCCATCTGACTTTTCGCCCAAGAAACACCTCCACCACCAAGCAAGAATACCCAACCACTTGTGATTTTTGATCACTAAAGCTATTAATCCATCTAGAATCTAAAAATCCTTCAAGAACATTTGGAAAGCTATTATAAAAGAGTCCAAAATCTTTTGTCTTCTTAAAATATCCTAGCACTCTTTTAATAGCTTGCCAATGTTCTTGGCTAGGATTTTTAGTGTATTTAGCTAATCTACACACTGAGTATGAGATATTCAGTCTAGTGCAATTCATTGCATACATTAGACTTCTAATTACACTAGCATATTCAAGTTGTGCAATTGGATTACTTTCATTCTCATATAACTTAAAGTTAGGATCAAAAGGAGTACTTACCTCTTTCACATTCAAATGTTGGTATTTCTTCAGGATTTTCTCAACATAATATGATTAAGAGAGTGCAAAACCCCCTACTATGTTTTTTAACTTTAATGCCTAAGATAGTATCTACTTCACCGAGATCCTTCATCTTGAATTTAGAAGAAAGATATTTCTTAGTTTTAACCACACCTTTATATGTAGGACTAACAATGAGCATGTCATCTACATAGAGACAAATGATCACTCCATACTCTTCGTTGAATTTAGAATAAATGCACTTATCAGAATTATTATATCTAAATCCATATGAGAGTAAAATACATTCAAATTTCTCATGCCATTGTTTAGAGGCATGTTTCAAGCCATATAATGACTTAACTAGCGTACATACTTTCTTTTCATTTCCCGGTAGCACAAAGCCTTTTGGTTGTTCCATATACACTTCTTCATCTAGATCACCATTTAAGAATGTTGCCTTACATCCATTTGGTGTACATAAAGGCTATAGATCATAGTTAAATCCAAAAGTACTCTTACCGATGTAATTCTAGCAATCAATGCATATGTGTCAAAGTAATTGATTCCTTCTTTTTACCTAAAATCTTTAGCTACTAGCCTTGCTTTATAAGTTAGAATAGTACCATCTGTCGCATATTTCCTTCGAAATACCCACTTACAACTAATTGGTTTGGACCCGTGAGGTAAATCAACTAGAACCCAAGTATTGTTAGACAATATTGAGTCCATTTCATCATTTACCTCTTCTCTCCAAAATGTCATATCTCTTGATTTCATTGCTTCACTAAAGGTTTTAGGATCTTCCTATACACTTAATAAAATCATAGTTTTATTTAGAAGAGAATCCCTATTGCCTTCAACTAAGAAAATAATAGCTTTTGAAGAAATAAAATCTGAAGGCAGATATTTTTTGTTCCTTTGACGTTGACTAATCCTAGGTTCATTTGGAGGGTCTACACTCGTTCTTTTTAATGCACTTGAGAGTTCAACACTTGGATAAGGGGTAGGTCCATTTGATGGATCCTTATTTACCGTTAAGTCTTTAAGAAACAAATCCTCAGAGAACTCAACATCCTTTGATTCTATAATCACATTAGAGTCAACTTCTAGTAGCCTATAAGCTTTAGATTTTTCTGCATAGCCCACAAAGACAGTTTTAAGTGCTCTTGGTCCTATCTTTGTTCTTTTGTTGTCACGGACTTTATAGTAAACTACATAGCCCCAAACTTTCAAATATGATAAGTTTAGCTTCCTTCCTTTTCATACTTTATATAGGGACACTTCAATCTTTAAGGATGGAATTTGATTATACAAATGACATGCAGCCAACAAAGCCTGATCCCACAAGTTTTTTTGGAAAACCTGAACTCAAAAGCATAGAATTAACTATGTCTTGTAGAGTTCTATTTTTCCTTTTAGCCAAACTATTTTGTTGGGGAGTACATGGTGCACTAATTTGGTGTATAATATCATTTTGTTCATAAAATTTTGAGAACTCATTAGAGAAGTATTCTCCTCCTCTATCACTCCTCAAAATTTGAATCTTTGTACTTAATTGATTTTCAACAAGAGAGTTATATGTCTTAAACATAGTAAATGCTTCATCATTGGCTTTCATCAAATAAACATGCACAAATCTAGAGCAATCATTAATGAAATTAATGAAGTATTTGTTACCACCTCTTGTTAAAAAACCATTAAACTCACATATATCTTAATGCACTAAATTAAGCAATTTTGTATGTCTTACAACTTTAGAAAAAGGAAGTTTGGTTATCTTTGCTTGTATGCATGTTTCACATTTCTTATTCACTTGGGCACTATAAAAGCTTAGTCCTTTATCACTTTATGACTAATATGTCCTACTCTACTTTTCCATAAAGAATAAGAAGCATCAACCAAATAAAGAGAAACATCATTCACTTTATTAAGACTAAGCATAAACATGCCATTACAAGAATATCCTTTTCCTACAAAAATACCATTCTTAGACAAGATTACATTGTTTGACTCAAGTACAGCCTTCAAGCCCTTCTTGGTCAGCATATCGGCAGAAACAAGATTCTTGGTCACATCCGAAACATGAAGAACACTAGTGAGCACCAACTTTTTGTCAAAAGTGAATAGCAAATGCACATCTCCCTTTCCATACACCTTGGCTTTCACACCATTGGCCATGACCACTTCATATCCTTCAAGAACTTCATAGTTCTTGAATTGGTCCTTGTTATTGCACACATGAATTGCTACATCAGAATCATACCATCAATCCTTAGAAAGAATTTTTGTTGCCATGTGAAGTTCTCTCATAGTACCAAGAGTCAAGGTTGCTATAATTTCTGCACATTCATCAATAAGGTTAGCACTAGGAACATTGTTTCCTTTTTGCTTCTTTTTAGATCTGCAGTTAGCCTTATAGTGCCCTTTCTTTCCATAATTGTAGCAAATTTGATTCTTTTTCTTGTCTTTAGCATTAGTATTTTTAGGTTTCTTCCTTTTAGAATTGTTGGATTTATTCTCATCCACAAAATTCACCTTTGGATCTCCTTCCACTTCTTTTCTTTGAAGAATTCTTACACCTTATTCAAATTAAAGATGCTTCAAAACACTATTGATAGTTAAAATTTCGGAAGTGTGCAATAACTTCTTTTTGAGAATCATTCTAAGAAAAAGGCAACTTAGCAATAATTGCCCCTACTTGTAATGATCCTAAAATTTCAACACCCAAGTCTTTAAATTTTGAAATAATCACTTGTAAATTATGGATTTAATCCATAAGAGAGGAACCATCAGTAAATTTAAACTCTAAATATCTTTTAATAAGAAACCTGTGCCTTGCTTTTGAGATGCATATTCACATTCAAGCGATGCCCAAATCTCCTTTGGACTCTTCAAGGTGGTAAAGAGATCATAAAGGCTATATGAGAGGGTGTTGAGAATGTGACCCCTGCAAAGCAATTCATCTTCTTGGTGCTTGTCTCGTTTATCTTTCCTTATGTATACTTCACCCTCCTTTAGAAGAGGAATTGTAGGAAGAATGAGATCAAGTACATATGTAATTTTCAAAGGGGTGAGGAAGAACATCATCTTGTCCTTCCAACAATTGAAGTTAGTGTCGGTTCTATCAAGGCGATCTAACTTCACAAAGTCTTCGTTCATAATTTTGGGAGTGGATTCTTGAGTGGACTCCATGATAGCAACAAATAACACTTTAAGATTGTAATATTGAATGGAGATTGGAAGTCCACAAAACAAAGGATGAACAATGAAGTAAATGATGTTACAAAGAATTGAGATACTTGAGATCAAAACACAAAGTTTAAAGTGTTCTAGGCATGTTGGACACTTTCCTTAAAGTGTCATTTGCCCCCACTATAGTTGCAAACCGCATTAAAGGCAAATTACATCTAGGATACAAAGAACATAAGAACATTCAAGTTGAAGAACATTCATGTTTTTCAAGAATTATGAATGCAAAGATTGTTTTGGGAAAAGTTATTAAAAACAAACATTTTTAATCTTAACTAAAACTCATATATATAGAGAGTTTTCAGAGCAGTCATGTCTGTTCACTATAAGTTACAAATCTTGGAAAGGAAGGAACCCTTCAGAACAATCACGTCTATTCACGACAAGTTACAACTCTTGGAAAGGAAGCAATCCTTCATTTCCAAGTTTTATTTAAACTACTTATATCACAAACTAATTTCCAACAAGGGTTTGGAAGCTCGATGGATGATATTTCACTGCTTTGTGCGATAACAACCTTAGAGGCTTCTCTGTTGGAAGAGAGCTCAGTGAATACCCTTTTCACATTCTAACCACAAGATCATTCGAGCTATGGTCGGCTCTTAATTTTACTTTCTTATATTACATTCTTCTTTTGCCTTTTCATTAAGCACTTTTATTTCAAGTCAACTAATCAATGCTCTATGAAAACATCACTGTTAAAACTGTTCCAAAACAAAAATAATAAAGAAACACATCTGTATTAGGACCAAGTTTAATGAATAGTTAATTAAATTATGGATGTAAGGCAAATAAAATTTTGATGAGAACTTATGAAATATCCATGGTCTTATAGTGTTTATGTATGATGGGGATCATTTTAACAATCGATTTATGTAACAATAATTTTTTGGCAAAACATATTAACAAAGTGAAGACTGTTTCGAGCGGTGTGTAGTCTTTCTTCTAGAATGCAAAGTGTGATGGTTTCTCAATGACGATGTGGAATTGAATATAGTCAAATATTATGTCTTAATCTCTAAGTTCTTTATCGTGATGCCTTAATTTCAAAACTTATGATTAAAAACAGATGAGAAGGGGAATAGCATTCGCTTGTCTGGTTTGTGATCCAATTTCTTACAACAAATCATGAATAATTGCCCGAATCACTATGAAAAGATATTATTGGACCAAAGAATTAGAAACAAGTCAGGTATGCTCCACATTACACTGTGCCCATGAGATTTTCATTTTCCTAAAAATGGTCTTGAAATTTCTGAAAGCGACCCTTGAAATAGGAAAATGGATTTATAACCCCTTTGCGTATATGCTGACCACCTATTTCAATCACAACTCAAGAAGCTATAACCGACCAGATATTTTAAATAAACCAAAATCACGAAGAAAACACGTGATCAAAGTCAAATCTCCTGTCTACTCCTTATTCATCTGTTTCAGCTCTGTCTGCGATACATACATTTCCAAAAGTTTTGGACATGTTAGAACGGGATTGCATGCTCGAAAACGGAAAGAAAAAGCTGGACATGGTATACTATAGGAAACATCAAACGTTTTTGCTGGAGAACCTGATTTTCGGTTCCCCCCAACAAAGTTTGTCGTTTGTCGTTTGGGCGACCCGTGTTTTGAGTGCAAAAGGTTAACGTGAACTCAAGTCACATTAGTAATGTGTCATGACAATATCTGTCAATGGAGACTTCAGACTTAATTATTTTCCATGCAATTCCAATTTTTTAATGGAATCACCGACCATTAATTGTTATCACAATAATTAATTAACAAAATTTAGTTTTTTTTTTCAGAATTCAAAATTATTATTCTTTAAGTCTATATTAAGTAAATTCTCCAATATAATAACTTATTCAGTAAATTTAAATTCAAATTAAATTACTGTTATTTATAAATATAAAAAAATTAATTCAAAACCACCGAGGCTTAAAGGTATGTGGGCAGTTTCCAGATGAGATAAAAGTTATGGAAATTGATTTGAGCATATATATATATATATATGCCGTATATTTTTATATTTTTACAAAAACGCTATTTT
>JAOQMS010000003.1:5276361-5308863 GCA_027563885.1 Erythroxylum longipes | reverse complement strand
CTTTCACCAACATAAGTGTAGCAACCACAATTTTTGAATCCCACTACAATTAAGACTTTATATGTCCAATTAAAATGCCAAAACTATATAAAAGATATATATAATATATCTTAACAGACATGAAAAGAATATTAAAAAGAAAATACATACATACATGTGAAGCCATCTACGAAGTCCACTCTGCTCCACCGCCTAGTGGGAGCATTGACCTTTGAAGCTGTGACTCTTCATTTAACTCAGCTTCTTCTATCTTCACCATGGACAATGGACTTGGAAAGTTGAATGTGTGGCAAAATTCAACATGATTTTCTTGGGTGTACAGTAAAATGATCCCACACTTTTTGATTATATAGTCAGACACGCTAACCTTAAAAAACGCTACATCCATCTTGAAGATCTTACATCCTTGATCTGTAAGACATAGTAGTTCTAATTAAACTCGATCACAAGAATGTAACAGTAAATAGTAAAATAAAACTCCTACTCTAAACAAATCAGATTTAATAGTTTATCTTATCTATAGCTTTTGTTGGAACTCAGAACAGAGAAACATGTATAGCTCACCTAATTGAAGCATTGAATTTAATTAACTTCATTTAATTTCTTCTATCTTCAATCTCTTCTTAGGCATACAGTAGAATGACCCTGCACTTGTGGCTGATCTTTTCAACTTGGGCACTCCTAAATTTGGAAAGTCAAATGTTCCACAGAATTCATCCTCATCGTTTTGGGCATATAGTGGAATAACCCCACACTTCTTTATTCCATTCTCAACTGGCCTGAACTTAAAAAAGGCTACATCCTCTTCAAAGTCACTGTGTCTACGTACCCATTCACAAAATGTTGTATTAACGAAGACTACCATATGCTCTTTATCTGCTCTTAGGAGGTAAAGTATTTCGGAATCAGCAGAGGAGAAATGGTAATTGTCTCCAAAATAGCAATCATGATGTAAGCTTTCTCTATCAGAATTAACGCTCAAATAGAAGGCAAATCCTAGAAAAAGATGATTAAACCAATGAGAAGGAAGGTGGATTTGAATAGAATCACCCATGTTTTGATACTTGACCCACTCTGGTATTCTACTTCCCAGATAGATCATTTGAAAATAGGCCTGAATAGCAGAAATTTCTATTCAAATTAATAATTATACAGACCAGATAAAGAAAGAGAGAAAGACAAAGAGTTACTTACCAATGATTCCTGCATTTGAGTTCTTGTATAATTCCTCAACAGTGCATTTACTACTTCATGGCATTCATCTTCATCCAACTTCAAGCAATTCCTAAAATCGAACGCGTAGTCATCTAATGGTGAGTCAAGCGGTAGTTGTTTAAGGGTCCATATTTCTTTTAGTGACCTACAACGGCGGGCGGAAATTCTGTAGACATTTGATGGGAGTTCCGGTAAGGATAGAAGCCGTTTGCAATCGTTTATATAAAGAAATTTCAATTGTGAAAGTTGTTTAAAGGTAGCAGGGATTCTCTCAAAATCATTTTCACTCAATTCCAGAGAATCTACAAAAGATAGAAAGCTCAAGTCCTCAGGCAATTCCCTCAAATTACAGTTAGAAAGGCTTAAACCTTCTGCCCAGAAAATGTCTTCTGAAAAACAATTTTCAGAACTTCTTGGATAGAAAGCAAGCTTCGAGCAATTACTCATGTTTATAAACCATCTCTCATTGCAAAAGCCAGTAAATGATGGCAGCTTCTCTATAGCTGTCTCACTTAGGTTGAGAAGCACCCCATGTCTCGTAGACTCTAAGATTTCAGGAAGCACCTTAAAGCGTGAACATCTACTCAGATCAAGTTCAAGGAGAGATGTTAACTTGCTAAAAAAGTTGCTTGGAAGGCTTTCAAGCTCTCTACAATCTTGCATCCATAAGTGCTTCAATTTGCCTAGGCGTTCAACTGATGACAAAGGTATCTGTCTTATAGCAGTCTTATTTAAGTTTAATTCCTTCATGTTGCTTGAAATTTCTGGAAATGTATTCAAATTTGAACAACCTCGAAGATCAAGAACTTCGAGAGCCTCCAGAAATCCACTTCTACCGTCGGGAAGACGAGTTACGCTTTTGTTCTGTACTAAACTTAGGGACTTTAATCTCCAAAAACCATTAACAATCCCATATTTAAGTTGAGATAACAACGAATCTTCCTGCAATTAACAAAAATAACAAAAGGATTAATTAATCCAATCTAGTATTAATTACAATTTTTAATATAATAAATTTATAAATTGTTTAGTAGTATAAAATTTTCGTACCTTGGTTCTGTTCCATAATTGTTTGATATTGCTGTTTGGTAATTCAAGTACCACAAGATTCTCTGGTTGAAAATAAGGTGGAAAATATTCTAATGGATACTTATCCCACCTAAGGTACTGTAAAGTATTAGGAAGATAATCAAGACTTTGAGAGAGACGTATATTACTTTCTCCACAAAAATTAAGAAATCTAAGGTTAGGCATCTTCATAAACACTTGTGGATTTAAATTAATCTCTCTTATCTTCGATAAGTCCAAAGTGATAGTTTCCACAGCTTCAGCCTCCTAACAAAAGACACACGAAATATATATGGATAAGTTATTACGATAATAAATAATTTTTCTAAATAATTTAGGAATTATAAAAGACTATTAATAGTAGATAATAATTTTTAAACATCTTACCTTGTTTCCTACAAATACTTCATAAATATCTTGAGGATCCCATAATCTACTACGTTGGTATGAATACTTAGTTTCTTGTCGAACGATTTCCTTTCCCATTTCTTGTAACAAATCATGCATGTTCAACGGATATTTTGAAGTAACAAGGCACTTGTCTAGAAGAACACTTAATGTAATATCTATATCGAACCCACTGCTTTTGTATATTTTCCTGAAAATATCTTCCTTAAGATATATTTTCCCCATATGGATGAAAAAACATGCAATGTCAAGAAAGACATCCTTCTCCACTCTACTTAAGCCATTGTAACTGATTTGTAGCATTTGTTGGATATACTTATTTTGAACTTTTGACAATTGAGTCAATGTACTTTCCCACTCCTCCTGATTTTTCCCATTTAGGGCAGAACCTAAAACTTTCAAGGCCAAAGGATTGCCCTGTGCATATTTCACAATCGATTTTGACAAAGACGCATAATCATCTGTTGGATAATTTTGCTTGAACGCCCTTTTACTGAAAAGTTGGAGGGCTTCATCATCATTTAACAGTTTAACTTTATATATAAAATCAGCCCTTCCTTCAAATACTTGCTTATCTCTACTAGTGACGAGAATCATACTTCCCGAGCCAAACCAACATGGATCTCCAATCAAGGACTCTAATTGTAGTGAATTATTCACATCGTCAAGAACAATTAATACCTTCTTACGACCTAGTATTCTTTTAAGAAATAGATCAGGACCGGCATTGAATGTATATTTTACTGAATCTTTCTCACCAAATACCTTCAAAATAAGTTCTTGCTGTAATTTGTTGATGCCACTTGTTTCTGCTTGTTGTCTCACGTTGTGTACAAAGCAACAATCTTGGAATTGAGGGGACATCATTTTATATATGACTTCAGCAGTAGTAGTTTTACCAATACTGCCCATCCCCCAAATTCCTAAAATACGAGTCTTGGTTGGGTTAATAGTGAATACTTCTTTTATTTCCTTAATGCGCGAGTCCATTCCAACTAAGTGCTCAAAATCATCACATGGCATGGATTGGTTCAGTTTTTCTAAAATGTCTTCAACGATTTTGTTAATAAGCAAGTCATCATTCCTGTAAATTATAAAACATAATTTAAATGAATGAAAAGCAAACGACCCCTTTACTTGGAATTTCCATTCAACCTAAAACATACCTGAACTCCTTAGAATCAAACTCAGATAGATTGGCAGCTTTGGTCAAGGCATCCCTCCACCGTGGAATCTTGTGTGCATTTATGGGATTTTGCTTGTGTTTAACAAAAGCTGCAGCAACATCATGAGATTGTTTTCTTAAATGAGATGGATCTACTTCATAAAAGATAGGGATGACAATCTGTCCATGAGAACGGTGACACTCGATGATCTCTGCAAGCTCATCAAGACACCATCTGGAAGATGCATAGTCTTTTGATAAAACAAGGATAGCAACAGTGGAATCTTGTATTGCTTGGGGAAGTGACTGAGCAATTTCTTCTCCTCTTTTGAGATCATCGTCGTCAAAGAAGGTTTGGAGAGCCTTTCGGCGCAAAGCAGCATAGAGATGGCTGGTGAAACCGCGACGAGTGTCTTCACCCCGGAAGTTCAAGAAGACATCGTACTTCAATCGGTGAGAGGCAATAGAAGAAGATGAAGAAGCCATTACTGTTGAAGGAAGAGGGTGGATTGTGGAAGCTGTGTAATAATAGGAAATGGGCATTCATAAGCTTATATGCATTATTGAAGACAATCCATTGACTTGAAGTCGTACCAAAAATGCTTTTTTTTTTTGTTGACTGTAAAGCTTCCATGAACCTTCCTAGAGAGTCTTCATGAGTATGAGATTTTGCGAGTGGGTAGGTAGAGAAGGTAACTTCGAAGAGGATGTAACTTTTCCCAAGTTGAGCAGCGGAGTCAAAATGTGCGGCGTTTAGCAAAAGTTTCAAGGGGCAAACAAACACTAGTCGCTGGTTCCTACAAATTTTTCTTTCAAAGTACCTATCTGATTTCTCAATAATCGTCTTGACAGATTTTACAAACTTTTTATTCTAGGCAATTTGGAAGCCATGTTACTTTCATACGGCAAACAAACACTAGTCGCTGGTTCCTACACATTTTTCTTTTCAAAGTACCCATCTGATTTCTCAACAATCGTCATCACTAGATATTGACCGATTTTAAAAATTTTTTATTCTAGACAATTTGTTCTTGTCATGAAGCCATGTTACTTTGATAGGGCAAACATACACTAGTCGCTGGTTCCCACAGATTTTTCTTTTCAAAGTTCCCATCTGATTTCTCAAAAATCGTCATCACTAGATATTGACAGATTTTACAAACTTTTTATTCTGGGCAATTTTTTCTTGTCAGGAAGCCATGTTACTTTGATACGGCAAACAAACACTAGTCGCTAGTTCCTACACATTTTTCTTTTCAAAGTACCTATCTGATTTGTCAATAATCGTCATCACTAGATATTGACAGATTTTACAAACTTTTTATTCTAGGAAATTTGTTCTTGTCAGGAAGCTATGTTACTTTGATCCACATATTGGTTTTGTGTCAGGGTCTGAAAATAATTAATGGTCTAGAGCCTGATCAGTGGGTCGGGTCGAGTTTGGATCGATAAATGAGAATAATTTATCTACGGGTATATACTAACAAGCTACATACATCCAGAAGAGGTAAAAAGAAATGAGAAATTGATCAATGAATATGTACAAATAGAGGGCACAGTAGATTTCGTATGCACAAAAGAATGGGGAAGTAATGTAGCAGAAACACCAATGGCACTCAAATTCACAATAAAAGCTCTTCAAAGCTACATTTCCATAGTCAGCAACTCATCATCACATTGCTATAGACACACACTACAAAAAAGAAACGATTGCATCGAAGCTGCTACAAACAACAAATCTATAAATATTAAATAAAAAGAAAACAGAAGCACATGCATTTTGAACTAACACACCACCGTCGGCGCCATAAAGAACTAGAAACTCATATGCAAATTTTAATCAACATTTCACGAAACTTATACTCAATTCCCAAAACCAAAAACAAAAGACATAAACAACCAAGAGAAAGATTAACTCAGTCAAGTCGCCGAGTTGGCACAGAACTCCAACGAGGGCAGCCATAGCAACGCCTTTCAAGAGATTAAATACAAAATTAAAAACAAAGAACTCCATAATTTTTGGTTTAATTTATCTTTTAAATTAATATAGAATATTTAATAATGTATATATATAATTGTCTGTTATTATGATGGTAATTACTGTTGAAAAATGATTCAAAATATCTTAGCTTTATTGAGGATAAATAAGTCTTTTCTTTTAGGTTTGAATGAGTCTTAATTTAGTTGTGTTTTGTTCCTAGTCTATAGGTCATTACCGAGTCCATGGGTAGTTTGTTGAGCATTTTGCTGAGTTTGTTGAGTCTGTAAAGTGCCTATAAATAGCACTATTTCTATTGAATAATTGATCTCTGGCAGTATTTCGTTTATTAGTTATTCTGTTTTGTTTACTCTTTTATGTCTCTATTCTCCTTTTTTTCCAACATTGTGGTATCAAAGCTAGGATGGCTTTTGAGTGAAATACATAACTGAGTGATAAAATAAGAGAGTAAGTAAGATAATGGGACGCTTGGTGTGTCTTCTCAAATTGGTTTTTCTTCGTCACAGCCACTCTTACCAATTTTCAATGGTGAGAAGTATGAGTGGTGGAGTATAAAAGTGAAAACACTACTCAAGTCTCAGGAGCTATGGGACTTGGTGGAATATGGGTATATCGATATACTAGAACCAGATGAAGAAACAAAGAGGAGATTGAAGGAAACTAAGAAGAGGGATGCCAAAGCACTATTCATTCTCCAACAAGCAGTGCATAACACTATTTTTTCAAGAATTGCAGCAGCAACTACATCAAAGGAAGCTTGGTCAATACTGCAGAAGGAGTTTCATGGTGATGCAAGAGTCTTAGTGGTAAAATTACAGTCACTAAGACGAGACTTTGAAACCTTGATTATGAAAAATGATGAATTAATAGCTGATTTTTTGTCAAGGGCAATGGCAATAGTCAGTCAAATGCGCTCTTATGGTGAACAAATTTCTGATGAAACAATTGTTGCAAAAATTCTGAGGAGCTTGACACCAAAATTTGATCATGTAGTAGCTGCTATAGAAGAAGCTAAGGATTTATCGATTCTTTCAGTCGATGAATTGATGGGGTCCCTTCAAGCTCACGAGTCACGAATCAATAGAACGGTTGAAAAGTATGAAGAAAAGGCATTTCAGATAATGGAGGAAACAACCAAACATGAAAAAAATGATCATTCGGTATGTCCTTATTGTAAAAAAACAAACCACCCTCATTATAAATGTTGGTAGAGACCGGACATTAAATGCAACAGATGTGGTCAAATGGGACATATAGAGAAAGTTTGCAAAAATGCCTCACAAAAAGATGCCAATGTAGCAGTTATGGCCCAACTTCGAGGAAATGATGAGTTATTCTAATATACTATGCCTACATCCATATCAAAATGTGTCCCATGACAAATATGTTTATGCCTATGACCATGCAAATAACCATGTTTATGTTTATGCAGAAGAGATCTCTACAACCATGCACATACCAATGCCTACATTGATCACGACATTTTGAATCAACGAGGACTGTTGAAAAATCATTCAAAATACCTTAGATTTATTGAGGATAAATAAGTATTTTCTTTTAGGTTTGAATGAGTCTTAATTTAGTTGTGTTTTGTTCCTAGTCTATAGGTCATTACCGAGTCCATGGGTAGTTTGTTGAGCATTTTGCTGAGTTTGTTGAATCTGTAAAGAGCCTATAAATAGCATTGTTTCTATTGAATAAGATGACTTGCAGTATTTCGTTTATTAGTTACTCTGTTTTGTTTACTCTTTTATGTCTCTATTCTCTATTTTTTTCCAACATGATCGTCAATGTTAAGACTAAGTTATGGATAAAGAGTTTACTAATGAATGAGAGGTTCTTCCATGTGTACTGTTTTACGCATATAATGAATTTAATGGTGATGAATGGCTTGAAGATAATCAAATAAGGGGTAAAGGTAATCCATAATAATGTAGCGTATTAGAGTTAACAACTAAATGGATTAAAAAGTTTGAACAAAATACAATAAAACTACGTATTTGACACATTACGAAGTTAGTTCTGAATTGTCTAATAAATGGAATTTTACATTCAAGATGCTAGAGTCAACAATTAAATATATTAAGTGTTTATCAAGTTGAAACAATGAGATTCTCGATATAATTGTTTATTTATAAAAGAGTGATGAGAGTTAGCAAAAGCAATTTGTGAGAAATTTAAGGTATTTATATTATTTTTCAATTGTTCTCTAGAATAAACTATCCAACTTTACATTTTTTTTATAACAAATGCAAGATCAAGTTAACATTATTTAAGTGGATCACTGATCCAAATGAGATGATTCGAACAATGATAGAGAAGATAATGAACAAATTTGATAGTCATTGGTACATGATTGATAATGTCGTGACAATTATTTCTCTGTTAGACTCATGGTATAAGATGCAATAAACTCTAACTTTTATCTAAAGTTTCAATTGATTAAGTTTAACAACATTTGATATCAATAGAAACTTTCACTATGATTTTTTTTAATTATTGTTAGTAAAAGATAGACAAAGAATTAGATCATGTTAGTTCAGTATCAAGTTCATCTTTTGTTGATAGATCATCTTCAAACAAAGTTAGACTCTTGGATCTTTGTTTTAAGTAATTCATAGAAGAAAAAGGTCAGGATTTCTTATAGCATGAAGGAGTTCTAGAACAATTTGGAGTTAGATATTATTACCATAATTAAGAAAAACTGTGATATATTATCACCGTGGAAGTCAATTGAAGCTCCATATTTGATTACGCAAGTAATTAAACAAGATTGTTAGCAATTAAAGTATCTATGGTTGAGTTTGCTTTTAGTATTGGTTTTTAGACAGTGAGTCTTCATCATAGTTAAAGTTCATCCTAAAATTCTAGAAATCTTAATATGTTCTCAAAGTTAGTTACGTACTAAAAATGTTTAAGGTGAACCTTATATTTTATAGTAGGTTAGATTTTACTTATATAAGTTTAATAGTCATCTAACATATTGTCTTATATTTTCTATTTTTATATTGTGACAAGGATAGAGAATGTGACTATAATGGATACATTTCATCTAACTAATTTTTTTATAAGAAATATCTGATGATGAAGATATATCTATTTATTAATTATCATGCATTGGTTTAATAAAATTATCATATAATTGAGTATGATTAATATAATAATTTTTTATTAGTAGATTAAGTGGTAACTATTAATGATTTCAACTATAACAATTTGCTAGCCCATTTGCTTTTATCGCTAGAACTGTTAGTCGATTTATATGTTGTAAGTTATCTCGCACACTTTTTTGGTCTATTTTTAACCTTTTCTTTTCAATTTACTTCTTTTTGCAAGAAACCAATTTGGACTACCATAAATCTTATAAATAAAGATGTGTATAGTTTAACTTTCATATACTTGTATAGTTTTTTTTAGATTAATAAATAAAACTCGTGGCATTGCCTCTAACATGATGTGATTAGATAAGCTCAAGTTATACATATTTTTCGAGTCATTTTTATCCGAGACGTTTGTAGAATGGTAGAGTTAAGCTTAATAGTGTTGTGCTTTCACTTTCAATATACATCATAGATATATGATATGATGATGAATTGACGAAATATTGTTTTTATTGAATAACTTATACTTCTTGAGCTATTGGTAAGTATTGAAGAAGGTTTGAGTTTGTAACAACTTTTAGTCTTGATTTATGGCATTTCAAGCCACTTTAGTTGACATTTGAAAATTTGCATGCATACTTGCTTATTTTGGTTAGAGTCACACTTTATAGACCTTTTTTTGGATCCTTCCATTTATGAGGCTTTTAGTTATTGACCAAATGCTTGGAATATCATTGAAAATCATTATGATATAAGTATCTTTAACGAGAAATTAAGTTCATTCTTGGAAGCATGTTGACTTTTAGGCCTTGTTTGGTTGACATGGATTCTTGATTGGGAAAGTAATTTTTTCCTAAAATTTATATTATTACGTTTGGTTCATTTTTTTAAGTAGTTAGGGAAAATAGTAGCACTTTACTTAGGTTTCAAATGTCATCACCTCCTTTAGTATTTAGATTACTTTCCCCAGGAATTTAATCTAAAAAATACATTAACTAATTCAATCATTCCATCTCTCTCAACTTTACGACAACTCTTCTATAAAACCCCACCTCCTCTTCAACTATTCTTACTGTTCGCCTGTTAGCAGGATTTTGAATTTGTTTTTCAATGTTAATTTTTTTTTTTGATATTTGATTTGAATTTTAAGATTTATCTTTGTACTCAGTTGAGGTTTTTTATAGTATTTTCAATACTATATTTATGATATAACAATTTTATATGATTATAATATCATAAATGAGAAAAATTAACATTTAATAATATAACTTGTATTACAAATTAACATTATTTAACGATTTCAATTTTTATTCGGTTTGTAAGGATATAATTGAAAACACAAGTCAAAAATAAATTACATTTCATGAAATATTGTTGCATACCAAACATTATAATAAGAATCCACCCAACTTTCTTATTAGAATTCTTATAAGTATCTAAACATATGAATATCTTTTCTTTTTATAAATTTATTTTTAAAAAAATCAAATTTCAAATTTATTTTACTTTCCTTCCTATATGTAACAGGCGTTATCGTTGACTTGTATAGAGTAATATTGTAATAGGTCTTTAAGCCTAGCCTAAGTCGATCAAGCTTCAGGTCAGACGAAATTCAAACAGATCCAAGATTTGGGTGCAAACTGGATTGTGTCTCAAGTTAGGCCCAAGTTAAAATATAAAGTTTAAATCGACCTCAATCATAAGTAGCTCAAATTCAATCCGTCTCTTATCATCGCTACTCAAAAGTCAAAATACAAAAGGAGTGACTACATTTCAAACTTATTTAGTTTCTCTCTCTCTTCAATCAATTAATAGTCAGTAGAACGGAATGGGTCAAGCTCAGAGCGCGGAGGCAACTGCAGCTGTTGATCAATCTCCGACGACCCACCAATCGACGCCACCGCCTTCATCGTCTGTTCCCATGGAATCTCTTATTGAAGGTGTTTGTTGTTTTTGTTTTAGCTACCCCTTATGCTCATTTATTATCGAGACAAAAAGAGCTTGGACTTGCTTCGCTGGAATCTCAATATCGTCATCTTAGTCAACAAAAAACAAGATACAAACTTTTTTGCCAACAAGATGCAGTCTTTTGTTCTAACTGATACCCTGCTACTTATCATGACCGCTAATGTTCTATGCCCAGCTTTAGCATTAATGGTTATCTATAAAAAGGGAACATTAGAGGATTGGATAAACAGCTTTTTGAATATTTTATTTGAATCCCGAATAATTTTGACTCTCCCATTAAATAAAGTACCTATTTTCTAATGAACAAGTAACCATGTCAGCTGCAGACATGTAGTTATTGTTCTTGCTTGGAGCTTGTAATGAATCTCTAATATAATTTGTTTCTGAGCAACGGCTGACTGAAATGCGGTTTAGTGGAGGCCTGAAATAGGATAGATAGACTGTTGTTTATGTTGTAATTGGTTTTGGAGGTTGAGTATTTCACGCATATTTCAAGGGTTAGTGTTAAGCATTACTAGTGTATGGAAATTCTATTGTGGAGCTTGTTGGGAATTCTAGCGTATTTCTCCTGTCATATGCTTTAACTTCTGTAGGCTTTTTGCTTTGTTAATCTCTGTCAAAATTTGATGGGTTTATTGTTTATTGCATATGCAGAGGCTATAGCTTATGGCAGTGACAAGAATGAGGTTAGTCTACTTCTTCAGGCCTGTGTGGAGTTTGCCCATGATTCAGAACTGTAGATGAACATGTTACCCATGGATTTCTCAGTCTCTCGAGGTCAAGGCTCAGAAGGCGTTAGAATGTCCATGCATAGCTGACTTGCGTAATGGTGCTTGTGGGGCTCAGTTTTCAGATGCCTTCCTGTGTTTTCTCAAAAGCACTGCTGAGGAAAAGGTAACCTTGATGCAACACTAGTTGACCTTTTAAAGCCAGCTTTTGTATAACCGTTTTTGTTCCTATGGTTACAGCATTTGTACTGCTATATTCAGTATTATTTCCCTCTTATCAACATTTTATCCGAACATGTGATTTTTATTTTTTTTTATAGGAGGAGATATCACTCATATGTTGTAATGCAACAAATTTAGACTGAATTAACAATAGGTTACATTTTGAGGTTAAGAGAATTAAAAACTAAAAAATACAGGTTTAAAAGAGTAACAGGCTTGAAAATAATTAATTCAGAGTTGATTAGTAGCTTTTTTCATAAGATTGTAACAATTTTCACCTCACCTCTCCTTTCGGTTGTGGGATTTGGCATCCATCTTTAATGTGGAATATCACAATCTCCTTTCAGTGAATCTTTGGCTCACATCATAATTCACAATCTATCATATTTCTTTTGATAAGGAATCCGATTAGAAGTTTATTAGGAGTTGCTCATTGGTCATGTTCTTGTCACTTGCATGACTTATATCTCCGATATTGCTGCTTAATATCAAAGCAATGCTACGTTTAAACCCTCAAGTCCAGATTAAACTAACATCAACCTCGTTTCGGGTTCAAGAGAACCACAGACCTCAAAATAATTAACTAGGAATTGATCAAGTGTCTTTTGCATAGGTTAATAAAACCTTTTTTGATATGGAATTTGACATCCACCTCATACGTGAAATGTCATATATGTGAAATAAAAAAATTATATATAAATTCTGTAATTGTATATATATCATAAAAGAAATAAAAGAGTAGATAAAATTGTATGATACATTTGAATACGCGAAGTCATACTTATGAGGATGATTATTTCTTATTCTGTAAATCAGATCCTTAAAACATTACTATTGAACATGATGTGTTGCTCCTGATTGATGGATTTTACTTGTCTTTGCATTGTTTTAATTCTTGTAGCAGTTGCTCTTAGGTGACTAGCTTGGCTTTCATTGACAATTGACTAATGTTGGCTGATGCTGCGATTTGAAATTTCCCCAACAAGGGATGTGGAGGGTTGATAGTGCAAATGTAAATGCTCTCTGTTCGTGATATGAGCATATAATTTATATTAGGTGTTGAAACAATTGAAAAAAAAATTATGGATTTACTTTGTTTTTCTTCATGTAGAGTAAATAGCAGTGAATGAAGCACATAATGCTGTTTAAACTTGATGAAAGTGTCAACTAACTTGGGGATGGTTTCCCTTTCCAGCAGGGCTCAGACTGTGTGCATCCTTTTGTGGCTTTGCAGAATTGCATCAAAGCGAACCCTAATGCTTTCTCTAAGGACATTTTAGAAGATGAAGAAGCAGAGAAGAAACAGCAGGAACAGCCACAGCCAGTGCAAGATTTCAAAATTATTCCTCCCCTTTGGTCCCGGGAATCTTCCAGTAAGAAATCCAAGCTTTAGGAGCATTTTGTGATAATATTGTCACATTGTGATCCAAAAACAAACATTATAATCCCACTCCTGTCATGCAGTCATCAGAGGATTCGTCAGGGAAGAGACATCTATTCTTTTGTTTCCGTGGGAAAGTTTTTGCATTTGATAGTTGCTAAATAGAGTGATAACGTCTGAAATAAGACAGGACATTTAAAAGTTAAATAAAAAAGAGCCCTTACCATATTATGTGGTTCGAAGCTCAGGCTCTACCAGGAAACCCAATATCTTTTTCCTCGTTCCCCGCTTGATTCAATCTCCTGCTTACGCTTTACTGTTTTCAGTTTTATGTACAATTGTTAGCAAAAATGTCTCGATGACTACTCGTTGTTAAGTAGGCTGAACTTTAAAGTAAACAAACGGCAATTTAATGCTATTCTATGGATTCACTTGAAATGATGATTCATGATTGTTGGCTAATATGTTCAAATACTATTGGAGTTCTTAAGCTTTAAGAGAGAAATTTGCTAATATTATTAGTATATTAGATTGATAATTTACTTATTAAGTCACTAGCATTGTCTCAATTATTCGCTAAAAATATCAAATCACAAATTCCATTCCACCTAGGTAAATGAGCCTAGGCTCGGGTTACTTGGGCTGTTAATGCTAAACAAAGTCGTTTTTTCATAAAACTTTGTAGTTTTGCATTACAGAGTCCTGGCCCAAGCCAGACTAGCTAAAAAAAGACATTATTTTGTTTTGTAAGATACAATTCGAGCCAAGCTCGGGCCAGATCGTTGTGAACTCAGTGGACTTCAAGGCCTGAGCTCGGCCTATGATATCCCTATTTCCATCTATCCCACTGTTCATTTTTATCAGTAAATGAATGTCATGTGATACTTTAATTATACAAATGGAATATTTAATTATTTATCCTTCTAGCTAATTGGTATTTTTCTTTTTTCTTTTTTCTTTACCTATTGTCCAATATAAACATTATGTATGTTAATACTTGTGTAATTGCGATAGTAAAAATACTAAATTAATTTCAAATATCAAATGCTTGTTTTTGCAAATCTCTAAAAGAAGCAACCCTTTTTAGTATATATAATTCTCTATAATATGCATATAACAAAGAAAGGATGAGATTATCAATAACAAAAATATTCCAAAAACAAATTGTCAAGAAAAAAAAACATTTGTTTTAAAACCGCAACTGGTTCAGTTAATTTAGTAATAAAAATCTTGAACCCAATAATTTTTTAGTTCAATTTTTAACTTTTTGATTTAATTTAGTTTAATAATTTTAATATTAAAAATTATCAGTTTATTAATTAATCAATTAGTTTTCGTAAATTTTAAATTTTTTAATAAATAAAAATAATATTCTTCAATTATTTTCTAAATTTTTTAATTTTATTCGATTTTAAACTATTTTCATTACTATATAATATGCAACGTTTTTTTTAATTACAAAAGGAAAAATAGTTTTAATATGCAACGTTTTAAACTTTATCTTAAAATCACTCTCGTCGTCCTCCTCCGCGCCCTCTCATTTCTTGTAGTTTCCAACGTCAAAAGTCTCTCAGTTCCATAGGATTTCTCTTTCCATTTGGGACTTCCTCACTCTCTCGCTATCTTCATCTATGTTTCAGGGTAACCCCCAATCTTCTTCTTTGTTTCTGATCATAGTTCTTTTCTCATTCCTGCTTTTAGTTTATGGTACTTTCTTCTTCTTCATTCCTTTTCTTCTTCTCCCTCGTAAGCAAATCAGTTTCCTCAAGTTTGAAGATAGAGATTGATCATTGGCGATTCATGTAGATTCCAAATTGTATCAGAGGTGTTCATTTGGATGTAGAATGAGTTCATGGCTATCTTCTGAATTTAGTTTCAGTTTCTTTTTACTATCAGAACCACCAAGATTGCAGCATTTCGATTCATTTTTTCAGTTCAAGATTGTCTTCTTTTCTTGTCAACTTCTTATCTTGCTGGTTTTGTCAGCATACTAATCAATATTCTTTCTTAAGGTCATCCTCAGTTTTTCTTTTGGGTTATCGCTAAAAATTTCAAGAACAGATTTTTGTTAGTCAAATGTATATCTTGTATAACCAAAAGTAAGGTCTTTTCTTGTTTCTTTTTCAATTCAAGATGCCTGTAGTTCTATGAATCTTTTCATCTTGATTTTTCTTGTGCACTTCTCGCCTCTCATCTATAGTTTACTTCTGTTGCAGATTATACACGTTGAGCTGAACACCTCACGGGAGGCATGGAGAATTCTGACCGTCGCTCCACACGTGAAACACTGTCCAGTGGAGATTCCAAAACCTCAATGGAACACTCATCTGTTACAAAAACAGTATCTTGCTCTTTGGATACAGAAACTATTGGATCTAGAGGAGTCATCAAAAGGTCCGAATTCATCAAGATCATAACTAGTAGTTTGTATTCACTAGGTTATAACAAGACTGCTGCTGCTTTGGAGGAGGAGTCAGGAATTCCATTGCACATATCCAAGTTGAAACCGTTGGTACAGCTAGTGATGGAAGGGAAATGGGAAGAATGCGTAGGCACGTTGAGTACAATCGATATTTTTGATGGTGAAACTATAAAGTTAGCAACTTTCTTGCTGTTGGAACAGAAGTTCCTTGACTTGTTGAAAATGGTGAAAGTTAATGATGCTACGAGAACTTTAAGGGAAGAAATTGTGCCTCTTGGTGTCAACATGGCCCGAGTTTCTGAGCTCTCTTCCTGTCTTACTGCTCCTCCAGAAAGATTAATCTCGGGAGAGGATGTTGGAGGTGCAAATTCGAGGTTAAAGATTGTGGAAAAATTGAAGAATTTGCTTCCCCCATCAGTTTTGGTTCCTGAGAAAAGATTGGAGCATCTACTTGAGATAGCTTTTTATGTGCAACGTAATTCTTGTCGGTTCCACAATATTCCTGATGGCGATATTTCTTTGTGCTCGGATCACCAATGCGAAAGAAAATACATTCCTTCAGAGACGTTGCAGGTAAATTTATCCTGGCTTGATGATTTTCAACTAATACCTTAAGTGTTCATATAGCAGTAAAAAGAAGGAGAGAGTCTGAACGCTTTGGTGGTTTCTTGAACAGATCCTGGAAGGGCATAGTGACCAAGTTTGGTTTCTGAAATTTTCTCATAATGGAAATTATCTGGCTTCTACATCCAAGGATAATTCAGCAATAATATGGGAGGTAAGTTTTGGCCCATGATTACTTCTCCAGTGAGGAACACAGGTATTCCTCATGAAGTGCTCATATGCTTATTTTCACTTCTGTTTTCGACTGAACTGATATGTCAAAATTAACAATTTCAGGTTAAGGAAGATGGCCAATTTTCATTGAAACACAGACTAAACGGTCATCAGAAACCTGTGCTTAGTGTTTCATGGAGTCCTGATGACAGAAGCATTCTTACTTTGGGAAAAGATAAGATGATTATACGTTGGGATGTAGAATCCGGAGTACGCCATTGTGATTATACGCATGAATTTCGCTTGGTTTCTTGCGGATGGATGTCTGATGGCGAATCAATATTTGCTGGAACCTGTGGCAGAAGTATCTGTGTTTGGAAGTTCGATGGTCAAAAGATAAATCTTGGGGATGAACTTGACATGAGCGTCGAGATTTTAGATGTCATCTTAACTGATACTGGAAGGGAATTCATAGGATTATGCAGCGATAATGTAATAAGGATAGTTGACAGGGAACGGCAGCTTGTGAAACGAATTGTAGAAACGGAAATAATCACTTCGTTTTCATTATCATGGGACAACAGATTTCTATTGGTTAATCTTCTGAATCAAGAAATTCATCTATGGTTCATCGAAGGCGATCCCAAGTTTTGTTGCACGTATAATGGTAAAAAATGTACCAGATTCATCATCAGATCCTGTTTTGGTGGATTCCAGGAATCACTTGTGGCAAGTGGAAGCGAGGATTCTCAGGTACTAATCGTTATCCATATAAAACAGAACTTTTCGTGATCAGAATCAGGTTTCTGAAAACCTGAGAAAATATCAATAAAATGACAGATTCAGGCTGAAGACAGCTTCATTGCACAAACTTCTAATCAAATAGAGATATTACATTTCTGACTGCAGGTGTACATATGGTTTCGATATTCAGGAGAATTACTGTCGACACTGCCTGGGCACTCCGGAGCTGTTAACTGCGTGAGCTGGAACCCTGGAAATCTTCACATGCTGGCTTCATGCAGTGATGATCATACAATTCGAATATGGGGCCTAAGAAGAACCAGAACATGATAAGACTGGAGTCATGCTTAACTTCGCGCGATGAAATATTTTGCCCGCCGACATTTAGCAGGCATGGTACCTTTTTGTGTCAATATCATCTACACGAGTTCTTCAAAAATCATCTTCTTCAGATGTGGAATTTGATGAAACTGATTGAAACATGAGGTTGATCTGCAATGACAGCACACATTAATTCTTGTAACAAGAACGAATTTTCCAAATAAAAATTCAAAATATATTTTCTAAAAGATAAAATCCAAAGGACCACATTACAATCTTGTCTCTCACAAATTCTTAATTTTTTTTCTAATTCAAAAACCACAAAACATTAAATAATCAATGTAAATATATCCAAACACACAGATTAATATCATAAATTTAATAGAATACCTACCCCATAAGTGATTTCAAAGCAATGGTCATACAAGATGCACTAATTCCTTTGCACGTCAATCTTACTTAGCTCCGTTAAAGTAAGATTTAGTCTTATCCTGTAATCGTCAACCAACCTATTTGTTCTCAAACATCTCGTAATATTTCACTCTCACACTCTTACAAGAAAAACTACAAAAGAACTTAATATTTATGGCAACAAGAGAATACGAGAAAGAGATACAGCTAAAAGCCAACCTTTATTACTTCGCTCAAAGTATACAAATAAATACTCTCTCAATCTCTAAGTATCTCCCATACTCATCTCTCACTTCTTTTTGAGAAAAGCAACGCTCAAATGAGCTATTTATAAGCACCTCTAAATAACTAAGTTAAAATCCTAATATACTTCTTCTAGCTAAAATCACAATCTTATCTTATCTTATTCTTATCAGATTACATCATACTAACCAATAAATGACATCCCCATCCAATTAAGACTTTATATAATAGGATTAAGCTACATCACAATAACAAGATAAAAGATTACATCTATCTAAGAATGATCTATCCATATGTACGGAGATCTCCTCTATCTTTAGATGATCCTTCCATACGATCATTATTTCTTCGAGCTGATGTTCATCCACTGTGATCTTATTCGCCACATCATCCAAGATCTTCTCATCTCTATCCGTTGATAATGAGTTATCCAAGCCAATAACACGTTGGTTCATCCAATGCTTATCCATGCTAACTCTATTAGTCATGGTCCATCTACTTGAGCACACACTAAGTCCTTAATCCATCAAGAACTTAACCTTAGTCAAGTCAACTCGTACAAGGTTCGAAACTCTCCCAAAACTCGCACCATGCTTGATCTACTTTCTAAGTTACCTTAGAACTCTCGTATATTCTCATCATGCATGTGATCCAGCTAACCTTCCACATGATGTCTGTCTCAAGCCTTCTTTTGGTTTCACATCCAAATTTAGCATCTTGATGAAGATTTCTGCCAATGTGCACCAATGCATGCCAACACTTGACATTGTTCCTTTTTTTTCCTTGCCTCCTCGCAAGTCTTGTGCCTTGTTCTATTGTTCCGCGTGTCGAATACTGATCAAGGCTTGTTAATGCCTGCACGATTTCGCTATCTCGAACTTAGGGGTCTAACGCCATATTAGCATCGTGTTGGGATTCGTTTTATTAAAAGAATAGGCAACTGAAAACAAAGGGAGACTCTTTGACAAACAAGTTGTGAGGCAAAAAGAGGGAGTTAAGAGCGGGATTAAACAATTAGAGATGAGGATGAAAGACAATCTTATGAGATGAATAAGAAAGCCTTCAAGAATCATCAAGAATTCAAAGATTTAATAAATATTATATCTAATTGGGATGGACATTAAAATTTGATATCTTAGACTTATATTTTGATTTAATAAAATTCTTACCTTTTTGAGATTTGTTCATGTTATTCTACTGTGTTGAATTGAGAGAACAAAAGTTGACGATTCAATAATTGGATGCATATTTACCGTGCTAACTACAATTAAGTCATGTACTTATAATTAAAATAACAATAAGATATGAATTCAAGTTCGAGCTCAAGCTTTAATTTAATCTCAACCAAATTTATTTTAATCGACTTAAACTTAGATCATGTTTGAATATTTTTAATTTCGAATTACTTTACTTGTTGATTTTGAGTTAGGAAAATTGGATTTAGAACTTTTTACCATGCCTAATCCAAATTGAGCTTATCAAAAAAATAATTAAAAAGTTGCTTACTAGCTAAATATTTCTGTCTGTCCAACTTTAAAAACTTGTTTCCTTCGTAATCTATTATCTTGAACACATGTTATAGGAAACAAAGGAAGATTTGAATACATCCAAAAACATTTGTAGAATCACATTGTGTATCTTTTAATATGATCAAATATTAGGTAATATCTAAATTTGACAAATTAACAAAGACACCGAAAGTTTAGGGAACATTGGGAGTGGGAGTAACATATGGTTATCCCTTTCCTTTTTCCATAAGAAAAGACTCTTCCACGCCTCTGTTGTTCATTTTCTGTACGCATTCTCTCTCTCGTATAAATTTAACCCCAAATCTCTCCCCTCTCTATTATTGGATTGATTGCTCTCTCCATATCTCTTCACTTATCATTCTGGTTTATGCTTTCTGGTGAGATTATTTCTTTTGTTGCTTCTACTCCTTTCTTTCTGTCTGATTGTTTATTTTCCCTTCTGTTTGCTCTCAATCTGTTGGTTTCCTTTCTGGGTTTTTGATATTTTCTGTAGAAGTTACAAGCCCAGTTCCATTTTTGTTGATAATTGGAAATTCATGAAAATGCACAATTATTTGAGGTCAAGTAATCAATAAAGTTGCTCTTTTTGATGTGCATGAGTTCTTTCATGTTCTAAATTTAACTTTACATATCTTTACTACCACTAGCAAAATTGTTGCAGCTTCTGGGTTATCGATGATGGTATCAGTTACAAGTTCAGTACTTACGGTGCTAAATTGTGCCCGGACAGTAATTGTCTGTTTCAATTTATAGTCTTGCTTAATATATCAAGTTTCTAAAGCTTGATTTCTTTGTCTCTTATAGTTGATATATGGCCTGAGCTGGACTTTCATGGGAGTTGTAGAGGATATTGAGCCGCCCTTGAAACGTGTAAAATTGCCATCAGGAGAATCTAACGACTTGGTAGAGCATTCATCTGTTGCAGAAGTAGTGCCTTTCTCTTTGGGGGATTTGATGGCTAGGCCTCTAACCTCCCAAGAGGATGGAGAAACTGTTGGCTCCAAAGGGGTCATCAAAAGATCGGATTTTGTCAAGATCATAACTAGAGCTTTGTATTCACTTGGTTATGAGAAGAGTGGTGCTCTTTTGGAAGAGGAGTCAGGAATACCGTTGCACTCACCAGTGGTGAACTTGTTTATACAACAAGTAATGGAAGGCAAATGGGATGACGGTGTGCAAACGTGTCAGAAAATTGGTTCTTTGGACGAGTCCACCATAAAGTTAGCATCTTTCTTGATGTTGGAACAGAAGTTCCTAGAATTGTTGAAAATGGATAAAGTGGTTGCTGCTTTGGAAACTTTAAGGAATGAAATTGTGCCTCTTCACGTTAACTTGAACCGTGTTCATGAGCTAACTGCCTGTGTTATCTCTCCTTCGCGAGGGTTAATTATGGGAGAGGATGTTGGAGGTGTGAAGTCAAGGTCACAGATTCTAGAAAATTTGGAGAAATTGCTTCCGCCATCAGTTTTGGTTCCCGAGAAGAGACTGGAACATCTAGTTGAGAAGGCTCTTGATCGACAACGTGAGGCTTGTCGGTTCCACAATTCATTGAATAGTGATATTTCTTTGTACTTGGATCACCAATGTGGCAGAACCCAAATTCCTTCCCAGACAGTGCAGGTTAGATTGATGGTTCGTTTTGGTGTCTACTTTGTGAAGTTCTCTCCCTTTGTTGATATGCAGTTGCTAAACCAATTGTTGTTCTGCGAATCACATACAAGAGCATGTATCTTATAATAATCTCTTTAGATGGTTCTTTCATGAGCGTCTCTTACAATCTTTACTGTTAAGGTTCGTTTGCTTCTCCCTCTCAATGGAAACCGTGTCTATCATTCTTGGAGTTGACAAGGGCATTGTATTCTATACTTCTCTATATATATGCTTGATTCATGCAGTTTAGTAGTTCTTGATTGAGATTATCTTTAAATCATTTTATTTTTTCTTGGAATTTGATGTGGAAGCAGTGAGTGGCTGATGCCTTGATTGTACACCTGACATGCAAATTTTGCCTTTGATGATTAAAGCAACTTTAAGGGGCTTTTGAACTGTTATTTAGTTGTCTCGTTCTAGCTTTTGAACTGGTCTGAGTGTCTGTTGTGATTTGGTACTTGTCAGGAAAATCATCATCAAAAGCTGCATCTCCTTAATTTGCAACAAATTAGATAGAAGAAGCTTGGTCCCATGTTTCACAAAATTTGCACCAAATATGCACTTAATCTAATTTAATAACCGCCTTTACTAACAGATACTAATATCAAGTCCAACTAACAGAAAATGGACACAAAAGAGGATAGGAAGCATTGGATTACAAAACATGTATGAGGTCTGATGTGAGCTCCTATTCATACATGAGCTCAAATTTGAGTGCAGCAAGCTTCTTTCTTCTAAATTTTCTGTTGAAACAAGACTTGCTGGTTGCTCTTGCTGTTTATTTTTCCTAAGATTCTTGGTTTAGTTTTGCAAAGAATACCATAACATTGCATTTATTTATTGCTTGCTACACTATCAAGTAAGTCTCTAATACTTCATGCTTTAGTAATTAAGTCTCTGATGTTTGAACTGGTGTATATAATCACGAGTGATGTGAATTTTGAACAATTCAGTATGATTTGTGTCATGAAATGATGATGTGACGAAGATGGTCTAATTTAATTAACATAATTATAGCTCAAAAATTCTTGTTATGGTTTTATGTGATTGAATTTTGCATTATATTTTTTTGTATATTATTTTTCTTCCTCATTCTCTTTACACTTTTTGCAGTGTCTCTGTTAACTTTTTCTGTGCATTACTGAATTGCTCTTCTGCTGGTACTGATATATTACTGTAATATAGTAGTAACTCGAATAGGCTATGCGGTCTTCATATGGTTGAAGCATAGAGAGTATGACTATTTTGTTGGTTTCTTGAACAGATTCTGGAAGCTCACAGTGATGAAGTTTGGTTTTTGCAATTTTCTCATAATGGAAGATATTTGGCCTCATCATCCAAGGATCAGTCAGTAGTATTATGGGAGGTAAACAACTTTTGGCTTCTGAACTTGGACACATGATTTTACAATTTTTTGCATATAGCTTGTTCTAATTTTATCTGTTGTATACCAAAAACCTTCCATTCAATTTTGTTTTGTAAGATATTTCTCTCTTGAAATTATAATCAGGAAAATTTCTTTGCACCAATTTTTGAGCAACTTGTTGCATGACCTGTATACAGTTAAACAGGAGCCATCAAGGAGATTGTTCTGGTGTTCTACACCATGCTAGCATTTAGCATCAAGTGCTCTGCCTATTATTCTTGGTCCTAAGTTGCATGGAATACTCTTAAAAGTATTTTAAGGGAAGTTCAGTATAAATATATAATTTTTATATGCATTATTCGTCTATGTAACATTTTTAATCTCATTTGTGGAAATGGTTTTCACATAATTTAAGATGATGGAACATGAGAAATGAAATATGTAAATATTAGACACAATGTTAAGTTATTTAAGTAAAAATAATTTGCATGTCACTGTAATAAAAAAATTTAAAAACGTGTGAAATATAAATCAGTGCACTGAGTAGAAAAAATGCGAGAATTTTTAGTCTGTTAATACTAAGGTCGGCAATATGGTGTGTTTATACCTATTGTACATCTATACATGCAGCTGTGGCAATTTTATCATTTTGCAACATGCAATTTGATTCCCACAGTTTGGTCCTCGGTTTATATACTTATTGAGTTAGATTATTGACTCTCTGTGTTTATGATGTGTCAATCATGTGTATTTTATTTTTTAATTTTTAGCTTAAAACCTCAACCAAACACTTGGAGGTGATCTTACACTTTCAGATGTATCAAAAAATCAAGAATCTGTCTCGGATGTTGAAATAGTTGGTTTTGTGTAAGCCATATCAAAATTATAAAGCCTAGAAAAACGCTTTCTTGATTTTTAGTTTTTATATATTTATGCAAAATGATTGTTATCTAAAGTCCTGAAGTTTTCATTTTCCATATTTTTAATGAACTATGGTTTGGATTAGCTTTCTGGTATTCCCGTAGAGTTTGATGCTTCAAATATTGTGGTTGGATGAGTATAAGAAGGTGCTCAAATTTTTGGCCCTGAAGATGTCAGGATTTTCTTTCAATTTGACTTTCCCTAATTTACTTTTGTCAGCAATCTCTGTTCTGTATGTTGTGAAAACGTACTTGTGACATAAACCATTGAATCAAAGTGTTTGCATCTGATGAGGGGGAGAGAACTCAAATTCTCTGGCCTTTGGGCCAAAAGAGTCCTCTAATTTGAATGAAAAGTTTATTCTTGAGAAGCACAAGGTATCTTTAATATTGTATCGGATGGATGATGTCTTTTGGCTTGATGAGGATAGATTTTAGATGTTATTATCTCTCATATAATTTTGGATTGGTTGTAAGGGATTAAGTGGTCCGTGCCACATTTTTCCCACCCTCTCTTTGTACTTCTCTTGAAGATGGTGCGGCAAATTGAACATTTCAAGCCAGAATGCAAACTTTCTAGAATGTAGGCCAAAACAATGTCGTGTTATTCTTAAGTTTCTTAAAGCTTAAGAGTAAAATGACATCATTTTGCGGTGGGAGGCCGGATCGCTAGGGCTGGGCCGGGCTCGTTTTGACATTCCTGCATGTACTTATATATTGTACATTAAAGTTATACATGAATGACAAATTTTATGATAATTTGTTAATTTTCTGGTTTTGTTTTAGCTTTCTATGACTGTTATTTTAATTTAACCATTTCAGGTTGAGGAGGATGGTCTGGTTTCATTTAAGCACAAACTAGCTGGTCACCAGAAACCAGTGTTGACTGTTTCATGGAGCCCTAATGACTGCCAACTTCTTACTTGTGGACAAGAGGAGGTGATCAGACGTTGGGATGTGAGTTCTGGAGAATGCCTTCATGTTTATGAAAAATTTGGTGTTGGCTTGATTTCTTGCGGTTGGTTCCCGGACAGTAAAGGGATATTTGCTGGCGTCACTGACAAAAGCATCTGCCTTTGGGATTTGGATGGAAGGGAATTAGAATGTTGGGAAGGGCAGAGGACACAGAAGATTTCAGACATAGCTGTAACTGATGACGGAAAGAGGATTATAAGCGTATGCAGATATTCTACAATATTGATTCATGACAGAGAACTGAAGTTTGAAAGACTGATTGAAGAGGAGCAAATGATAACATCTTTCTCTCTTTCAAAGGACAATAAATTTTTATTAGTCAATCTTATCAATCAAGAAATCCACCTGTGGAACATAGAAGGTGATCCCGTGATTGTTTCCAAGTATAAAGGTCATGCACGTAGCAGATTTATCATCAGGTCCTGTTTTGGTGGATTTGAGCAATCCTTTGTAGCAAGTGGGAGTGAGGACTCTCAGGTATCATCGTCATCCATACAAAATGAATCAATTGATCCAAATTTGCTTTGTCAAAAGAGTTGATACTATTTATTACACTGCTTTATTATGTAATGAGCAGCTCCCTCGTAAAATTGAAAAATTAGTTTTTTGCAGGCTTCTAGTTGAATAG
This sequence comes from Erythroxylum longipes, assembly GCA_027563885.1. NCBI lineage: Eukaryota > Viridiplantae > Streptophyta > Magnoliopsida > Malpighiales > Erythroxylaceae > Erythroxylum > Erythroxylum longipes. The sequence goes on along the minus strand of JAOQMS010000003.1, from coordinate 5,283,622 downwards.
CTTCCCGAGTCATTTCTTTGAATCTCATTAAGTCGATGATTAGTTCATTTGATGACTTTCATCTATTAAACAATGATAATTTTGTCATGTAAAGTACTGTTGGAATGCTATCGATGGTTGTTGCTTCACCTACTGAGGTTTTCAAGGTGCATTTCTGATTGCAGGTGTACATTTGGCATAGAGGCTCTGGAGAGCTAATCTTGGCCTTGCCTGGGCATTCTGGAGCAGTTAACTGCGTGAGCTGGAATCCAACTAACCTTCATATGCTGGCTTCAGCTAGTGATGATCGTACAATTCGGATATGGGGTCTAAATAACATTAAAATGAAGTTGACTGAGCACAACAATGGCACTGTACATCACTGCAATGGAAGAAGTTGAAATATTCTCTTTGCAGTTAATTTATCTGGAGTTACCCTCATACAAAATGTTCTTTTCTATTGGCCTCTGTAAATGGCCTGATGGTTTGCCTCCGTGCCTGGCAACTGATGGCAGCCGAAATGATTATTGTGTGGCTGCTGAATGCCAACAAATTACAAACTGGATCGACATTGTTCTTTCATTACTTCATTATCGACTTTTCTAAGTTGCATCCTCAAATCAATGATTACCCTCCAACTGTTATGCCATTCTTTTCTTTTCCTACTCCAAATTCCTGTAGGCAAAGGCTATTCACAAAATTGCATGAAACTATGATATGAAAATTAAAAAAACTCAGGGTCTTTTTAAATTAGGTCCCCACATAAGAATTTCTAGAGTTTCTAGCCGATAACTCTTAACATGTTCATATAGATGTTTGTGGTCCTATCAATATTCTACATTTTAGTAAAACCTCTCACTTTATTCTCTTCAACGATGATTACAGTAGAAAGACAGAATTCTTTTTGAACTAAGTCCCTAGCTTTCGATGCATTCAAAATGTTTAAAGCTTTGTTTGAAAAACAAAGTGGTATTGTGATTAAAGTTTTAAGAATTGATAAAGGTGGAGAATTTACTTATAATAAATTTAAGAACTTCTATTAGCTTTACCTAATTTATTGTCCTCTTAAAGTGCCTAGCTTTCTCCCAACTCATAGCTAACGTGAAGCCATTTGAGTCACTCTATAAATTAAACTCATCATTCTTTATTCATCAAACTTTGTTAACCTAAATTTGATACCAACAATGAAAAATCATCTATAATCGAAATACAAATCTCTTTAATTGAATAACTTGAAATATGAATCATAAATGAAAAGGTTGAAATGCACTTGAATTGAAATCTTGTAAAACTTTTCTTTTCGAACTATTAACCATAAGTTATTCATGTGTCTAACCTCTAACAATATACGCAAATCAGAGAAAAAGAACGAAAATATTTTTACAAAAAAGACAGTGCTTAGCAACCTGATGTCTTTTTCCTATTTATAAAAAAACTCTAGGACTTCTTTCAATTCAAATTAAAATTACAATTATAATTAAACTATAACTCTAATTATAATCACGTTTTAATTTTAATAAATTTAAATATCTCATATTTAACTCCTGAAGTTTTTAAAACTTGAAAATTAAAATCAACTTAATTTAAATTAATCTTCTCTTTTAAATTACTCTTTATGTATCCATTAGGTTCCTAATGTATTGTAATGATTATTATTTATAATTTATAATTAGAATTAGATAAATCAAAATTTCTTTTAATTTTTCTTTAATTGAAATTTATCCAATTAAGAAATTTATAATCATAGATTAAGATTGACGTATAACAATATTTTATGACCATTCAAATATTAGGAATGTCAAAAGAATTTGAATAACCTATTCATGCATAACTATAATTTGTAATCTAATTTGTATGTCATCCAATGTTCTAATTGCATATAGAGTATAACATTATTGTTTACTATATTTAAATACAATAATATTCATTTTTACTAATTGGTAATTGACTTATATTTGAGATCTGAAAAGATATCACTCTAGTCAAAGAATTCCTTAAATCACTATTAATAAAAAATAATATAATATTTGGCCGTATTACTCTAAAAGTGTCGAATCTTTTATCGATATAGTCATTTATCTCTATATAGTTCATAATATATTCAAGTACTGCTAACTAAACTATCATAAATATAGTAGCTTATATGTAATATTAAAATATAGTAATTTCTATATAAAATACCTTAGTAATATCAAGTATAAGAATTAATTATATAACTATCATAATGGAGAAATATATATACACACAATTAATAATTTATTTGAAATCCTCAAAATCGAGCCAGTTCAACAAACTTATTCTCTAACAAACATTCATATATTTGTTTAAGTATTTCTATACTATGACTTTTTTCATAAGAAAATAATATAATGTGTGTTAGTTTTACTATTCTATTAAAATATCGTCTTTATGAAACTATAACTAAGAACAATTTAAGAATAATATATAAATGCAAATTAAATATGATAATTATGATCACAAAATAAGTTCAATTGCAAAGCAAATATTCTAGAAATTTTACGTTTAGTATTAAAACATAAAGTATATAATTAATAAAAATACGTAAAGATAAAGGGTACCATTATTAATTAAAATAATAATGTCATATATTAAATTGCAACTAACTGATTGACTGGAAAAGTATAAACTAAAAATCTTTCATTTGCATTAAAGTCAATTGGCTAAGTATCTAATATTGTATCCATCCATTAGTTGATTACATCTTTTTTAAGATGATGATTTGGTGGTAGAAATTACAAGATTCTCTTTAATGGGAACTCACTTGAATAAAATGTCTTTTCGCTCTACAATATCTTTGATCAAGTGAAACTTCTTAAATACATGTTTAGATCGTCAATAAGACCTAGGTGCTTTTGTCTATTCAATGGCACCATTGTTATCATAGTATAATACTACTGCATCATAGTGGTGTCGTTGCACATGCAAAAGTTTGGTACCAAGTGAAGCATTATTACTATGAAATTTTTTTAAAATACTTAAGAAGAGCTAAAGATATTTTTCATGACCTATATAGGAGTTGAACTACGAGTTCAAGGGTATTCAGATGTGCATATTCATTTTAATTTAGATGATAGTAAATCATAGTCAGAGTATATTTTTACACTAAATGGTGGTGTAATAAAATAGAAAAGTTATAAACAACAAATCATTGTTGCTTCTAGAATCAAATCAAAGTACATTTAGGTGTTAGAGGTAACTACGGAAGCATTAAGAAGTTCATCACTGAGTTTAAAGTGATTCCTAATATTATTGAGCCAATATTATAGTATTATGGAAATTATGATGTCATTGCATAAACAAGAGAGCCTAAATCTCTTCAAAGGTCCAAACATTTTACTTGATTAGGGAATTAGTGGAGTAGAAAGAGATTACATTAATGTGAGCTCCTACTAAAGATAATCTTTTAGATCCTCTCACTAAGTTGTTATCTTAGAAAATACACGATTGATATATGCATGGATAAGGTATTATATAAGTAGGCGATTGACCTTAATATAAGTGAGAGATTGTTAGTTTATGTCCTTATTATCAAATAGAATTAGATTATTAAATTGTGTATTATAATAACACATAAATAGGTTGAGCCAAACAATTTTAACAGTCCTAATATTTAGGTGACTACGACTTATTGCTAAACGTTAATCTCAATTTAAGATTATAAATTATTTAATTATATAATTAAAAATAAATTTATAGGATTTTAAAGTTATCTAGTTCTAATTCTAATTATGAATTATAATTCACTGTCAATATATTAAGAACTTAATGGGTCACACATAAAAGCAATTTGAAAGAAAATTCAATTAAATTACGACTTAATTGTGAATTTTAAGAAATTTTTTGAATCAAATATGAAATATTTGATTTTATTAATTATAAAAAATCCTAGAATCTTTTTCTACAAATAGAAAAAAGATATAAAGGAGCTAGAACTCCTAATTTTTTCTCTCAAAATGTTTGAGTTTTTTTCCTCTGCTCTGTAGATAATGGTATAGTTTAGATACATGAACAAATTATGGTTAACAATTCGAGAATAACAGTTATATAAAATATTAAATAAGGTATATTTAAGCCCTTATATTATAATTCATATTTTTCAAGTTATTTAACTAAATAAATCTAATAAAAAATTATAAAAATATTTCTCTTATGAGAGGCCATCTTATCATTGGAGTCAAATGAGTGTTCAAAAGTTAGAAAAATACCAAGGTAAAGTAGAGAGATACAAGACAAAGTTTGTAATCAAGAGGTACAATCAAAAGTAAGACATTGACTATGAAGATGTATGTTCTTATTTTTCACCTAGAAACTATTCATTTATTAATATGTCTTGTTGTCCAAAATTATAGGAGGATTCATCAATTGACCGTCAAGTGTGCTTTCCTCAATGATATATAGAGGAAGAAGTCTATATTGATCAACTAATGAGATATGTGGCTAAAGATTTGGAAGATAAAGGGTTATAGTTAAAGAGGATGTTATATGGATTTAAACAAGCCCCAAGAGTTTGAAATAGCTAAATTGACAATTATTTTTAAGAGATGATTTTAATATATGCTTAAAAAATATGACATTATATTAAAAAAGGATAAAGACAATTTGTTGTTTATTTTTACTTTGACGATTTCATGACTTAAAAGTTTGAGATAAAAATGGATGATCGAATTTTCATCACCCAAATAAGGCCATGGAAAGGAGGTACTTAATAAGTTCAATATATTAGATAGTAAATCAATTAAAACTCCTATAAAGTGTGGGATAAAGTTATTTAAAGTTTGATGGGTCAGAGAGTGTATATCTAACTTTATTTATAAGTCTCATGGGAAGCTTGAGGTACTGGAATTGCATAAGACTAGATGTGATATTTATAGTTGAACTTATTAGCCAATTTCTAAAGATGCCTTTTGAAGTTCACTTAAAGGCAGTTAAAAGTATTATTCGATATCTCAAAGGTATAATTGACTGTAACATATTTTACTCATACTCTATAAACTTTAATTTGATGAGTTTTTATGATAGTGATTTGTCAGAAATTTTGATGATAGAAAAAAATTCTTTTTTTGGTGTATAATGTCTTCTTTTGGTGTTCAATGAAACAACTTATAGTCTACTTTATGTAATTATCACAGTATTTGTTTGAGAAGGTTGTTCTAAGAGAGAGTTTCATTCATAACAAATCGAAGCAATAAAGATCATGGTTGAAAATGAACTCACCCAAGCCTTAACAAAGAATCTAGCTAGTGTTCTACGATAGGAGTAAGCATATTGACGCAATGTTTCATTTTATTCGAGAATGAATTGCTATGAAGGAGATTAACTTGGAGTAGAGTCCCTTGATCAAGTTTCTGACATTTTTTTAATTAAATCTCTCGAGTATGATATTTTTCAAAAATTATGAATAATACTAAAAGTCATATTAAATCATGTTTGTAGAAGGATGTTAGAAATAAATTGATTTTGAAAATTCTATAGTAACTTTAAAGGAGTAGTTGAATGATCAAATCTTGATCAATTCATGTGATTTAAGATTCGTTTTGAAGTTTAGTATATCTGATTTTAAGTGAATCTAAGTCTGATTTATTTGAAATTACTTATAGAGAGGTATAATGAAATAAAAATAGGCTGATCATTTTTATATAGAATTTATTATATCACTAAAAACATTTCCCTTGTTGAATTAAAGCATTAATTGATTTTAAGTTAGTATATAATTTTATTGTAAGAATATTCTTATTTTATTATTTAAGATTCTTCAGTAAGAATAAAAATTCTATTGTAAGAATATTCTTATTTAATTATTTATATGAGTGTGTAATTATTTATAAATTTATTATTTTATAATAGAATGACTCACGAGACTCGATATTTTACGAACTAGAAACTTAAAGTAGTCATTATGCAATAAGGATATCCGACAGGGAATGGCAGCTTAAAAAACGAATTGAAGAGAAGGAAATAAATCCATAATCACTTCATTTTCATTATCAAGGGACAAGATATTTCTATTGGTTAATCTTCTGAATCAAGAGATTCACCGATGGATCATTGAAGGTGATCCCAACAATCTTTGCAAGTATAATGGTAAAAAACGTAACAGAGTTGTGATCAGATCCTGTTTTAGTGCATTTAAAGAATCATTTGGAGCAAGTGGAAGCGGAGGACTCTCAGGTACATTATTATCCATATAAGACAAACTTTTGTGATCAGAATCAGGCTTATGAAAACTTGATAGATGGTTGAGTATTCCTACATGCTGGATAATGTTTAATATTTCTTTGACTAGGTTAGTTTTGTTGTTTTATACCCTAAAACCAATCAATTTGGTTGTAGTTTAGTGATAAATTATTTAAAGACATTCTTTATCTTATACATGTTTAGATGAATATGATAAAGTCCATGAGATAATTGTACATTACAAATGAAATTATAAAAAGATTATAATTATGAGTTTATATTTCATTTATGTATTATTTCTAAATGTTCCTAGTCATTGTTCTATTAAGATTGGACATTAATAGAATGTAAAAAGACTAACAAACATTTTGTTTTTTTGTTATAAAGGAAGTAGTCGATCTCATAGGCTAAAGTATAGAGATACTTAAACAAACGTATGAGTGCTTATTAGAAAACAAGTTCACTGAACATACCTAATATGATAAATCCATTTAGAATATTACTTGCATGTCTATGGAATTCTCATTGTGATGATTGTATAAGTGATCATTTGATTTGAGATCACCAAAGTTATCTTGTATAGGGATTACTATGTTTTGATACTATTTATGACCTATTTAATAATGGGTTGTTCAATCGGCAGTCATTGGATGTAGCATAAATTATATGGAGATAGTTGTGTGATCAAGATACGATTCATTATCCTAAAGTAATTAAGGAGAATGTTTCATTGTTCTCGATTAGTATTGATTTAGTAAATCTTTCGTTAAGGTGGAATGACATTTTGTAAATAGTTTACAAATATCGTTAATTGAATCAATAGCTAATGGCGGAGAACTAATATGATTGGACTCAAAATAAAGTAGACATTAATTCTATACTCTATGTCTAATTGGAACATTGGTTGATGAAATGATTGAATTATACGGAAAAATCATACGTGGAAATATTAGTCAAAACCACTTTGACATTCCTAAATATTTGAGTGGTCATAATGTGTTGCTAGACGTCAATCTTGATTTATGATTATAAATTGTTTAATTGGAGAATTAAAGATAAATTAAAAGGAGTTTTAATTTATCTAATT
>JAOQMS010000003.1:5244499-5276261 GCA_027563885.1 Erythroxylum longipes | reverse complement strand
AACTTTATGATTAAATATGAGATATTTAATAAATAAGGATCAATATGAGATATTGAATCTTATATGGGCATAATTGACATTTAATTAGAATTATTTGTAATTCTAATTAAAGTTTAATTGAAATTAGAATTTAATTTCAATTAAATTGCTAAAACGTCCAAAGCTTATTATAAATAGGCTTAAGCTCTATGGAGCTAACACTTCTTGCTTAACCTTTCCGTAAGAGTTATAGAGTTCTCTTAACTCATTCTGTGGATACTGTTAGGGGCTGGACATTTGTGCGGCTACGGTGATTAAAACGAATCAGTTTCGGGTATGGTTCGAGGGATACGACAAGATAAAGATAAAGTTTCGGAATAAGGTATGAATTAAAATTTTGCTTTATTATAATTTGGGTTGATTATTTTATAGAATTAAATAGATCTTAGTTTGTGAAAAATTGAAAGTTACAAAAAATATTTCATGATTATTCCGCTGCAGTCGAGATCGGATCCTGACTTGATTTCCCAACAAGTTTGTCCTTATGCTTATACGTCTGCGAAAATAGCATCAAGGCATCAACTGCTTTGAAATAGCAATAAAATGACTCATTCAGGCTTAAGACAACTTCATTGCTCAAACCTGAAGCTTCCGAATGTATTAAGCCCCTACTAATTCATCTTGAATTGCTGATCACAAAAATCACCAAAAAGCATTTTTGGGATAAAACTGTGTATATGTAATGATAATATCATTCAAACATGAAAAACCACATCCCTAATATAAATAAGCAATAATCATTTTAGATGCAGACTCACCTAATAAGGGTTGTAGGACACTTTGGATTGATTATAAAGAATTGGCTTATGTAATTGCAGATGTACATATGGTGTAGAGATTTGGGCTTACTGCATGCAACTTTTCATATGCTGGCATCATGTAGTGAGAAAATATTTCATTTGCCTCTGCTCTGCATAGAGACATTTAACAGGCAAGGTATCTATTGTGACTGTAAGTTGTGCCTATAGGACAACCGTTACATGAAAGTTACATCACGAGGTGAATGATCTCCTCTTTCTCTTTCCAAATTCATTTGCTTAGATTCAATTTCTGATTTGAAGGTAATTATCAATTCATCTGTGCATGTATGCATTCCTCAAAGTTCATGTTTCCAAGACTTATGATTTACTAAAACTAATTGAAACATGAGGAGTTAGTTTATACCTTACAGTCAATCAGTTCGTTACAATTTAGTGAAAATTATTTAAAGACATTCATTATCTTATACATATTTAAATGTACATGATAAAGTTTATAGGATAATTATATATTACACATGAAATTATAATGAGATCATAATTATAATATTCATATTGCAGTTATGTATTATCTCAAAATGTTCTTAGTCGTTATTCTATTAAGACTTGACATTAATCGAATGTAAAAAATGGAACATGTTTTATTTTTCCTTATAAAAAAAGTAGTCGATCTCATAGACTAAAATATGAAGATATTTAAATAAATGTGTGGGTATTTATTAGATAACAAATTCACTGAACTAACCCCATATAAGAAATCTATTTGGAACATTATTTGTATGACTATAAAATTTTTTATTGTGAGTATTGTATAAGTGATCCATTGATTTGAGGTCTTCAAAGTTATCTTATATAGGGATTGCTATGTTTTGATACTACTTATGACCAATTCTAATCATAGGTAGTTCAATCGGTAGACATTAGATGTAACATGAACTATATGGAGTTAATTGAGTGATCAAGATATGATTTATCACCCTAAAATAATCAGGGAGAATATTTTGTTATTCTTGATTAGTATTGGTTCTAGAAATCGTTAACCAAGGTAAAATGATGTTTTGTAAATAGTTTACAAATGTCATTAGTTGAATCAATAGCTAATGAGAGAGAATTAATATGACTGGATTTAAAATAGAGTAGACATTGATTCATGCTCTATGTCTAATCGAAAGATTGTATAAATAAAATATTAAATTATGCTAAAAAATCATGCACGAAAAGGTTAGTCATAATCACTTTGACATCCCTAAATATTTATGTAGTCATGATGTGTTGCTAGACGTTAATCTTGATTTGTAGATATAAATTGTTTAATTAGAGAATTAGAAATAAATTAAAAGAGTTTAATTTATCTAATCCAAAATATGATTTAGTGCTATAATTTGTATCTATTGCCAACATCTTTGGGAATATAATGGATCATACATAAAAAACGGGTTGAAAAGAACAAAGATATTTTAATCAAGTTGAACTTAATTATAAAGTTTAAAAAACTTTATGCTTAAATATGAAAATTTTAACAAATAAGGACCAATATGAGATATTATATCGTTTTTTGGAATAATTGGTATTTAATTATAATTATACTTAAAGTTTAATTAAAATTAGAATTTAATTTCAATTAAAATACTAAAATGTTCAAAAACATATTATAAATAAGATTAAGCTCTAACGGTGCTATCCCTCCTTGCTTAACTCTCTTTGCAATAATTGCAGAGTTCTCTCAACTCGTTCTGTAAATACCGTTAGAGGTTGAACATTTGTACAGCTACATTAGTTGAGATGAACTGTTTTCAGGACATTTGTACAGCTACATTAGTTGAGATGAACTATTTTTGAAAACAGTTCGATGATCAATATGAAATATTATATCATATTTTTGGCATAATTAATATTTAATTATAATTATAATTAAATTTTAATTAAAATTAGAATTTAATTTCAATTAAATTACTAAAATGTTCAAAAATGTATTATAAATAGACTTAAGCTCTAAAGAAGCTATCACTTCTTACTTAACTCTCTTTGCAATAATTGCAGAGTTCTCTCAACTCGTTCTGTGGATACCGTTAGAGGCTGAATATTTGTACAACTATAGTAGTTGAAATGAGTTAGTTTTAGAAATAGTTCGAGGGATATGTTAAGAATACGATAAAGCTTTGAAACAAGGTACAAATTATGATTTTTGCTTTATTATGATTTATGCGTTAATAATTTTATATAATTAAAGTAATCTTGATTTTCGAAAAATCAAAATATAAAAAAATTTGAAATTATATCCTATACTCGAGATGAGATTCTAACATGATTTTCTAACATAAGGTTGATAACTGCACTGACAACATAAGAACCTCAGGTCCATCTTGGAGTTAGAAGATGGTTCTCAAATTTAATTACTTTTTGAATTTAACACATTTCCAAAAATTGTGAACAAGAAATATACCAAAGTTTTGTACTTCCGTTTGCTCACTTTTTTCTAAGGCAAAAAATTATGTATAATGTAATGTAATAATTTTCTAAGGTTAAAAAACCATTTGAAAACTAATTTTAAATATAAAAGTTGAAAGAATCACAATAAATTTCTATCAAATCAACAAATAATTTTTCTTCTCGTTCTAAATTCACGAAGTAAATGGACTCAATCGCCATATCAAACTGATTGCTAATGAAATGCTCTTCACTTTTTATAAATAAAAAGGTTTTTTAAAAATTCACTTTAAAAAATTTTCTTTAAATTTTAAATTATCTTTTTTATTGATTTCATTTTAAAAAAATTCTTAGACTTCTATTGAAAAATTAAAAAAGACATGTGATATGAATAGTACACATAAACCGATCAAACTTTGTTATTTAAACTGAACTTGTACTAAAACTTAAGTTAAATTAATAATTTATTTTAATAATCTTAAATTATTTATTTGAATTAAAGTTAATTGTTTTTAACAAACTTCTAGAATTAAGTTAAATTATTATATTAATAATATTTGATTATTTCACGTGTGTTATTTATATCTCACTTGTTTTACTATTAAACTAAAAAGTCAAGCCTATTTCTTCTACCTGGTTCTATATTTTCTTCTAGTTTTATTCTTTTATTTCTTCTATATTTCTATATTTTATTATCTAAAAATAATTTATCTAAAAATATAGCTATTATAAAAAGAATTAGATTTTATTTTAAAAAATGAATAGAAATAAATCTGTATATATTCTAATTATTTATTATTAAAAATTTTAAATAGTTCTTTATTTAATTAACATTTATTCATCTTTGTTATTTATATTTAGATTTGGATTTATTATTTAACTTTTTAATTTTATTTTTGTTATTTATATTTATTATTTAAATTATTATTTAGATTTAGTTAGATTTATATTGATACGTTAAAAGTTTTAGATTTATACAATCTAATACTATAAAAAAGTTTTTTTTAACAAATTGAAAATTTAAATTTTTTTATAGCTTTAAAAATTAGAATTTTTTAAATCAATTAATTTATAAGATAATTTAGTATCTTTTTCTCTTTATAAAATTTGTCTGCAAGGAATTGGCATGGATTAAATTCGTCATTAAATTAGTAATAAAATTAAATTTAAGAAGAGAAATTAAATTAAACAAAATTTGTAATAAATTTAAAAGTAAAAACGAAAAATGCAGTGGCACGGTTAACTTAACCCTTTCCTTGTTCCATTGAAAAGGACTCTTTTACGCCTCTTCTGGTTCCTTTCCTGTACGCATTCTCTTTCTCTTTCTCTTCTACAAAATTAACCCAACCACCCATCAAATCTCTCTCCTTTTTACTGTTGAATTTCTCTCTCTTTCTCTGTATCTCTGTTCACGTCTCGTTCTGGGTTATGCTCTTTGGTTAGATTATTTCTTTTGTTGCTTCTACTTCTTTCTTTCTGTCCGATTGTTTATTATCCTTTTCTTTTGCTGTCAATTTGTGGATTTTCCTTTCTGGGTTTTTGATATCATCTATAGAACTTACAAACCCAGGTCCATTTTTGTTGATAATTGGTGATTCATTAGAATGCTCAATTAAGTGAGTTCAAGTAATGAATAAAGTTACTTGTTTGGATGTGCATGAGTTCTTAGTCTATCTTCTGAATTGAACTTTACATATCCTTACCATAACTCGCGAAAGTTCTGGAGCGTCTTCTGGGTTACTGATGATGGTATCAGTTATAAGTTCAGAATTTGCGATGTCGGATTGTGCTCTGAGTGACTCTAGTGATGGTCTGTTTCAATTTATAGTCTTACCGAATATATCAACTTTTCTAAAGCTTTATTTATGCTTGTCTTGTAGTTTATATATGGGCTGAGCTAGACATTTCATGGGAGTTGTAGAGGATAGCGAACCGCCCTTGAAACGTGTAAAATTGCCGTCAGGAGGATCTAAAGACTTTTTGGAGCATTCATCTGTTACAGAAGTAGTGCCTTGCTCTTTGGGGCATTTGATGGCTAGGCCTCTAACCACCCAAGAGGATGGAGAAACTGTTGGGTCCAATGGACTCATCAAAAGGTCGGATTTTGTCAAGATCATAACTAGAGCTTTATATTCACTTGGTTATGAGAAGAGTGGTGCTCTTTTGGAAGAGGAGTCGGGAATACCGTTACACTCACCTGTGGTGAACTCGTTTATACAACAAGTGATGGAAGGAAAATGGGATGAAAGTGTACGAACGTTTCAGAAAATTGGTCTTTTGGACGAGACAACTATAAAGTTAGCATCTTTCTTGATGTTGGAACAGAAGTTCCTCGAATTGTTGAAAATGGATAAAGTGTTTGCTGCTTTGGGAACTTTAAGGAATGAAATTGTGCCACTTCGTGTCAACTTGAACCGTGTTCATGAGCTTGCTGCCTGTGTTATCTCTCCTTCCCAAGGGTTAATCATGGGAGAGGATGTTGGAGGTGTGAAGGGTAGGTCGCAGATTCTAGAAAAATTGGAGAAGTTGCTTCCCCCATCAGTTTTAGTTCCCGAGAAAAGACTAGAACATCTAGTTGAGGAGGCTTTAAATCTACAATGTAAGGCTTGTCGGTTCCACAATGCTTTGGATAGTGATATTTCTTTGTACTTGGATCACCATTGTGGCAGAACCCAAATTCCTTCCCAGACAGTGCAGGTTAGATTTGATGGTTTCTTTTGACGCCTCCCTGTTCTATCTTTTGGTGTTCTTTCGTACTATGTGAAGTTTTCCTTCTCTATCTCTGTTATCTCTGTTGATATACAGCCAATAAACCAATAGTTGTCTTTCTAATCACATACCTGTGTATATATCTTATATAATCTCTTTGGATGGTTCTTTGTGATGTGCATATATCTTATAATAATCTTTTTGAATGGTTCCTTTATCACTACCCCTTACATATAAACCAATAGATGCTATTTGAATCACTTACATTGCATTTATCTTATACTAAACTCTTTAGATGGTTCTTTTTCTGAGTGTCACTGACATTCTTTTCTATTAAAGGTTTGATACTTCTCTCTCCCAATGGAGTCTGTGGCTGTGATTCTTGTAGTTGACAAGGGCACTATGTTCTGTACTTCTCTACATATATGTTTGATTCAAGCAGCTTTCAGTTCTTGATTGCGATTATCTTGAAACCACTGTATCTTCTCTTGAAATTTGATGCACAAGGAGTGAATGGCTGATGCCTTGACTGTACCCCAAAATGCAAAATTTGCCTTTGATGACTAGAGCACCTTTTCAAAGGAGTTTGTGAACTGTTATTCAATTTTTTTATTCTTGCTTTTGAACTGTTCTGACAGTTCTGTCCTGATTTGGCATCTGTCATGAAAATCATCATCTAAAGCTGCGTTTCTTTAATTTGAAACAATTTAGACAGAAGAAGCTTGGTCACATGTTTCACCAAATTTGCACCAAATATGCACTTAATTGAATTTAATCACCACCTTGCAATCTGCTATTAACTAACGCATACAAGCATCAAATCCAACTAATAAAAAACGAGTAAGGACAGCAGAAGAGGATAGGAAGCATTGGACTACAAAAGGTGGATGAGGTCTGATGTGCTCCTATTTATACACGAGGTCAAATTTGAGTGCAACAAGCTTCTTTCTTCTTAATTGTCTGTTGAAGCAATACTTGCTGGTTGCTATTGCTGTTTATTTTTCCTAAGATTCTTTGTCTAGTTTGCAAAGAAGACCATAACATTGGATATATTTATTGCTTGCTACAATATCAAATAAGTCTTTAATACTTCATTCTTTTAGTAATTAAGTCCCTGATGTTTGAAATAGCGTCAGTAATCACGCGTGATGTGAATTTTGAACAATTCAATATAATTGTGTCATGAAATGATGATGTGATGAAGATAGTCTTTAATTTTGTTGACATAATTATAGCTCAACAATTCTTGTTAAGGTTTTATGTGATTGAATTTTGCATTATATTTTTTGTATATTATTTTTCTTCCTCTATCTCATAACAGTTTTTGCAGTTTCTCTACTAACATTTTCAGTGCATTACTGAATTGTTCTTCTGCTAGTAGTGATAACTATAATATAGTAGTACTTCGAGTATTCTATGCAGTCTTTATATGGTTGAAGCATAGAAGATTATGACTACTTTGGTGGTTGCTTGAACAGATTCTGGAAGCTCACAGTGATGAAGTCTGGTTCTTGCAATTTTCTCATAATGGAAGATATCTAGCCTCAGCATCCAAGGATCAGACAGCTGTATTATGGGAGGTAAAACAACTTTTGACTTCTGAACTTGAACACACGATTTCACAATTTTTTGCATATAGTTTGGTCTAATTTTATCTATTGTCTACAAAAGCCTTCCATTCAATTTTGTTTTCTAAGATATTTCTCTCGTTAAAACATGATCAGGACAATTTCTTTGCACCAAATTTTGAGCAACTTGTTGCATATACTGTATACAGTTAAACAGGAGCCCTCAAGGAGATTGTTCAAATGTTCTGCATCATACTAGCATTTAGCATCAGGTGCTCTGCTCGTGATTCTTGGTCCTAATATAGTAACTATCTTAAAAAGCATTTTAAGGGTAAATATTATGCCAGTTCTTAGTTATGGGTCACTATAAATATGAATCATTTTTATACTAATTATTCAACTACGTAACATTTTAATTCTACTTGTGGAAATAGTTTTTGCATAATTTAAGATGATAAAACTGGAGAAATGAAATATGTAAATATTGGACACAATGCTAATTTCTGAATTAATAATAATTTCTATGTCACTGTAATAAAAAGATTTGAAAAAAATCTGATAAATATAAATCAGTGCACTGAATAAAAAAATATTCAAGAATTTCGTAGTCAATCAATATTAAAGTTTACAATCCGTGGTGTGTTTGTAACTATTATACATTTACAGATGCAGCTGTGGCAATTTTATCATTTTGCAACATGCAACTTGGTTCACACGGTTTAGTCTTCATTTATTGATCTATTAAGTTTGAGACTGTGTTTATGATGTGTCAGTCATGTATTCTAAATTTTAATTTTAGCTTAAAACTTCGTCCAAAAACTTGGGGAGCTTTTACACTTTCATATATATATCCAAAAACCAATAATCGTGATTGTCTTGGATGCTTCAAATGGATGGTCTTGTCTAAGCCATATCAAAATTATAAAGCCTCGAGAAAAGCTTTCTTGATCAGTAGTTTTCATATTTTTATGCAAATGATTTATCTCAAGTCCTGCAGTTTTCATTTTCCAAATTGTTAAAGAACTATGATTTGGCTTAGCTTTATTTGTGTTTCTAAAGACTTTCAAGCTTCAATTATTGTGGTTGGGTGGGTATAAGAAGGTGCTCAAAATTCTTGACAGTGATGGAATTTGACTTTTCCTATTTTACTGTAGTCAGCAATCTCTTTTCAGTACAATGTGAAGAATGTAATTATGACATCAACCATTGAATCAAATTGTTTGCCTCTGTTGCGATGCAGTAAATTCAGTCACTGGCCTTTGAACCTAAGGCTGCTCTTGTTAGTTTATTCTTGAGAATAACAAGGTATCTTTAACATTGTTTTGGATGGATGAGGTCTTGTGGCTTGATGAGGATGAATTGTAGATGCTATTACCTCTCATGATAATTTTGGATTGGTTATAAGGGATTAAGCTATTGGCTTTCCATTTTCCCATCCTCTCTCTTTAGTTCTCTTAATGATGCTAAATGGCAACATGTCTAATAAGTGCGTAAATTTACCAGAATGATGTAGACTAAAAATCTGTATACTTGATTTCTTGCTACTTATATTTCTGCGGTTACATGTATTTAGGGATGGCAACTGGTTGCCCAGCCCATCCCTCCCAGGGCCTGACCAATGCAGTTCCCCAAAACATCATTTTGGGGAATCTTCCCTAAACGATGTCGTTTTAGTCTTAAGTTCCTTAAAGCTTGAGACCAAAACAACGTCATTTTGCTGTGGGAAGTTGGATCGTTAGGGCTGGGTCGGGTGTTTTGCCATTCCTACATGCATTTATATATTATAAATTAAAGTTGTACAAATCACAACTTGTACGGATAATTTGTTAATTTTATGGTTTTGTTTTTGCTTTCTATGACTGTTATTTCAATTTAACCATTTCAGGTTAAGGGGGATGGTCAAATTTCATTTAAGCACAAACTAGCTGGTCACCAGAAACCAGTGTTGACTGTTTCATGGAGCCCTGATGACTGCCAACTTCTTACTTGTGGACAAGAGGAGGTGATCAGACGTTGGGATGTGAGTTCTGGAGAATGCCTCCAAGTTTATGAAAAATTTGGTGTTGGCTTGATTTCCTGCGGATGGTTCCTGGACAGTAAAGGAATTTTTGCTGGTGTCACTGACAAAAGCATCTGTCTTTGGGATTTGGATGGAAGGGAATTAGAATGTTGGGAAGGGCAGAGGACACAGAAGATTTCAGACTTAGCTGTAACTGATGACGGAAAGAGGATTATAAGTGTGTGCAGATATTCTACAATATTGATTCACGACAGGGAACTGAAGTTTGAAAGACTGATTGAAGAGGAGGAAATGGTAACATCATTCTCCCTTTCTAAGGACAATAAGTTTTTATTAGTCAATATTATCAATCAAGAAATCCATCTATGGAGCATAGAAGGTGATCCGAAGATCGTTTCCAAGTATAAAGGTCATACACGTGGCAGATTTATCATCAGGTCCTGTTTTGGTGGATTTGAGCAATCCTTTGTAGCAAGTGGGAGTGAGGACTCTCAGGTATCATCTTCATCCATGTAAAAGGAATGAAGTGGACCAATTATGGTTTGTCAAAAGAGATAATATTATTGATTACCTGCTTTATAATGCAAGGAGCGCCCCATAAAATGACTGATATGTTAGTTTTATGCAGACTTCTGATTGAATAGCTTCCTGAGTCAGTTGTCTGAATCTTTTTAGGTGGATGATTAGTGAGTCAACAATGTATGTGCATTTAATAACTTTCATCTTTTAAACAATGATAATCTTGTTATGTCCAATACAGTGCATTCCAGATATAGCAACGTGCTGATGGGGATTGATTTACTTGCTGGAATGATGTTAAATGGTTTGAGCTGTTGCTTCACCTGTAGAGGTTTTAAAGATGCATATTTCTGATTGCAGGTGTACATTTGGCATAGAGGCTCTGGAGAACCAATCTTGGTATTGCCTGGGCACTCAGGAGCAGTTAACTGTGTGAGCTGGAACCCAGCTAACCGTCATATGCTGGCTTCAGCTAGTGATGATCGTACAATTCGGATATGGGGTCTAAATAACATCAAAATGAAGTTGACTGAGCAGAGCAACGGCACTATACATAAATGCAACGGAAGAAGTTGAAGTTTTCTATTTATCTGAAGTTACCCTCCTACAAATTGTTCTTTTCTATTGGCCTCTGTAAATGGTCTGATGGCTTGCCTTAGTGTCTGCAAAATGACCATTGTGGGGCTGCTGACTGCCAACACAGTACAAACTGGATCGACATTGTTCTTTTATTACTTTTATCATTGACTTTTCTGCGTAAGTTGCATCCTCAAATCAGTGATTGCCCTCTTCCAACTGTTATGCCACTCGTTTCTTTTCTTCCTCTAGGCAAAGGCTATTCATAAAATTAGAACTCAGTTGGAATCTGTTTAAATTAGGTCACCGTATAAGAATTTCTTGATTTTCTCGTCGATACTCTCATTCCTTAAACAAATTTCTGGAGTTACTTTTGAGTTATTTTGCCAATCTGTTCCTTTCAGATTTAAGTAGATGTTACACAATGAGCAAAAGGATCTTTATTTTATTGCAATATTTGTCCAGAAGAAGTCAAAACATGTATCTAGATCAGAAATCATGACAGTAGATGATCTTTGCTTGTCAACAGAAGTATGCTAAGTATTCCATTGGTTCGACTGTTTTTTCATGGAACTCGTAAAAGCAAGCAACAGTTGCTCAAAGTGTTGTATTGTGATCAAGCATCAAGTATCGTTTTTGTCAAAAGAATTCCAGCGAAAAAGTGAGATTATTATAAATTAGGTAAAAAACAATATTTTTATTTTTATATGAGATCTAATATCACCTGAAACACACCTGATAATATAATATCAACAATTTAAATTAAAATTCATTTTAACAGACCTTATCAGTTCATGTGAAGAATAGACGACTTGTAACGATGACATGACTGCAGATCTCAACCAACCAATTAATGAAGTGACAGCTAAAGAATTGAATC
The DNA here is from genome assembly GCA_027563885.1 of Erythroxylum longipes. Lineage (NCBI taxonomy): Eukaryota > Viridiplantae > Streptophyta > Magnoliopsida > Malpighiales > Erythroxylaceae > Erythroxylum > Erythroxylum longipes. The sequence continues at coordinate 5,264,765 of JAOQMS010000003.1, read as the reverse complement.
GAAGCCTTAAAGCGCAAGGTTTACTGAAAATTTAAGAAGAATCTGACAGCTCTTACATACTGTGTAACATCTTCTTTTATTGTAACAGTAAGCTAATATTTTCTTCAACAAAAGCTGCGCGCATCAGCTAGAATTATAGAACTTGAAGCACTACTGATCATAAAGTCGAGGAGCAAGACGAGGGGTGAGCACAACTTCGAGAGGAGTTTTCTTAAGCAAAACCAAACTGAAGGACTCAGTCATGTCCACAGGCTCGTTGCAGGGTGTGGTCAGCTCAAAAGCCTGAAGCAACCTTGCCAGAGTTAACTGCAAAATTTGCGTCGCTAGGTTTAGCCCCGGACATATTCTTCTTCCAGACCCAAATGGCATGTATTCGTAGTTTTGACCATAAATTTCCAGATTTGCGTGGCTTGTAAGAAATCTTTCTGGCCTGAACTCCTCAGGATCGGACCAAAAACTTGGATCCCTATGCAACTTCCACAAGTTTTAAGAAAATTTGAGTGCCCTTTGGAATGTCGAAGCCACAGAGCGTGCAATCTTGGGTGGCTGCATGTGGAGCTGCAACAGGACCTGGTGGGTACAAGCGCAGCGTCTCTTTGATGATAGCCTGCAAGTACTGTAAGTTGTCAATGTCCGATTCTTCTACAAGTCTCTCCCTCCCAACTTTAGAGTCAAGCTCTTCTCGTGCAAGCTCCAGGCAGCGTCTGTTGTTCAACAAGTTGGAGAGTATCCATGTCAAGGCTAAAGCCGAGGTGTCCGACCCAGCAACGATGAAAGTCTGCAACCAACCAGTACATGCAATACATATTTTAGAATGTTACTGTTATGGAAGTCAATCTTAAATTATCAAAAAACAAAGACAGGCTTTTACCATTGCTGTTGCCTTGATGATGCTTTCACGTGTGTGTCCATACTCGGGATAGCCCTCGACAGTTGAAAGCATAACATCGAGGATGTCTTGGTTTGCTTGGTCATCGTCATGGTAATGACTAGTGGTAGTATCGAGCCTCTTTAACTGTTGTTCCTCAATCCATTTATCCATAACTGAATCAAAATCTTTTCTTACTCTCTCCATCTTTTTCACTACTCCTCGGAAATAAACCTTCCTAAGAACGGAATGAAATCCCCAGGAACAGGAACTGCCATGTAATACATCACATCTGCCATGGTTTTTGCAACAACGTTACATTCTTTCTCATTCTTATTGTTGTGGACATCGAAAAGTCTCTTCCCGGAAACGATTCTGGTAAGTATATTCATGGTAAGATGATCTAGCCATTCACTCATCACAACCTTGGCTGACCCTTCGTCATTCCTCTCGCACACGATATATAAATCTCTGATCAACTTGTCCACTTCCGACACTCGAAAGTGTTTCAATGACTTGAGTCTGTTGAGGGAGAGAAGATGGATCATGGCAAACTTACGCATTTCACGCCAGTAGGCTCCATAGGGTGCAAAAGCGATGGCTGCATAATTGTACCCAAGGTGCTTTGCTTGAGTTGATGCAGGTCGTGAAGCCATAATCCTGTCGTTGGTGGTGAAGAACTCTTTCATAGCTTGGTAACTGCTAATCACAATAGTTCGATGGGCACCAACCCAAATTGAGAAGATGGGTCCATGCTTATCAGCTAAGGAGCTAAAGGTTCGTGCAATTGGTTTTGGTCCTCTAAGCAAATGAATGTGGCCTATGATTGGCAAGGAACCTGCAACCTGTGGTGGAAAGTTGCGGCTTTGATTTTTATGATTTCTAAAGAGGTGGTTATAGAGTAGGAAGATCAGTGATAGTGTAAGCACGAAAAGAGCAAGTAAAAGAGAAGGAAAATGCATGGCGTCTCTGTAAAGTGTTTGCTAAAGAGAAGTCGATTTTTTTAAGAAGAGGAGACGACAGCCTTAAATACATGTTTGCATGGACTTGTAATTACTTGACGTGTTTGAAACATATACTGTCGTGTGCATCGCAGAGTTGAACTGGAGCGGCGATGCTCAACTACTAAGATTCCGCAATTCAATTATTGATTAATGACTAAGGTTGTGTTTAGATTTGAGATGTAACAGAGATAAGTATTAATTACAGTTTGAATCCGCAGTGAACAAACAGTAAGAAAGTGCTTCTGTGGTAGAAATTCTACTTTTCATTAATAATTTTATAATAATTATTATTTTCACTCTACTCTCAACAAATAGAAAACAAGTCTAATGTATCATCTTTTTTTTACTTTAATTTAATATTTTCTTATTTATAATTTAGATTTATATGACTAATAATATATTTTTATGAAATATTTTATTTATTAAATTTATTTTATTTATATTTTTCTTATTTTAATTTAATATTTTATTATTATAATTTTAAATTTATATGACAAATAATATATTTTTATGAAATATTTTATTTACTAAATTAACTTTATTTATATTTTTCTTATTTTAAGTTGATATTTTATTGTTTATAAATTTTAAATTTATATGATTAATAATATATTTTTATGAAATATTTTATTTGCTAAATTTATTTTATTTATATTTTTCTTATTTTAATTTAATGTTTTATTATTTATAATTTTAAATTTATATGTCTAATAATATATTTTTTAATTATTTATAGAATAATTAATAGTTTATTAAATCAATTGACTTTTTAGTCATTTTATTTCTTTTCAGCAACCGCAACCGTATTTGCCAAACACCTATTTTCATATTTCAGCAGCTACCAAAACAGCAATTCCAAAGACACAAGTACTTATTGAGAATACGTACTTATCATTTCAGCAGGTTATCAACCGCCACCGCTCCACCAAACCAAGCGTAAATAATATTTCAACGAACAAATAATAAATGCCATTACTTACATTATATTCTTTTGTTCTTATGTTCTTGAGAAACACCGACTCTAAGCTTTCTTTCGTTGGTAGATTCCAATATGCATTCATAATTCTTTAGAGTGTGTATACAAATAAATACGAGTTTTTTACAAATACAAATAATTGGTAGATAGCATGATTTGAATAATTTGCTTAACCAAATAAGTAATAGAATTATAATTATTACTTTTTGAATTTATACTGAATAAATTATTAAGTTAATTATTAAATAATTAACTTATATTATTATCTTTTGAACATATATTAGAATTTTTTTAAAAGTTTACGACGTAATTTAGATAAATTATATAATAAATTAAAATTAATTGAATTATAATTTGTGAGTTTAAATTAGAGTTGACAACTAATTAAATCAAATTTAAGTTTAAACTATTTTTAAAATTGGCAAGTTCGTTGAAATCTAAACTTAATTGAATTTGAATATGTTGCCCTTTTCACTTATATGCCCCTCACTAGTTCTATCACTTTTCAAAGTGAGATTCTCACTTACGCTTGAAATTTCAACAATCTTCCCCTCAAATGTGAAATTTCACATTAGGCTTGAACTCTTCTTTGAACAAAAGCCTTTTTCTTAGCAGCTTGAATATATGACATCATCAAGAACCCTTCTATTCCATTGGTTTGGGCCCACCAGGAGTTTCCTTTCTCTTCCACGTGGGGAGGTAACCACAAGATCTGAATACTTTCTCCATACTCGTCCTTTGTTAAACCATCGGCTCTGATGCTACTTGTTGGATATGGGGAGCCTATTTTCATGGGAGATCTACATCATGAACCTAGTGAGGGAACGTACTCGTGAGTGTTGACACTACATTCCAACCTAAAATCTTAAGGCATTAGGTTTATGAGTCATTTCCACTTATATGCCTCTCACTAGTTCCATCTTTTTCCAATATGAGAATCCTACTCATACCAGAAATTCCAACATAACAAATTAAAATAACTCAAATTTTAAAGATTAACTTATGATTAAATCATGAATATAAACTAAAATACTAATACTAATACTTATTGAAGTATATTTTATGTGGTGCTAATAATCTTGAAATATAACGGAGAATCTTAGAAAAATGAAAGTCTAGAGTTAAATCGGAGCTCTTAACTTGAGACGTGAAGGCAAAGAACCCCATTTGTCGAGCCTGTGAGATTTAATCTTTAACATTCTAAGCAATATTTTAAGCATAGAATTCACCCAAGAACATTTACGATACAATTAATTCAACACCTTTAAACTCTAAAATTAGTGTTATAAAGAAAAGAAAGAAATACTAACCTTGATCCATACTCATGTAACCTCTTCTTGTTAGCAAATCCCTTCTTTACGCAAAAACTTTATCCACTCTCATCTTCTTCCCTTTCTTCGTTCTTTTCAATGGTGCAAGAACTTATATGTTTTAATATCTGTAAACGTTTCTTTTCACTTAAAGGAGAGAGAAGGATTTCTTTATTAAGTAACCCTAATGACTCTAATTTCGTTTAACAAACCTAATAACCATTATTTTGAGCTCACTTTATATTAGAATCAAATAAAGTAATATTGGCCACACTTATGATTAATAAAATAATCTAACAATTTCCCACTTGGCCCATACTACGACTTGATGATCTAATAACGCAAGTATTCACCATATATTGAATCTGTCACGCCATCAAACTTGAATGAATTGAAATAATGGGATCATGGCAGTCACAAGTCATCTAATGACATGATTCCTTCCATGTATCACACAATCATCTCAACTCAAAATAACTATAATTGAGAAACACTATAATTCTCAACTTTTAATGTTTCTCAAAACATAATTTGTCATCCCAATAAAACAATGCGTGTACACAACATAATGTGACAACTAACAAACAACAAAAACATAACATTAATTGAATTCATAAATATGTCAAAACACTAATAGCAAATATCTAAACATATGTACATGCATAACATGATCTCATGCTAACAAGGACTTATCTATAATGTCCATCCTTTCAACATGGCCAGTAAATGTTTTAAGCGGTAATCATTTAGTTAACGTATCCGCTACCATTAGATCAATTCCAATATGCTCAAGCAACATTTATGTTTTTGCACTTCTTTTTTGACTAACAAATATTTCAAATCTATGTGTTTAGCACACTTATCATACTTATCATTTTTAGAGAAGAAGACATCTGTGGAATTATCACAATAAATTCTTAGCGGTCTAGCTATATTGTCGATAATACCTAGCCTTAAGACAAGGTTCCGCAACTATAATTCTTGAATAATGGCCTCAATGCATGCCACAAATTTGGCTTCCATAGTGGAAGTAGCAATGGTAGATTACTTTCCACTCTTACAAGAATTGCCCCTCTTGCTAATTGGAATATATAACCAAAAGTAGATTCCTTTGAGTCTACACAATTAGCATTGTTTGAATCTGAATAACCAATCATTTCTAAGTGATATGATTTTCTGTATGTGAGCATGTAATCTTTGGTACCTTATAAATACCTAAGAACTTTCTTTGTAGCTTTCCAGTGGTCTAATCCGGGATTACTTTGATATCGGTCTAACATTCCAACAACAAAACTGATATCTAGCTTAGTACAAGTCTGAATACACATCAAACTCTCAATTACAGATGCATAGGGAATAGATTCCATTTTCTTTCATTCTAAATCATTCATTGGATATTGCATTTCACTAAAATTATCCCCTTTCTGAATCGGTACTACCTTGCTAAGCATTTTTTAATCCTAAATCTCCCTAATACTTTACTGATATATCCTTTTTGAGACAATAACAATCCTTATATCCTGTCACAGAATATTTCTATTCCAATTACATAGGATGCCTCACCTATATCTTTCATTTCAAAATTATTAGAGAGAAATTTCTTTACATCATATAATAAGCCCAAATCATTAGCAGCTGAAAGAATATTGTCAACATATAGTACCAAAATAATGAACTTGCTCCCATTGGCCTTCATATAAGTACACCTATCAATAATGTTCTCTATAAAACTATAAGAGGTAATGGTATCATTGAACTTAAGATAACACTGTCAAGAAGCTTATTTCAAACCATACATTGACTTCTTTAATTTACACACCATATTTTCCTTTTTTGCGGTCACAAAACCTTTCGGTTAGTCTATATAAACTTTTTCTTCTAAGTTACCATTCAAAAAAGTGGTCTTTACATCCATTTGGTGGAATTATAAATCATAATGAGCTACTAATGCCATAACAATTCTTAAAAAATCCTTCTTTGAAATTGGAGAGAAGGTCTCTTTAATTCAATACCATCTTTTTGAGTATAACCTTTAGCTACAAGTCTGGCTTTATACCTTTCAATATTACCTTTCGAGTCCCTTTTGGTCTTAAAGACCCATTTACAGCCCACTTGCTTTGAGCCTTCAGGTAACTCAACTAATTCCCATACTTAATTATTATCCATAGATTTTAACTCTTCTTTCATAGCATTGAGACACTTTTCAGAATTATTACATTTCATGACTTCTTTAAACGAGAATAGATCCTTATCAATGCTCAAGTCACACTCATGCTTAAGTGAATACACCACATAGTCATTTGATATAGCTAGTCTCTTTTCTCCTTTATAGACCTTCGCAATACCATTTCTTGTGGTATCACTTAATCATTTGTGACTTGCACATTATTTACTGGTTCATTATTGACTTTCACTTCTTATAAGTTTGGAATATTAACTTCTTGTTCCAATATGTTGCGTGACTATGATACAACAAGGGGAACAACAACTTGACAAGAGACACTAGGTGGAGGATTTTTCACCTGAATCTCTTGAATATCCACCTTTCGGTTCCCCACTCCCATTAATTTGTCAATTTTTAATGAACTTAGCATTACCAGACTCAACTATTCTTGTACCATAGTTAGGACAATAAAATATGTACTCTCTGGATTTTTCTGGATAACCGATGAAGTAACCACTAATGATTTTTGCATCAAGTTTCCTTTCATGAGGATTATAAATCCTTATTTCGACTGGGCAACTCCAAAAATGCAGGTGCCTCAATCTAGGTTTCCTACCTGTCCACAATTCATAAGGTGTCATAAGAATTGCTTTACTAGGAACCCTATTAAGTAGATATATAGTTGTCTTTAATGCATACATCCATAAAGATAAAGGTATATTCATGTAACTTAACATACTCCTAACTATATCCATAAGAGTACGATTCTACCTTTCAGTTACACCATTCTGTTTTGGTGTATAGGACATTATATATTTTGCACAAATGCCCCAACTTTGAAGAAATTTTGCAAATGGACCTGGACATTGTGTCCATTCTTATCATATTTACCATATATTCACCACCTCTATCAAACCTTACAACTTTCACTTTTTTATCTTACTGCCTTTCTACCTCATTAATGAATACCTAAAAAATGTCCACTACTTGAGACTTTTCATGTAGTAAATAGAGATAATAATAACGTGAATAGTCATCAATAAAGGTGATAAAATACTTTTCACCGCTCCAAGATGGGATATGAAATGGATCACATATATCAGTGTGTATTAATCAAGTAACTCAGTACTTCTTGTGGCTGAATACTTAGATATGTGTTTGTTTTGCTTGCCGTCAATGTAATCCACACATACATCCCAATTAGTAAAATCTAGTTGAGGTAAGATTTCACCTTTCATTAACCTCATCACCCTTTCTTTAGATATATGACCTAACCTTTGATGCCACAAGTAAGCAGAGTATTCATTATGTGCACTACGTTTATTACCAATATTATGTTCAACATGAAACCGGGACTCAGAATAATTAACATCAGGTTTGAAACGATATATATCATCTATTAATGTACTATAATCAAAATAGTACTGTAGTTTATACGAAGGAAAAAAACACTATTTCCAACATTGAAATTAAGACCTATTTGATCCAACTTACTAACAGAAACTAAATTTCTAGCACATTCTAAAACATAAAGACACTTTTCAAGATCTAGACTACATCCAGTGTCTAAGATCAATCTGTGCATCCTTATTCCTTCTATTCGTGCCTTCATTCTGTTACCCACATAGAGGAACTTTTTAGTTCCATTTATAGTTTGGATCGAAAGGAATCCCTGTATAATATGTGACACACGAGTAGTTGCACCTGAATCTAAACACCATGTATTATTGGGCACCTCAATAAAATTTAATTCAAAACATATTGAAACATAGTACTTACCTTTCTTTTCGAATCAAGCCTTTCTCTTAAGGCAATCTTTCTTGAGGTGACTAGCTTTCTTGCAGAAGAAACAACGTTGTTCTTTATGGATTAACCTTCATTGGGGCTTTGTCCTTTTTGTTACTCTTCTTTCTTAGCTTTCCCTCTCCGCTGCCATCTTTTTTATGTACTGTGAAGTAAACAGAGTGTTCCTTCATTTTCTTTAATCTCCTTTCCTCCTTCACCAACATGGCCTTGATTTTTTGATAGTTCCATTTTTCCTTCAGAGTGTTGTAATTAACTTAGAACTGATCAAATTTAGGAGTAAATGAGTTGATGATGAACTGTAGTGAGAAGGATTCACTCAGATCCACGCCCATTGATTTCAGCCTTGTAGCCAAATTTGACATGCCTGTTATGTGATCATGGATAGGTTGTGACCAGTTTAACTTCTTGGTCGTCAATTTGTTCATCAAGCTTCCTACAGTAGACTTGTTAGTTATGTCTGATTGTGAGTACTCTTTGATTTTCATCGTGAATTCCCTTGCATTGTCTGTATGAGGCATTGGTGGCTTAACATTTTCAGTCATTGTCAATCCCATCAAGTTTAAACTCAACCTATTAGACTTTTCCCAAGCCTTAAAATATGTCCTTTTAGCTTAGGTACTGGTCTCAATAATGGTTACAGGCTTCTCTGCAACTAATGTCAGGCCCTTATCTATAACAACCAATTGAAATTGGATTTGCTCAAACCAATCGGCATAGTTTAGCCCATTGAACTTCATTAGACCATTGCCCATAGCTAAAAAATTACTAGAAATTGCAAACGTAAAACAAACCCACACATTAATACTTTGAGTATAATTAATAGATTTAGACAATAATAAACTTTAATATATATATTTAAGTTCACCTTTAGATGATACTTAAACACATATCCTTAATCCATAATGATGCTAACAACATATATATACACACTTTGATAGACAATTAATTATACTCAAGCTAGTATGTATGTTATCTTTAGATATATAAACATATTCACCAAGTAGGTCAATAAATCTCTTTAATATTATTAATTATAAGCGATAATCTACCTTTGGGTGATCTCCTAGTATTATAATGAATAATCTCAATTGGTCAGTTTATCTATTATGTCATTTGTTAGCATCATATAACATAAACAATTGAAAGAATGCATAATTAAATGTTTAAATATCTTTTCAAGCATGGTCACTTTGGTGACTAACAAGTTTTCTATATAGTAAACATTTAATTAGTAAGTATACGTGAATTTTGGAATTTAACTTTAATATTTAAAAATGATACTGTAAAGTCCAAAAACCTTTTTGGAACAAAATTGTAATTTTATTACCAGATTATAATAATCCAGAAACTATAAGAACCAAAAACATAACTGACCATCTTTAACCTTTTATTTTCAAAAAAAATTCTGTCAATCCCAGCAAACTATGCCTAAAGACTTTTCAACACAGAATCACGGTTTTCATACATTTTAACCCTAACATTATACTTCATAACAACACAACCAATAGTCTCTACGGTAGTCTCACAAAACCTTGTCTTTTAACTCTTTTGTTTTCCAGAAACAGAAAACATTTTTTTTCAAATCTCGTACAAATAATTAATGTAACACAAATCTAATGTCTTAATCTTAGATCCCATGAAAAGACTTTTCTTTGACTTTTCATTTTTCAGAATTTGGAGTAAACAAGTAATGCAAACCAAAAAACGAAAAAACTTTCATCACGGGTCTCACAAAAGACTTTTCTTTAAGCCTTTATTTCTCTCCAGCTTTACTCGTCAAACTTCAATTAATTCATGTAAATAGCGATTTGATGTTTCAACACCAAAACGCAATTATGGTCCCACTAGGTCTTTAGGGTTTAGGCCTTTCAGTTCTTAATCAAAAAACAAACAGTCACGCTAACGACAATAACCCTATAGCCTTCGACAATTTCTGACTTGTTATTATAAAGGGCTCATTAGAACGATTAATCCAAATCCAGAAACCGAGAAATAAGATAGTCTTAATAGAGATATTACAACGAAAAAAATAAACAATCTTCTATAACTTTAAAGCAATATTGCTCGCTAATGATAATTTTAGGGGTAACTCTTATGTAAATTAAAATGTCATAATCTGCTCTGATATCACATGTGAGATTTAATCTTTAACATTCTAACTAATATTTTAAGCATAAAATTTACTCATATGTATGATACAATTAACTCAATACTTTTAAACCTAAAAATTAGTATTATAAAGAAAAGAGTAATAACATTGATCTATATTCGTGTAATCTCTTCTTGTTAACAAATTCTTTATTTACGCAAAAATTTTATCAGCTCTTGTTTTTTCTCTTTCTTTATTCTTTTCAATAGTGCAAGAACGTATATATTTTAATATCTGTAAATGTTTCTTTTCACTTGAAGGTGCGGTAGTCCCAGGTAGCAAGGGGGGGCTACCGCCACCTTAACTCTAGCTCCTTCTATGCTTGAATGCATGCTTCGTCTCTTTGCCAGCCACTTCTTCCTCTCTCACTCACTACAAAGTCCAGCCACTTCCTCTTTTCACCTCTCCTTAAAAATTAACCGAACTTCACTACTACATAGAAGGGTTTCTTTATTAAATAACCAGACTCTAATTTTCTTTATAAAAAATGAAATAAAGTAATACGGTCACATTTATGATTATTAAAATAATCTAACGGAGCCTACATGGTATTGTGATCGTCGATCAGTCTTACTCAGTATGCATCACTCATCGTAACTTTCAAACTATTTTCAACTTATGGCGCCTCCAATATTGAATATTGAAATTGCTGCGTACAAGAGACGCCCGAAGCAACTTCCTACGCTACAGATAGTTTCTTCAAATCAATAACAGCCCAATGACAAAGTGTGCAGAAGAACGCTCTTAAATAAAAAATCGTCTCTTCCTAGGAAAAACGAACAAAGGATAGAGAAAAACGGTCCAAACGATCTTTCTATTTAGAAAATAGAAACAAAAACATATCATTTCATTCAGATTTTTGTTGCTATTTTTTATTGTTATTTGGATTTATATAATGTATGAAATATTAATTAATCCAGTTGGTCTTTTTCAAAAGTTGAATAAAAAGATTTTTTATTTTTATTATTTATAATATTAATTACTTTTGAACAAAAAATTTAATTTAAAAAATATATATTTTTATCATTTATGTCAACTTTTTTAATTAAATTTGCAATGATCATTATGCATTAACTAATAAAACCATATCAGAATCCTCCACCGAAATTAGTTGGTTCTTTCATTGAACCGAAGAGCACTCATTAAGACTGTATTAGTGATTTTCAACCCCAGCTATATAGTCATTCTAAAGTCTATGACCGCAGCGTAAATCATGCAAGGCACGACCTTTGGCACCAATAAAGCTTTGGTCCATACAGAACTCTATCAAGGGCCTTGACAGGTCAAAATTTTGAATCTGTAAAAATTCACCGAGACTTCATATCAGTCGGCAACAATGATAATTCATAATCGTACTGACATTGTATTTAATTTTTGTATAATATAGTGTTGATATCGGTCAGTATTAAATACTAAAAATTATAAAATAATTCCTCATTATTTTAAATTTATATATTTTTTATTTTTTATTAACTGTCTTCAAAAATCATAATAATATAAATTTAAAACAACAATTATCTCTTTATTTTTATTAATATTATTTTTAACTTATAAATAATAACCACAATTAATATAAAAAAAGTCAATTACATATGTAAAACTGTGAATAATAAAATGTACTTATAATTGTTTGCTAAAGAGAGAAGTTGATTTTTTCGATTTGCATAAGGATAGTCTAAGAAGAGGAGACGATAGCCATAAATAGATGTTTAAATGGACTTGTAATTATTTTACGTGTTTGAAACATATACTGTACTATGCATCACGGAGTTAAAACGGAGGCAGCGGTACTCAGCAGATAAGATTCAATTCTTCCGACGTCTAACAACAACGATTTAATAAAAATTTCCTTAAGATGTAGTATTACACATGCTTTACTTTCTATTGACAGAAAATTTGTTTTTTAATAGACCCAAAAAAAGGAAAAGAAAAAATATTAAAAACTATTTCAAGGGAAAAATATTTATCAAATACGTTAACAAATAATTGTATAAATAAATTAAAATAAAAGTAAAAGTAAATAAATAAATTCAAAACTAAAATAAATATTAAAGTAATTAAATAAATAAATAAACAAGAAAAAAAACAAATAAGTAAATAAAACAAAAGACTTAATTGAAAGAGAAGGAAAAAAAAAAACAAAGGGCAGATATTACTAACGACGAGACATAAGAAATGGAGAAAAAGAAAAGAAAAGAGTCCAAAAGGCTTACGAAAAGAGAATTATCTCTTTATGAAAAGAAAAAGGACTTCTTTATATAAGATCCTTTACTTATATCCTAATTCATCAAAGTTTTTATTAAAGGTGAAGTCTTCAGTAAACTCTGGTAAGACCATATCATACCTGATCACCTCCTCCCCTCTCCTCAATTCTTCTTAATTCTTCTTCTTCTTTTCTTATAGTCCTAATACAATCTTTTTACATCTTATTATTGAGGTGTCAAGAAGTCTCCTTTTAACATCTCCGACTTAAACCTTGTCTCCTTTAACTTACCATTAATGTTAGTTACCTCCAACTTGTCTCTTACTACTACATTCTTGATCTTATCTTTTGTTGTAAAGTTGCACATTTAACAGAGTATCCTTATCTATACTACCCTTAACTTAGGAATATGCACCTATTTGATAGCCAACACTCTGTCTCACAGAGTAAAGTCGGCTTAATTGTTAAAAGGTTGATTTTACCTTTTAACTTGAGTGGTATCTTTTTGTTACATAAACTCATAATATGCCCCTTTATTTAAGTCACTATGATTTGATACGGTGAGCTATATCATCATCTATCTCATCATTGCTTTATACAATGAATCAAAGGTACTTAAAATAATATTTCTGTTATATAATTTCTGAAATCTTTTTCTCCACATTTGGTGCAACCCTATAACTTGAAAAATTACACTCTATGTACTAAGTCTTAGTCCTACTCAACTTAAAGTCCTTCGACTTAAATGTTTCCCTCCAAAGTTCTAGCTTGACATTAACATCCTCTTTTGTTTCGTCCACTAAAACAATGTCATTAGCAAACAACATACTCCAAGGTATATCCCTTTGGATATTCTTAGTGAGTTCATCCGTAACTATTGTAAATAGGAAGGAGCTCCATGGGTATCCTTAATATAATATGATATCGATATAAAAATACACTTTGTTTCCTTTTGTCTTCCTTATTCTAGTTTTAACACCTTTATACATATCCCAAATAACCCTTATTTATGTCATCCTCCATATGACTTCCCCAGGTATCCTATTATAAGTCTTCTCTAAGTCAATGAAAATTATGTGTTGGTCCATCTATTTGTCCTTATAATATTTCATCAATCATTTAAGAAGGTGTAAAGTTTTTGTTGTAGATCTCCCTGGCATAAAACCAAATTAGTTCTCTGAGATAGGTTCACCTTTTCTCACTCTTTTTAGTTACCCTCTTTTATAACTTCATAGTGTGACAAAGTAGTTTAATATCTCCATAGTTGTTAAAACTTTAGATGTCCCCTTTATTCTTGTCGTGAGGAATTAGTATGCTAAGTTTTCACTCATCTGACATTTTGACAGAATTGAGGATTACATTAAAAAACTTAGTTGACCAAGTAAAACTCTCCTCTCCTAAGTTCTTCCGGACTTCTATAGGTAACTCTTCAGGTCCTACTGTCCTTCCACTCTGTATCTTCCTCAAAGCTCATTTAATTTGTTCTCTCACGATCTACCGATAACAAGTGAAGTTATCATAATTATCAGAAATACTAAGGTCACCCAAAGGAAAATATGTCATCTCTGTCTTTATTAAAAAGGCTATAGAAGTATTTTTTTCATCTTCTCTTGATATCATTTTCATCCATGAACACCCGTTCTACTTCATCCTTTATATAACAAACTTGATCCAAATCCCTCACTTTTTGTTCGCTAGCTCTCACTAACTTAATTTATCCCTTTCTACATCTGTAGTTTCCAAACATTGATATAAGTTCTCACAGGCTCAATGCATTGTAATAAAACCATATCAAAGAGCAAAATTAGTCAATGTTTTCAACACTCCAGTTGTTCATTCCAAGTCCAATCGAGATGTTAAAGACTGCAAATATAAATCATGCAAGGCAAACCTTTGATTCTTTGGTTCAATTGGTAGAGAACTTTCTAAAGGGCCTTAAAGAAGTCATAAATTTTAGTAATTCACGCATAGATCACCTCAAATTAGTTAAATATCTAAACTTGAAACTTGAATTTTAATCTTTATTAAATTGAATGTTTAGGGGAAGCTAAACTTAAAACTAATTTATCAGTCCTACTAAACAATACACATAAACAATAAGTTAGATAAACATATTATAAAGAAAATGATATGAGCCAAAAAATTGTAATCTTTTTGGATTCAACAAAATTAGGGTCTTGTTTCCTATAAAACTCTTCCAAGCTTAGTTGCTCCTCCTTTTTAATTCACCATTTTCGCTCTGTTAGCTTATGTTTTAAAACCAAAAATTCCAATTCAATGCTACTTAATTGGATTTTTCATCTTTGACATCTTAAGAAGGACTTATATATTGACAAAATCCATATTTCAAAGTTATACCTAATAGATAAAATTACTGAAGAGATCATTATATATTCTAGAAACAGTAACGTGGTTAAATAGTATTAAGATGTAACAGAAAAATATAAGATCTTGAGAACTTATTAGCCACTATATATGTTAAGATAATGTTCTACAAAACATTTTAAAAATTATGCAAATTATAAGATTGATTAAATATTGTGGGACAAAAATGTTGGATATGTTGTTTTGTAGGGCTTCTATAGTTTCATTTCATGTGTATTGCACTGTGAGCATGTATTTACTTTAGGCTGTAACTTTCAGCAAGGATATTTCGGGTGGGTTGATTTTGTTTTTGGTTTGGTATAAAATCTGTTTTTTAGACAATCTTTACCTATGTATATAAACCCTTAATTCTTCTTTAATTATACAACTGATTTATCAAAAAATGTTGGATATTTTTTACTTTTCTCATAAAGTTAGATAATATTTAATTACATTTTTGGATGTTTAATAGCTTATCGGTTAAGTTACGTAATTTGATCTAGATAAAGACAATAAAGTGGCTCAATAAATGATTTAAATCAATGGATCGAAGTTCAAGTGAAAAAAAGATACTGATCAGTGTGGACCGGACTCATATCAGGCATGTGATGGGGAAGCCCTATATGGAAGCTATATATAAAGGTTAAGGTCTCCTGCAGTTGGTCATATCATTCTAAGCATAAGGATTCTTTGATCTGTTAAGAGAGCTTACGTTTTGAGAAAACTATAGAAAGACGTTGACCATGGCTCGGTTAGTAGTTCCCGTAAAGACCAGGATGGGTTCACGCTTGTTTTGACTTCAAAAAGCTCGTTTGAAATTATGGAATCGAAATCAAGTATTTTCTGCATTTTTTTGTTTATTTCTCTTTCACGTTCGATTCAGGATACGTAACTAAGGTATCGTTACATTTTACAAAGAAAACATTAGAGTGGGGTTTCTCACTATCCTTAGCTTTTTATAGTCCAAGGAATTCCCACCATTTTGTTCGTTGTTCCTTAAACCAAAATGCACAAGAAAACTGAGGAGACTGACATTGATCGATTGAAATAGCTCTCTTTTAGTATAGAAATCCAAAGATGTCAATGTCAACTTCTTGAGTTACAATCCCTAGCAATCGTGACTCACAAAGCCTCCCTTAGATCAAAGGTTTTTACTATGCCTTTGGCACTGTCATAATCATTTAGGTCAACCAGCATTTTCTTCAAACAATGGACAAGTGCACCAATCTTAGTTCCTGAGACTTCTTCCATTCATTTTTTCCCCAGTGTCCTCCCTAATAAGATAACATAATGTACCAGAGGTTGCAACTTGCGACTGCACAACGGAAAAAGGACTTATTGATATGTTGTAGCAATAAGAAACACACGAGCCACATGTTGGCACGGGTACCACACGCGACAACATTGGTGGGTGCATCTGCGCATCACAGCGCGTGCCTAACACGTTCTAAACGAGTCTCCCGTGAGTCTGACGGCGGCACGTGTCAGACATACGCCTCTCGCATGTCAGCTGTACAGAATTGCTACTGTAAATAAAAACAAAAAAATTTTATATTTCCTGTAAAGGTGCCACAGGGTGTTTTGGGTCTGTTTTCAGGTCCGGGAAATTTATAAAGTGAAAATTTCTATTTTTATGGATTTATTACATTAGTAATTAATTATAGTTTAACTCTAGAAAAGGAATTAAGACATTCTCAATCCGATTTCGAGTGAATTTTCATGCTTTGGACATCACATAAGGGAGATACTTCAAGTTTTTGTGTATCGAGTCTCATGTTCAGTGTTCAGGATTGCATGATAATTACTCGAAAAAGGTTTTAAGACATTTTGAAGTCATTTTTGAGTAAATTTTCGTGCAACAAACTTGCCATAAGGGAGATACATAGGGTTCTAGTGTCTTGGGTGGTCGGTTCAGTATCCAGTGACACAAGATAGTCACTCTAATGAGATTTTTCCTTTACGAAAGTCTCAAATAAAGTTTTTAGAGAATGTCTTCAGCACCAGTGTGTGACAATGAGACTGTGCATTTGGGTATTTTGCATTTATTGATGTTACATTATCAAATACCATTTGCCCACAAAGAATGTGAGGATAACATAAAGATGTATCCCTTATATTTGTGGACTTTTTGAGTGTTAATGAAGATGTAGTCACCACAGTGGCCTTTCAAGTCAATATTCTGAATTGTTCTACTTGCACGTTGGGGGATGTCTCTGGTCTCATATTTGGTTATTCTTCCTATAGGTGTTGGCCTTAAATGGGATTTTGAGTTGAACATAAAGGCATTGGATAGAGGAAAGCTATTGTTTGATGATCTATTCACCCCACAGGTGGTAGTGTCGTAAGAGTTGATGGTTTGTACTCTAATCGCTTTTGTGTGGAGGTCTAGTTGCATATGTCATGCATGTAGCCCAAAGGTGTTTCATAATATGTGTGACCGGATTCACGATAAAGATACTATTTAATGGCTTTAAGTATCATTGTTGCCCTACATTTGTATTGATTTAAACATTGTTACTTTGCAGTCACCTTTTCGATCAACAATATCAGTGTTATCATTGAAACCCTGACTAGTTTCAATACTAAGATATGAACAGAGGATGCATTGAATGCTATGGATATAGCTAAAATTGATATGGCCATACGGATAGATAGGTCATCTATACCTACATCCATAAGCTAGAGAGCTCATAAAGTAGCCTTTTTAGCCTGGGATCAGTCTAACAAATTATGTCTTATGACCATTAAGAGATTCATTCCTGATCATCTGCTTAGTGGATTTTCGTACATAGATATAGCGAAGGAGTTTCTTAGTAATGTCTCCTAGAGATAAACATAATGTTAAGACAAGTGTCTTGATGAAAGAATTATTCTTCATAAAGTATACGAGAGAAGGAGGAGTAATGGAGTGCATATCAAGAATGATAAATCTTCACGGTAGATTGAAGATGCTGAACACTCCTCTTCCTGATGTCTTTATAGATCACCAGACTCTGAACACACTCCCTCCAGGGTTTAATAATCTGGTGATGACATATTACTCGCTAGATGAGGAACGAAACTTAAATGCTTTGATTTCCCAATGTGTTGCTAAGGAGGAGAAACTCAAGCTTGTTACTCCTACATCCCTCGAAGCAACTAAAAGGAAGGCAATGATGAAGCTCGCTAAGTTCAAAGGTAGAAAGTCTAAGTCTTCTCTACATATTGATGCTGGTCAATTTAGTACTGGTAAAGTTTTGTATGACATAAAAAGGCCAACAGTATAAGGTCTAAAAGGAAAGACTATGACCATCAAGGGTTCATATCCATGATAGAGCCAAAGAAAGGGAAAGAAAACTGATGGTTCACAGTAATAAAGAAGCAGATATAATATCTATGGGGAATGTATGTACTGAAACTTGTTGCAAAGTTCATTTTGGTTTTACACGACACATTTTATATGTGAACTTTGCATCAATTTTGGACAAAGAAGGCTAACGTTTTGTATTTAATGCTTCTGTTGTACAGTTGTTGTTTAATGCAAAACATAATGGTATAACTTTCTTATCATATGGTTTCTATATAATGTGTCTTACCCCGAATTAGATATATGATTCTTCGTATCTTGCCGAACAAGTCATGAAAAAAAGAACCCTGTTGAATCAAAAGTCATACATGGTGTGGCATAAAAGTTTAGGCCACATTTTCAGAGCTATGGTTGAGAGAATGATTAAGGAAAGTATTCTCTCAATTCTATATTATGATGATCTGGAAAAATGTACTGACTGTTGCAGGGGTAAGTTAACTAATAAGGAAGAAGAGGTCAACTTGTGCTTCTGACTTATTAAGTCTGATACATAAAGATATCAGAAGACCTTATACAGTTGCATTATGTAATTTTAAATGTATTCTGACATTTGTTGATGATTATTCTCATTACAGTTATGTGTTATTGCTTAAAGATTGAAGGTTAAGAACAAATTGGGAAAATCCATTCAGAGTGTCAGAGCTGACCGTAGAGGAGAATATCATGGAAAACATGGTGTTTTAGGACTTGAAGGTCCGCTTGCCAAATATATAGAATCAGTTGGAATAATGACTTAATTCACTATGCTGGGTAGTCTTGAACAAAATGGTGTGTTGCCAAAAGGCATAACCGCATCTTAAAGGACTTGAAGAAGACAATAAAGAATAGGAAAAATCTACCTAATTATTTAAAAGTGTGGAAAAATCTACCTAATTATTTAAAAATCTACCTAATCTTTAACCCAAGATCCATCTCAAGCTATCTTTTAGCCTCACATTCGAACCTTATACATTGTCGAAGATTTCTACCAATATGCACCAAAGCATGTCAACACTTGACAACGCCCGTTTTCCTTGCCTACTAGCAAATCTTTACCTTATTTCGTCATCCTAAGTGTCAAACATTGGCTAAGGCTCGCCAATGCCTGCACGATTCTACTATTTAGAACTTAGAGGTCTAACAAACTATTTAGGAATTGGAGAAAAGCTTCTTGATACGTAGTTTTTATTTTTTTTATGCAAATGATTTTTCTAAAGTGCTACAATTTTCATTTTCCAAATTGTTAAAGAAATATGATTTAGCTTAGCTTTAATAGTATTTCTAAAGACTTTCAAGCTTCAACTATTGTGGTTACTTGGGCATAAGAAGGTGCTCAAAATTCTTGATAGGGGTGGAATTTGAATCTTCCTATTTTAAATCTCTGTTCAGTACAATGTGAAGAATGTAATTATGACATCAACGATTGAATCAAATTATTTGCCTATGTTGTGATGCAGCAAATTCAATCACTGCCCTTTGAGCCAAAAGGTTGTTCTTATGAGTTTATTGTTTAGAAGAACAAGGTATCTTTAACATTGTATTGGATAGATCAGGTCTTGCGGTTTGATGAGGATGAATTGTAGATGCTATTTTCTCTCATGATAATTTTGGATTAGTTATAAGGGATTAAACTATCCGCTCTCGATTTTCCCAACCTCTCTTTGTTGTTCTCTTAGGCTCTGTTTGGTTTAGGGGTTGAGGATGGAAATGAAACGTAACACACTTCTATCGTTTGGAAGGAAGTTTTATAATGTAATGAAATGGAATGAGATAAAAGCGGAGGGTTTCATGTTACATTCCATTCCATTCTAAACAATGAAAATAAAAAACTCCGATTTTGGGGGTTTAGGATGGAACGTAAACTAATAAATGCAACTGCCTAATATATCCTCAATAATTTTTCGTAATACCAACTATAACCAAATCATAATATTATATTAAATAGAATTAATGTATTAAATATAATAGAATAATATTTAACATAAAAAATTTTATTAAATAATGAATAATAATATTATTAATAAATTATTTATAATTAATAATAAAATAAAATTTTAATTAATGAAAATATAAAATATATTAAAAAAATATTCTTTA
>JAOQMS010000003.1:5213377-5243711 GCA_027563885.1 Erythroxylum longipes | reverse complement strand
CCCTGCAACCAAACACATTTCTATTCTTGAGACGGAGACAATTGTTTCTGTTTTGTCCATCACAACCAAACAGCTCACTGTCTCCAATTTTTGTTCTGTTCCGTCTCCAGATTTCGGTCTCGTTCCGTCTCTGCATATTGGAGACAGTAACCAAACAGACTGTCATGGAACTCGTAAAAGCAAGCAACAGTTGCTCAAGGTGTAACGATGGCCAAGAATCATGTGTTATATTATAGATCAAGCATCAAGTATCATTTTTGTCAAAAGAATTCCAAAAAAAAAGAGAGATTATTATAAAATAGGTAATATGTCTTTTTCTAAAAAATCATTGTTTTATTTTTTTAATTTTAATAATCGAATACCTCGTCAATAGATTCAATACGGATATAATATATATTTTATTTTTATAAGAAATCTGACATCACCGGAAACACAAACCAAAGTTTTGAAATTCATACCATATCAGCCGATACTGCGTAGTACATATTGTACTGACCAAAAAATAGTACAAAAATGAGTGCTTTAATACTGACCTCATGTATCGGTTTGTATCAGCCTATTTTGGTTGATACCGGCCATATACTAACTGGCATCGAAAATTTTAAATTTTTAAGGATATTTCTGTATTAAAAAATTTCTTAACTCGAGGTGAAAGCAAAGAGCACCACCTGTTGGGTACTATAATCGTTGGTTAGAGTCTTATTCAATATGCATGACTCATCTTTAGCTAAAGTTTACAATTCAATATGTCCATTGAACAGCTTCAAAATATTTTTAAATTTTAAGTTGGAGTCAATTTTGATCAAATAAAATATTACTTGGCATTTATTTATTTATTTTTCTTGACTCCCACCAACTTTGACTGAAGTTGCATACAAGAAAATAAAGTAAGATGTAGACGACTTAGAAGTTTGTAAGAGGCAGATGAGCATAGAGAAAAGGAGTGTTTCTCTTGAAATCAGTCAATTGCAATCTAGAAGAATTGTGAATTGCCTCCGTCAAATCAGTAAGGGACACGATATAGTCAAACTGTGACAAAGTCTGTAGTAGAAAACTCTTAAAAGGAAAAATACGTAAGTCTCCTCGCACACAATGACTGAAATGTTCTCCTGGCCGACGGCTGGAGTTTCTTCCTTAAATCTTTTAGTGTTAGGAATTTATGAATTGTTGTCTTATAATTGGGTTATAGTTATTTGGTATATTTATCGGGAAGGTAATTAAAGTGCGAATTGACTTGTAAATCATGTAGAACAATTCTCTTTAAAAATCACTACTTTTCACCGTCCACCTACAAGGTGCTTATATATTTTCGCAGAGGATAAATTGGGGTTTAGGTACCAATGCACACTTATGTAATTTGTAAAGCTTTTCTTTCTATTACCAAAAAAAAAGAAAAACGTAAGTCTCGTCCTTGTAAAACAACCAAAGAATAGAGAAAAACGGTCCAAAAAGTGTAAAACAAAAACAAGTCATTTCATTCAGACTGACGATTGAAATATTAGTTAAAGGTTTCAACTTTCAATGCGTGCAGTTCGTGGCTTTGAAAACAAGATTTTTCTTTTATTTTAAATATTTTTATTATTTATAATATTAGGTTACTTTCATGTGTTGAATAAAAAGATTTTAATTTTTTATTATTTATAATATTAGGTGACTTTCATGTATTATATTACAGACAAAGCATCAACTTTAATTTTTGTCAAAAGAATCCCAGCATCACATGTAATTTTAATGATTGAATGGCTCGTCAAATATCACCTCAAACATGCGTGATAATATTATTAATAGGCTTTGTTAGTGTTTAACAATTTGCTGATTGTATCAGATGATTTAACTAGCAAATTTAACTAGCAAATTGTATTAACTATTTGTTAAAAATGTTCGGTAAAATTAACTATTTATGTATAAAATAACTTATTAAGGTATGATTTTAAAAAAATTATAAGGTATAAATATTATATAACTTTGTATTTCATTGAATATTCTTATAAGAATTTAAATTTTAGAGAAGTCATGTTCACTTGTACTGTTTAATCATCTATGAGAAATTTATACAACTCTTTCTATTTTTATTTTCGTTTAAAGTCAATATTTTATTTCTAACTTATAATTGAACAAAAACAATTATAAAATAAATAATATTCCTAAAATGTAGGTATCTAAGGAACACAACTAAGTTGTCCTATTTAATATAAATTGTTGTATATTAAAATTAATAAAAATATAACACGTGTAATAATTAATTGTAACTTAATTAAGAATATAATTTAAACATCAAAATATTACGCAATTATGCAAAAGGAAAAATTGATGATTGGCTGGCATCACAAATAAGTGGAAGAAAAAAGATAGAATAAAAGAATTGAAGGTTAGCTGGCGTCACAAATAAGTGGAAGAAGAAAAGTGAAAAAAAAAAGGTCCTTTTTTAAACCGGGATATAGTTAAGTTTTGATATATATAATTTTAGCTTGTGGATGAAAACACTCATATATAACAGCGTTTTTATTTTTGATTGTTTGACCTTCAATCAGTTGATGAAAGAGCTACTCTCCAAACAATATTATTAGCTGTTTGAAAAGTCAAATAGCTAAAAACAACCTTTTAATTTTTAGCTGAGAGGCCTTTCTCAGTTTATGTGAAGCATTGACGACTTTATGTGATGCATTGACTTGACCGCAGATCAACCAATCAAAGAAGTGACAGCTAAAGAATTTAATCAAAGACTTAAAGGCGCAAGACTTACTCAAAATTTAAGAACTGCGATCATCCATCATTCAATGATTCACAAAAATTAAATGAATGGATGTTATGAAATAGGGTAGGCATAAAGTAACAGAAAACCGAATAACTGTTACATTATGTGTAACCTCCTCTTTTATTGTAATAATAATCTTACATTTTCTTCAACAAAATCCTCACGCATCAACTAGAATTAGAACCTTTACTGATCATAAAGTTGAGGAGCAAGACGAGGGGTGAGCACAAATTCGAGAGGAGTTTTCTTAAGCAAAACCAAACTGAAGGACTCAGTCATGTCCACAGGCTCGTTGCAGGGTGTGGTCAGCTCAAAAGCCTGAAGCAGCCTTGCCAGACTTAACTGCAAAACTTGCATCGCTAAGTTTAGCCCTGGGCATATTCTTCTTCCAGACCCAAATGGCAGGTATTCGTAGTTTTGACCATAAACGTCCAGATTTGCGTGGCTTGTAAGAAATCTTTCTGGCCTGAACTCCTCAGGATCAGACCAAACACTCGGATCCCTATGCAACTTCCACAAGTTTAAGAAAATTCGAGTGCCCTTTGGAATGTCAAAGCCACAGAGCGTGCAATCTTGGGTGGCTTCATGTGGAGTTGCGACAGGACCTGGTGGGTACAAGCGCAGCGTCTCTTTGATAATAGCCTGCAAGTACTGCAAGTTGTCAATGTCCGAGTCTTCTACAACTCTCTCCCTCCCAACTTTAGAGTCAAGCTCTTCTTGTGCAAGCTCCAGGCAGCGTCTGTTGTTCAACAAGTTGCAGAGTATCCACGTCAAGGTTAAAGCCGAGCTGTCCGACCCAGCAATGATGAAAGTCTACAAACCAACCGGCAAATGCAATACATATTTTAGAATGTTACTGTTATGGAAGTCAATCTTATCAAAAAAAATATAAAAAACAGCCTTTTACCATTGCTGTTGCCTTGATGATGCTTTCACGTGTGTGTCCATACTCGGGATAGTCCTCGACAGTTGAAAGCATAACATCGAGGATGTCTTGGTTTGCTTGGTCATTGTCATGGTTATGACTAGTGGTAGTATTGAGCCTCTTCAACTGGTGTTCCTCAATCCATTTATCCATAACTGAATCAAAAGCTTTTCCTACTTGCTCCATCTTTTTCACTACTCCTCGGAAATCAAACCGTCCTAAGAACGGAATGAAATCCCCAGGAACAGGAACTCCCATGTAATACATCACATCTGCCATGGTTTTTGCAACAACGTTGCCTTCTTTGTCATTCTCATTGTTGTGGACATCGAAAAGCCTCTTCCCAGAAACGATTCTGGTAATTGTATTCAAGGTAAGATGCTCTAGCCATTCACTCATCACAACCTTGGCTGACCCTTCATCATTCCTCTCGCACTCGATGTATAAATCTCTGATCATCTTGTCCACTTCCGACACTCGAAAGTGCTTCAAAGACTTGAGTCTGTAGAGGGAGAGAAGATGGATCATGGACAACTTACGCATGTCACGCCAGTAGGTTCCATAAGGTGCAAACGCCATGGCTGCATAGTTGTACCCAAGGTGCTTTGCTTGAGTTGATGGAGGTCGTGAAGCCAAAATCCTGTCGTTGGTGGTGAAGAACTCTTTCATAGCTTGGTGACTGCTAATCACAACAGTTCGATGGGCACCAACCCAAATTGAGAAGATGGGTCCACTCTTATCAGCTAAGGAACTAAAGGTTCGTGCAACTGGTTTTGGTCCTCTAAGCAAATGAAGGTGGCCTATGATTGGCAAGGAACCTGCAACTTGTGGTGGAAAGTTGCGGTTCGGATTGCTATGATTTCTAAAGATGTGGTTGTAGAGTAAGAAGATCAGCGATAGTATAAGCACGAAAAGAGCAAGTAAAAGAGAAGGAAAATGCATGGTGTCTGTGTAAGTGTTTGGTAAAGAGAAGTTGTTGAAGTGTGGTTTAAGAAGAGGATACGACAGCCTTAAATAGATATTTGCATGGACTTGTAATTACTTCAACATGTTTGAACACATACTGTTGTGTTCATCGCGGAGTTGAACTGGAGGCGGCTGTCCTCAGGTGCTAAGCTCCCATAATTCCGATCTAATAATCCTTTTGTTCTTATGTTCGTGAAAAGGACTGATGGGCTTGGTTTTTCACTCGAAACGATAATAGGTTTATGTGGCTTCTATTTTTCACTATAGTATTGACTCATAAAAAGATATAAAATATGTCCAACATGCATTCATAATTCTTAAGAGTGTGTATATAAATATGATTTCTTTTTACAAAGATAAATAATTGATAGGTCGCATGATTAGGAATAGTAATAAGGCCTAAATTTAGGTATTTTCAATGAGCCAGTTTATAGGCTTAAATTCAGGTATTTTCAATAAGCCGATTTATGGGTTAAATTAAGCTTAAACTGATTCAAAACCTTAATTTTTTTAATAAAACGATGTCATTTTGTTTAAAAAAATTAGGCCTTAACAGACCTGGGTTTAAGCAATTTAGGCCTAAATTCAATTAAAAAAGATGTTTTAAACTTTTAGTTTTAAAAAAATATTTAACAAGACTAACCCATATGCTGGCCTATTGTCATCCTTACGCATGATTTGAATAATTTGCATAAAGAGAAATAAGTACTAGATTTATAGTTGTTACTTTTTGAATTTGTATCGAATAAATTCTAAGACTATTAAGTAATCAACTTGTAATTATTATCTTTGAGGGTGTATTAAATGAATTTTCAAGGTTATTACATAATTTAGATAAATTATATAATAAATTAAATTTAACCCAACCATGATTCGTAACAACAAATTAAATTAAAATTTTGATTTTAATGATCAAAATCAAAATCTAATCAAATTTAAATAAAATGATAATAATTATTCAATTTAAAATTAAATTAACTCAAAATTTGGATCTAAACTTGGGAACAAATTAATTGTGAATATGAATATAAAATAAAATACCAATGCTAAATGAAGTATTTTTAAATTAACTAAAATAAAGATTAACTTGTAAGTTTATCCGATATTCAAAACGATGTCATTTTAATGATTTAACATCTAAAACTTATGTCTAAATGCACCGTGGCTATTGCCGCCCTCTATAGGACTGGAAGTTGAGTTTCTTGTACGCAAGTTCAGTCAAACCGAGTAGCACTCTGCTCATCAATGATCACAATACCACATTGTTTAGTAGAGCCTCATTCAGCACGTCAAATCTTATTAAATCTCATTCGTATGTTTACGTGGATTTAAATATTATATTCGAAACAGAATATCTGATATTCTTAATGCCTTGTCAAGCTATTTTCAACATACGGCGTCTCCAATATTTGCCGGTTTGCCTTTGACTGAACTTAGCGTACGAGAAACGCAACTTCCCGTTCTATAGAGGGCGGTAATAGTCGTCACGATGACAAGGTGTGCAGCGGAAGAAGACTCTTGAAGAAAAGACGTGCGTCCAGTGCCAGAGTCTGGTTCCAATTTAGAGGAAGTTGATTTGAGACGAGGATCGCGTGGGGATGATGATATTTGAATAGTAGAATTTTTTAAAAATTTTAAATTTTTAAATGAGTAAAATAAGCTCTCGTATCAATAATTAGATTAAAATGAATAAATATTTATTTAAAAATATATATTTGAAAAAAAGATAATTATTGTAATATTGGATATTTTCTTAAAAAAAGTATATTTCCTGACACATAATATCTTTATCGACTATACATAATGGTTCACCTCTCTTTTAACACTTAAAAGATTTACTATTTGGTGTTAGATATTTATGTAACTAATAATTTATATATTTTGTACAAAAAATTATTAAAAAAATTTGACAAATATTTGTTACAATAAATAATAAACATTTTGTATAAGAGTAATGAAGTATATAAATTTAAATTAAATATTAATTAATCAACATTAATTATTTTAATAACACATACAATACGCAGAAGCATAAGCATAAGCCTAGGCCTAAGTCTAGTACATAGTAAAAGGTAGAGTGAGTATTATATAAATAATTGACAAATGTGGTCATTTAAAAACTAGGCCCAAATTTGGCAAAGACTGCTATAGAGTTAACGTGCTACCCTTACCTCCCACATAAATCATGTCTAGGTTAGCATTTAAATATTTATAACTTACAATAATTTGTAAATTAACCTTTAAAATAATAGATATAAGATATATCTATTATTTTAAAGGTTTGATGAGATAATTAAGAAGAAATAAATCATCATCGACAGGTATTTAGTATTAGTATCACTTGAGTTTGTAAAGAATACTAAATTGATTAGGGTTTTCAATTTGTGTTAGATCTTAGGAATAATTGTACTTATCGTTAAAATTATTGTTGTCGTCGACTGTACTCTTGAGTATTATAGTGAATTGATTTTAGTCCGCGAAGATCCGAACCATGATTTTTCCCCTAGTTGAAAGGGGTTTTTCATATAAATTGCTTGTGGGTTGATTTAGTTTCTTATTCGTTATTTCTCTTGCTATTATTGTTGATGAGGTTGTAGTAATTTTCTCCAATAAGTGATATCAGAGTTGTGGTTGGAGGATCCTTGTGTAGGGGAAATTATTGTTTGTTTGATTTAGGGAGGAAATAGTGTGAGAAGAGAACGGGTGACAACAGTGTTTCTAAATTTCACGTTCCCTTTTTTTATGGTAAAATAAACTTTTGGATGTGGGAGAGTACTATTGAGGACTTGTTGGTACAACAAGATTTAGATGCTTCTTTGGAAGTTGACAAGCCTGTGAGTTTGAATGATGTCAAGTGGGCGTCAATGAAGAAGAAGGTGGTTAGCGCGATTCAATTGGCTATAGCTTCAAAGATTAGGTACAACTACTTGAGTGAGATGAATCCAAAAACTTTGATGGATAATCTCCAAAGTGTGTATGCCTCCAAATCGTTGACTAACATCTTGTGCTTGGGATGGGAGTTGTACTAATTGAGGACGAAGGAGGGTACAACCTTACAGGACCACAGTAATTTGTTCAACCAACTAGTGTCCCAATTGAAAAATGCGGATGAGGAGATCACCAATCAAGAACAAGCTCTCTTGTTGTTGGCTTCACTACTCAAGTCCTACGACCTATTATCATGACGTTGCTTGTTGGTAGTGAGAAGATTACACTAGATGAAGCTATGTTGGTATTAAAGGAGAACGAAAGGATGATGACACATTGATGGAGGTTCTTCGAGTGATGGTGATCAAGTACTAGTTTTGAGGGAGTTTGAGAGAGGAGGGAGTCAAGAGAGAATGAGAGATGACTCAAGGAATAGATAGAAATCGCGGGCGAAAGACGTTAGTAACGTAGAGTGTTACTACTGTAAGGAGAAGGGCCACATTCAAAGTTGATGTTCGAAGACGATGGAGGACTTGAAGAGTCTCCATTTGATGCAAAAGAAGAAGGGCAAGACTAAAGTAGATGATAATGGTGATTCCGCTAATGTGGTAATAGGTGATGGTTATGGTGATTTATTATTGGCTACTCATAGTGAGGTGAAGGAGGGTCAAGAGAGTTAGGTATTGGATTCGGCCGCGTCAGTTAGAGATCAAGTCTTGTTTGATACTTTAAAACAAGATGGAGAGTATAGCCACATCAATATGGTAGGCAATCAAAAATTCAAGGTCGACGATGGTATGACCCGAACCTTCCACAATGCGAAGTATGTCCCAAGTGCTCATGCTAGCCTTATTTTCTTAGGTAGATTGACAAAGTACGGGCGTAGATATGTTGGTAGTGAGAGGTGGTGCAAAGTGTACCGCGATGCTCGCTTGGTAATGCAAGAGAGGAAGGTCGATAACAAATTTGCTATGTGAAGGGCCGTTGCATCCGAAGGGACAAGGCTGTGAAGAAGAAGGTTCGATTCTCAGATGAGGTAGAGGCGTTTAGTGATTTGGGTCGAAGAAGGAATATGTTAAGTATCTCCCCAAATCTCAAATACTAGCTATATAAGTTTTACAAAGGTAGGCTTTGTTTTACTTACAAATGGTGGCCTACTAAGTAAAGAGTTCTTTGATTGGCCCATAGGTCGTAGGTTTTGTTACCTTATTGAAAAAACCAATTTATGATGAGATAAATAAACTTTACTCTTTTTTACTATAAAGAGTAGTTGTTGTAAAAACCAGAACAAAGGAGGAGAAGAAGAGAGGTCTACTCTATTGTTTTGGCATGTGGGACGGCAGCTGTTTAGTGAGATAATCAAGAGGAAGCAAATTATTATCAATAAGTATTCGGTGTTGGTATCTTTTGGATTTTTAGAGAGTACTAAATTGATTATGTTTTCAAATTTATACTAGAACCCAAAGATAATTATACTTGTCGTTGAGACTATTGTTGTCGATTGTACTCTTGATTATTATAATAGATTGATTTTAGTTCGTGGAGATTCGGACCGTAATTTTTTCCCTAATTGAGAGGAGCTTTTTTATGTAAATCGCGTATGCGTTGACGTAGTTTATTGCACTTTATTTCTCTTATTATTATTGTTGTTGAGGTTGTAATAATTTTCCCCGACACTTCTTTGTCTCTATCTTTGTCAGCTTATAACTCTCTTTATTATCTACCTTCTCTTCATCCACGTTACTATCCAATAAAGCTTTATAAGCAACCTTCTTAATCTTCTCCTTCTTTTATATGTCTTCATTCTACCACCAAGACTCTTTATTACTACCTCTAAGCTCTTTAGAAACTCGTAAGATCTCTTTAGTTACATTCCTTAAAATAGTTGCTGCTTCCTCTTCTATTTGATTATCAACTCTTTCTAGTTTCTATTCTTCTCCAAATATTACTTTATCTCTATGTTGTTCCACAAACATTACTTTACAATAATCCTTTTGTTCTTACGTTGCTTAAAAACACCAACTCTAAACTTTCTTTTAATGGAAGATCCCAATATGCATTCCTTTTTTTATATATTTATTTAGAGTGTATATATAACTATGATTTTTTTTACAAATATAAATAATTGATAGATCGCATGATTTGAATAATTTGATCAACAAATTAAGTAATAGACTTATAATCATTAATTTTTGACCTCGTATTTAGTAACTTCTTAATATTATTAAAAAATCAACTTATAATTATTATCTTTTGAATGTATATTGAATGAATTTTCAAGATAATTATATATTTGGATAAATCACATAATAAATCAAATTCAAATTCAAGTATTATTTGTGAGTTTAAGTTAATATTAACAATGAACATATTGAATTTAAGTTCAACATTTTTTAAAATTTATAAACAGTTTGAAATTTAAATTTAAATAAAACAATATTATTTTGATTAATTGGTTCTTTAGTTAAAAACTCATTTAACTCAAACTTTAAATATTAATTTTGGACTAAATCGTACTGGCAACTGGATTGGTACCGAAGTACTAACTCTAATTTAATTATGTTTAATATTGAAATAATAATCAAAATATAAGGCAGAATTTTGGAAAGGATAGTTCATATTTCAAAGTTAAATTTTCTTTTAACTAGATGTGAAAGCAAAGAGCACCACCTGTTGGGTATTATAGTCGTTGGTTAGAGTCTTATTCAATATGCATTTCTCATCTCTAGCTAAAGTTTACAATTAAACATGTCCATAAAATTTTAATTTGTAATTAATTTTTATCAAATAAAAATAAATAGGGATAGTCATGATGACTCCCGCCCACTTTGACAGAAATTGCATACAAGAAAATAAAATAAGATATAAAATTAGAAGTTTCTCTCAATCTAGAAGAATTCAATCAATGAACACGATACACTCAAACTTTGACAAACTGAAGTCACTTCCTTGTAAAAAAAGAATAAGAAGTCCAAAAAGTGTTTTTTATTTAGGAAACAGAAACAAAAACAACTCATTTCATTGAGACTTTTGTTAGATGACGTATCAAATATCAGTTAAAGGTTTAACTTTTGACTTAGATTTTTTATT
This sequence comes from Erythroxylum longipes, assembly GCA_027563885.1. Lineage (NCBI taxonomy): Eukaryota > Viridiplantae > Streptophyta > Magnoliopsida > Malpighiales > Erythroxylaceae > Erythroxylum > Erythroxylum longipes. The sequence goes on along the minus strand of JAOQMS010000003.1, from coordinate 5,233,047 downwards.
TTAGATAATTTTTATCATTTATAATATTAGGTTACTTTTAGGTGTTGAATAAAAAGATATTAATATATTCCCTTCCTTATCGTTAAGGTAAGCTTCTATAATTTATAATATTAGGGATTATTGACACCGAAGCCATTTCATGTTTTTAATCAAGTCAATAATGATAATTATGCATTATAATAAAATCACTCCAAGATCAAAATTAATTGATTATTTCAACTCATTCCAAGTCCAATTGAATTTTTGTTAGAACGAGAGAACTTACAGCTATCCTTTGATACGCACTAGTTAAAATTTTAAATTAACACAATAATCTTTAAATCACATCAACCAAATATTATCTGCACTAGACAAACTCTGTACGATAAACTCAATCAAAAAAATATAAATAAAAATATTCAAATACAGGACTATTTAACTTCGTGCCTCCCACTCCACTAACTTAACCTCCCCTCCGAGGTAAGTCCAATGGAGATGCTAAACAATAACTTACAATCATATTTTAAAGAAAATGATACAAGCCAACAAACTGTAGTCTTTTTTCCTATAACTCTTGCAAGCTTAGGTGCTCCTCCATTTCAGGTCAACATTTTCACTCTGTTAGCTTACAATCCATATTTCAAAGTCACCTAATGGATGAAACTGCACACAAGATCATTATATATCTGGAAACAGCAACGTGGTTGAATCGTATTATGATGTGATAGAAAAATATAACATCTTGAGAACATATTGGCCACTGTGTTAACATAATGGTCGACAGAACATTTTGAAATTTCTGCAAACTATAAGATCGATTAAACATTGTGGGACAAGAACAGATTAGAATGGAGTTGTTTCTCACTCTCTTCAGCTTTTTTTTGGTCCAAGGAGTTCCCACCATTTTGTTCGCTGTTCCTTAAAGCAAAAATGCACAAGAAAACTGAAGAGACTTGACATTGATCAGTCGAAAATCGCTCTCTTTTAAGATAGAAATCCAAACATGTCAATGTCAACTTCTGAGTTACAGTCTCTAGCAACCTCGACTCACAAAGCCTCCTTCAGATCAAAGGTTTTTACTATGCATCTGGCACTGTCATAATCATTTAGGTCAACCAGCATTTTCTTCAGACGACGGGCAAGTGTACCAATCTCAGTGCCCGAGACTTCTGCCATTCGTTTTTTTTCCAGTGTCCTCCCTAGTAAGATAACATAATCCACCAGAGGTTGCAACTTGCGACTGCACAACAGAAAAAGGACTTATTGATATGTTTGCAGTAATGAGAAACTAAACAACTTAATCATTCCTCCTCTTCATTTTCAACATGTAATGATGAACTAATCAATGTAATTTGCACAAAAAGATAGCAGATGAATCCAATTTGATTTCACTTCTCGGAGACAATAAATCATAGAAAATAATGCAATATGCTAGGAGATCATGTCATTGGACGGGAACTTTTGTCAGAAAATTATAATATTAGTAGCAACAGACTCATATGAATGAATTTCCACTGACAGCAAGTCCAATAGAAGACGAGGCTAGTTAAGGAGAAGTATCAAAATAAAGTTAGATTGGGCAAAAAATCTGTACCTGTGATTCCCTGTAACACTTGGACCAGACCACACACCGGATAAAGAATCAATAATCCTTTCAGTTCTCGTGATTGCATCATGAATATTTGACACAATGCTTCTGACATGAGGTAAAACCTTCCCAAATAAAAGCTCCTCGAGAGCAAGTTTCTCCAGAATTGACAGCGCAAGGATATCCTTCCATAAGCAAATGTTTCTCATCAAGCGAACAGAGACTCCAAACCTGTATGCTGAAACTCGGGCAGCATTGGGCACAGCCTGCAGCACATGTGGTTTCCATGTTGGTACCTATCAAATGGCATGAAGATATAGAATGAGTACGTACACGGTCAACAAACAACTTGGAATATTTTATCTACATGCTCTCTCTTTCTTAGAAGGTATACAAACTGGAAAGTGCATCCACAGGAGAAAGATAAAGAGAGAGAACCAAATTACTTGTGGTCCAAATCACATACCTTAATATTCGCAACAGCATCAGCAAGCCGGGTATGAATTGCCAGTAACAGATCTGCCAAAGCCTCACTAGAGGCTGGAACATAATTTATGACCAAGCTCGTGGCAGAAACAGCATTTTTTGTCTCTCGCAAACTAAGCATGTCCCAACAATGAGCAATTTCATGATGTAAAATTGGAATTGCAACTCTTTCTATTAGTTCAGGAACAAGATTTCCATCGGCATCATCAAGATTTACATCACCTCCATCTTCAGGCAAGCCATAATTGAATAGCAAGGAGTGCCTGAGAAAAGGAAGAACTATGATAAAGAGATGAAAAACAAATCAAGAACCAAATATGCCTCTTATGTGTCTATGGAAGCTATTGAAGTACAGGGAAAAGAATTATACGTATTTTCAAGACTTAAGTAATACAAGGCCAATAAGTTACCCACTTTCGGAGAAGTAAATACGGAAAATTCAATAGAAAGTTTTAAAATTCTACCAAATTAAGTGACACTAGCCTCAATACATAATAGCATACCATTTCATATCAAAAAAATCTGCATCCTCATGGAGTGGATCCCATTTTAGAAGTTCCAGTCTAACATATGGGGAGAATATAGCAGGTACACTTAATGACATGTAAGCATCTCGGTAGCTTGCTGAATACTCCTTTTTCCATCCCTCAAATCTTTTCTTAACAACTGAAAGTTGAGAATATTCCTCAGATGCATCACTGAAAATCTGATCAGCAGTCTGGAGTAATAAATCACGGTTTGACTGGTAAGCTGCACTTTCACTGTCACTCTCATCAGTGCTTGATTCTCCTTCTACTTTTTGATCAGAACCATCCAGTTCCATGGAAGACAATCTTTTGGAATCAAATTGAGCTTTTCTTTTTTTACGGGCTTCAGCCCTCCGCTTCAAATCCATTCGTTTCTGCTGGTTGAGATCCCTACCTAATTCATCTAGCTTCACCGGCAGATTTATTTGTTGTTCTTTCATAGCATAAGATGCATCCTGTGCCGCCCTTTTGGCAGCATCAACGCTACCATGGGCATCGAGAACCAACATTGCTGCTTTTACAGCCACTTCTACTTCCATCATCTCATCATCAGTATCAGCGGTTCTTCTCTCTAAAATAGCCAATGCACGTTGTTCATTAAGTTTTTGCATTTGCTCTTCAAGTTCCTCTATGAAAGGGGCTTTATGCTGAAAAAAAAAAACTCTCATTAACATCATGATACTTACCATTACTTTCTCATAAGAAGAAAAAAGTTCTTGTAATTTGATTAATTGACAAGAAAATGTGTATGTAAGAAGATCCAGTTGTCAATATGTTAAGTTATATATACTAATTACAAGGCATCCCCAAGGAGGTAAAAATTATGGAGCTAAAAAGCAGGTCCAGAAACAGAGTTTCACAGGATCCCTAAGATGTATAAAGATATCATCATATTAACCACAGGGCAAAGGATAAATGAATAGAAGGTATATGTGCCACCACCAAACCAGAAAAACGATCTGGTTCAATCAAAAGGTAAATTTTTAACTAATTACAACTAGCATGAACTTATATCCAGGTAAATGCACTTGAATTTGTGGATGTTATACACGATTTAATTTCTATCCTTACATTTGGGCATGCATGGACACAAGCACCTACTGACATAGTAATACAATCTTGTTATGTGAAGGATGATTTCAGGAATTGGAACACACTGATATACAAGGCATGGAATTAGATAAACTCATACCTGCAAAAATTCACATATAACAGAAACAAAGTCACGAAGCTTTTGCATAAAGATGAACTTCTCACCAGCGGCAGTAAGAGACTTTTCAAGAGAAGTAATGTTCATCAATGAGCTAGATAAGTTTTCATCTGCCTTTGTCAATGATGAAGTTGTTCTACCATGAGATTCCTTACAAGAAGACAAGGACATAGAGTCAATATAAGATTTTAACTATTGCCAACAACAATACCCACAAAGGAAAAGGTGTGAATTAAAGCAAAGGAGGCATCAAATAGGAAATGAAACAAAAGATTTAGCTTGCCTGACATCTTAGAGTTTTATTCTATTGCTCCGTCCAAGATAAAAAAATGAGTTTGCAGCATATAATCTCAATTTTTACTTATAAATAACCTCTTTCATCTCTTATCAAAGAAATTATCTTTAGAAACTCCAGGGTCCAGAATAGGTCATGATTCAATTTTTCAGACCAAGGCTATTACACCGTTAACAAATGGACACAAATATCTTCAAGCTAGTTCCACCAGCAAATACTGCAGTTTTCAGTTCGTTGATTATACATTCTCTACTTTACAATAATAGCTTCCAAAGAAAGAAAATTTTATTAAAAGGAGCAACGCAAAAGTACAAAATCAAATAAAATTGTCCAACCTTAAGCCTCTTAACATTTTCCAGTAAAGCCCTTCTAGCAATCTCGGCCTGTTGAGGTATTGACAATGCATCCGCTCCAAATGATCCTCCAATATTAGGAACAGCACCATATGTCATTGACCTCTGTTGCTGCTGTTGTTGATTGTGCATCATCATATTTGACGGAGTAGTAGTAGTTGTGGCAGTACTACTCAAACCCCTATTGGTACCAGACGCATCATCCATTCTCTTCCCCAAACCCTTCCTAAATTGCTCTTCCTCCCAAATTTTGTCCTCCTCGTCCTCCTCCTGATCATCGAAAGCACCTTCTTTGATATCGGCAGCCTTAGCATTCACATCATCATCATCAACCACAATATCTTCAAACACACCCGGGGTGCTGCCTCCAATCTCCTTTTTCTTAACATGACCAATCATGGCAACCCGAGTCCTAAACTCCGGCTCCTCATCGCTCAATCCTTCTGCATCACTGCCATGATGATTGATTCCCGTATCCAGAGAAATATAATCCGGAGCAGCTCCTCTAGATTGCCTCATTCGCTCCCTCTTTGCCCTAATCTTCTTGATAGTATCCTCGTCGGGAATTAACGAATAGTCGTCTGATTTAGATTTCCCCAATCCCAGGGACGCCAATCGATTCTGAGCATCACTCCTCTCACTCTCTTCTACATTACTTCTATCATCTTCTAGAAGAAAAGGGTTGTTGTCAACATCGGGAGGTTTGAGGAGACCTTTGAGAACGATTTTGGGCTCAGAGGGTTTAGCAAGAGTCCGAGTGTTCTTCTGGAGCTCAAGCAGCGCTTCTTTAGTGTAAATTCCGGCTTGAGGCTGCACATTGGAGGCGGTAGAGGAAGGGGTCGGAGGGAGTCGGTCTTTGGCAGTGGTGAGCTTGTGAGAAGAGGAAGTTTTGTCTTTGGCGAGACGAGAGGTTGTTGTTGAAGTAGAAAATGATGATTTGGAGGACTGGACACGAGAACTCGGCGGCCGGGTGACGTAATCTCCATCTTCGTCGTCCTCGAAGCTCAGGAGCTTCTTCTTGGGCTTAGAAGAAGAGATAGAGGAAGAAGATAGTTTCCGAGGAGGAGCAGTGGAAGGGGCGGGATTGACGTTGGCGTTGCCGTCAGCGTCGTCGTTGGCGTCTCCGCGGCGGCGGAAGTTTCTGGATTTGGAGGAACCGCTCATGGCTTCTTTAAGGCTTGGTGCTTCCTTCCTATTAGTACCAGTTTATCGTTACAGAGAGGTCACCATGGACTTCTCTGAATCTAGGGTTTTATAATGTTGATGTCATCACATTTACAAAGTGTATAGGCTCATCCTAAGTGTGACACACTGACCCGCTGGTAACGTACTTATGTGTACATTAAACATTTCAAATTTAGAGTTTCCAATTCTGATTATTCTTAAAATATTTTATTTATATAATTTAGTAAAAATTAACTTTTTTGTATTATAATTATATTATGCTTTAGCAAAAATTAACATATTAGCTCTATGTGAAGAGCCTAAGCCCGTTGGATATTTATGGCTTCGAATAGAATTTTGTTCTGACAAATTTAAAGTTAAATGTGATTTTTAGTTTTCTATTTTGGTTTTTATTTTTTAGAAGCATAAATAAGAAATTATTTATTTGTTAATATCAATGGAATTATAAATTTATTAAAAATAATAATTGAATATTAAATAAAAATTAGAGAAGACTTATTTTATAAATTAAATAATAATAAGAATATATTTTTGTCAAATATATAAATTTTTATTTATAAAATAATATTTATTCATCAATATATATCTAATTGTTAAGATTAATGTCACTATTTAAAATTAAATATTTAATAAATTAATTCTATTTTAAGTTTTATAATTATATTATGTTATTCTTTTTTTTTAGAACGGAAGAACCCTCAATCGCTGTCCTTTAGATGCGCACTGGGTAAACCTCCGGACTGACGTAATAGCTTACAAATCACGTCAATCAGGTACTTTGCACTGGGCAAGTCCTGTACGACAGACTCGATCGAGAGAATATAAGTAAGGAGATTCGAACACAGAACCTTTTGATCTTATGCTCCCCCATCCCACTCCACCAACTCAACCACTCTTAAAGGACTATTCATGATTCTTATTAATAACTAATATTTAACAATTAATTGGAATATAATTAATAAAAAATTATATTATAAAAATGATTAAAAAATCCAAACCAATTATTATGATTTTTATAAGTTATAAAAAATCAATCTCTCTACTAATTAAGAGTAAGTTTTTGTACTATTGAACCTTTTCATAACTCGCATCAACAGGATTTCTAGTGAATGTCGTTGTTGTATAAGTTATGAAAAATAAATAAAAATAAAAGATAGCCCAAAAATTGAATTACATAAGCTTTTTTATTAAAAAAACAAAAATCAAAGCATAATCAAACATATATTAGTTATTTAATTATTGAGTTAAAGTTTTTTATTAATAATTAACATTACAATTTTCAATAGGATATTCTTTTCATATCCTAAATTAAGATCAATTATTATATATGGCTTTCTCCTTGGCAACTTGTGAGCAATCTGCAAACAAAGAATAATATTAAATAATAATTAGTATGATTCTTACTTAATTAGTATAAATTAAATAATAATTAAGATAACTCTTACTTAATTATGTTCTTGTATATAAACAAAATAAATAATACATGTATGGAAAGAGGTGTTACCAGATGGAAGCGATAGGGGTCAACACAAACATCTTGCATGAATGAGGTTCTACGTATGCTGTCAACTTCCCTTGGAACTGTTCTTCCAGAGTCCGATGCTTTAATATTTATTAAAATAGTTTTAGTTTTTTTTCTTTTTAATTTTAAAATATATAATTGCAAATTACATAATGTACCTGCCAAAGATCTCTGGCTTGAACCACAATGTCGTCAGAGTCGAAGCCTATGTCATCCCAATGGGCTGTTAGAGGAGAGCCCCACGTCTTCCTATTCACCATTAGTATCACTTTTCTATTCCCCAAAAGTGGTCCAGCCCATATCTGCATGTTTTTTCAATTACTAAATTTTTATAGGTAAGAGAAAAATAACTATGAAATACATATAATTTGAATATTAAACAAACACTAATTAAATATTATTTACATGACGTTTAATTCAATTCTTAAACCCAACATGAACTAGTTAAATTTAACTCGAACTAATTAATAATACCTCTCTTTCTCCTTCCATCCTGACTTTTTTGGCTTGGACCCCGAGTTTATCTAATTATGAATATGCAAGAAGAGATTAATGAACGGACCATTAAAAAGTGGCAATTCTTAAAAGAAAATAAGTGATTACGTACAAAATTGAAGATATTATTTCTCACCTTGGTTGACAGCAATTACTTCTTGATTACTAAGTATAAGCCATGTTTCATATGTAATGTGCCTCACATCGCATCCTAATATGAGTGGTGCCTGCAATATATTGGTATATATAAATTAGGACATCTGTTCATTTTTGTGTCACCAAGGACGTTAACTATCATTATTTCATACCTTGGAGATAGCCCATATACTGAAATGAACCTGATATTCACTGTTTGTCATTCCTCCATTCCCCACCTCAAGCATGTCTGGATCTGCATGATCATACGCTTTGATGTTCACATTTACTCCACAACACACCAATGCCAAGACTTAAAAAGTTTAATTTGTGTTTTTGCTGATTTTAATATATATATACACACACTAACCATTCCAACCTCCAGGTTTGGCATAATCAGCATACACTTCATTCATGTCAGCTATCTTCAGCATGCTATATATATTCCATAAAAGGAAAAGGACATTAATAAGCTTTTATAGTTTTATGGTAATGACTTATGTCTCTGACTCTCTGCGTATGTGTACCTTTGCCAGGAGTCAGAAATGTCGTCGGTATTTCTCCAACTGTTGGCAATTTTAGAGCCCCATAAAGCAGGACGCATGTCACCCCTTTTTAAACAATGATTACAAAAGAGAAACTAAGTAGGATGAGAAGGTTTAATTAAAAGGAAATCAAAACTAATTAGCAATAATAGCTATATAGTATGAAACTTACCATTCACACATAGAGAAAAAAATGGGACGTCCAGCTTTCTTCAAGGCACGGGACATTGCCAGATATCTTCATATATATATATATATATATATAAAGAAGATATTAGCATAAGTGTAAATATGTTATAACATAATTAAGAAGCGATTAACAATTATAATATGTGAAAATTGAGAAGCATGCACCTAATAGTTGGTCTTGTATCATCGTTATAGCAATTGTCGTACTTGAGGTAGTCAATACCCTGTTCAATTATCAGAATAATTATATCAATAATTAATTATTTTGTTCATTTTGAAAATTCAAAAATGATAATATATCTTTATTGTGATATCATTTAATTATGAATTTGATTAAAAACAATATAATATCATGAAAGGAGTTACAAAATTGTGTATATTTTAAACATGCCTACCCAAGAAGCAAAGGTGTTGGCGTCTTGTTGCTCACGTCCGAGGGATCCTGGAATTCTCCCCGAGCATGTTCGATACCTTTTAATTTCATGCAAAAAATAACAAAATCTACATTATATTCATATTTTGCTTTTCAATGGAAATATCATTTATTTATATTAATTATTATAATATACAATATGGTAGCTAGCTAGTAATACTCACCCGGAATCAGCATAAATTCCTAACTTGAGACCCTTGCCGTGAACATAATCTGCGAGTGCTTTGATTCCTGACGGAAATGTGGACTTGTTGGCTACCAGATTCCCCTATATTAAATTAAATTTGTTCGATAAATTACAAAATATTGATTTTCAGTGTTCAATATAAAAATAAATACAGTGGCGTGTGTAAAATACAAGATGATCCAAACAAACCTTAGAGTCACGGTCATATGCACCCCAACAATCATCTGTAGGTCGAAGTTTTGCATCAATTTGCATGCATAGTTGCAGGGAATAAAAAAGATAACGTGAATATTAATTCAGAGAAATTAAAAAATATAAATGAATCACAGAAATTTCATGTGACATTAGCGTATACCTATATTAACATATATGTATCCGAGTGATGAGAGTCCACTAGATACCAGAGCATCAGCTGAATTCCAGTCATGACAATGGCGGAAGGTTGGAGCAACTTAAGAAACTAATTAAGGAAACGATGAACATGTTATGGAATAAATAACACAAAACCTGTTTCTCTAATGATAGTCTCGTTAACTTTGCAGTGAAAGTGATTCCAACTACTCCACCTGCAACCAACAACAAACAATGGCGCCTGAGTATACTCACTGATATATATAAAAAAGAAACCAAGTTCAAAGTGATGAAGATCTTGGGACAGAGAGGGGGAGAGAGAGAGAGGTACCTACCCCATTGGAGGAGTACGACCAAGAACAACGTCGTTGGAATTGGCGAGAAGACGATAGTTTTGTGGGAAGTCAAAGGAGGGGTGTTTATAAGATCTAACAAAGGAAGGAGTGAGGACATAAACTGCAATGCAGAAGAAGAGAAGTAAGCAATATAACCCCAAGCTGCCGGAGTTGGAGGAATATTTCATGATCGACATCTTCTCTTAAGTTTTCCTACAACTTTGAGGTATTGAGGATTTCAAGAAATGCCAATCCATTTTGCTCTTAGATATGTTTATATATATATATATGTATATGTAATGCACTAGCACTAGCTGGTATGGGGTCAAAGAAAGGATAAGTATTCAATATTGGTTTATACATATGATATGGGAGCAATCAAGATGAGTTCTACATAAACATGTGACATACAAATAAGGAATCAAATTGACTTCATGCATGTTGGTTTACAAAATGAGAAAAACCATAAGAGATCCTTAAACATCGCCTTGCCTGTAGGGGCATTGAGGAAACCAATGTATAAGTCAAGTTTTATTAACTCACCTATGATAATATGGCTCCTTCATAACGAACATTCATAAGAAGATTCTCTAATATTAGAGATGGTAGGTTTAAAGCCTTGGGATTTCTCTAAAAATCTTATATTAGTTATATGGAGCTTATTATCTGTTTAAAGTTATTTACTAATGTCTAAGTATATTTTAAATAATATTAATTTTGATGTCCGCAAAACTCAGTGATATAATTAAGTTCAATATAAATATTAATACTATATTCTTTTATAAATTTTAGCTATTTAGCCTCTTAAAATTTGACTAATCATTCATTTATTAGTATTAACATTCAATTTATTAAATATTTTATATATTATTTAAAATTAACAAATCTAATTGATGTAATAACTTATATTAACAGAATTAACAATAAAAATCAATGGTCAATTATAATTTAAAAAATATTATATAATTTGATTAATTTTTATATATTTTTAATTAATAATATAAATATGAATTTATAATAAATAAATTGATCATAGCATATGTACGTATAATACAAGGAGATTAAGAGATGCAATAAGCTTTTTCAGACAATTGTTTTTGTTCTCTTGATAGGTAAATTCGAGGAATCGTAAGAAACCATCAAACGGCAATGTAAGTCGCTAAGCATATATATTTGCCATCTTTTAAAGATTTAATTTTAAATTATCAATCTTTTATTCTCTTATATAATTTTAAAGATTTATAGTTTAATTTTTTAAAATTTTAAAAATGGAAAATTTTAGTTATTATTAATATTAATATAATTTAAATTTATTAATTTGCTAAAACATTTATAAACTTAAAACTTAAAAATAGTTTAAAATGTTTAATATAAAAATAAAAATATGAAATTTTCCTTATAGGAGGACCACAAAATACAGGACAATTATAAAAATAAAGGGTTCAATCATCTCTTCCCGTTACTTCGTACCTACTTATTTTATGAATATTTATATATTCAATTTTTGTAAATTTTATTTATTAAATAAATAAATGTTTATAAAATAAAATAGAAAGGAATTAATGAAAAAGTGATCTTTTTCTTGCAATAAAATTAGGAAATCAGATTTTTTTGTTCTAAGTAATCATTAAATTTTATTAACATATTTATATAAATAAACATAAATACATGCACATTAAATCTTTCAGTTCTGATTATTCTATTTTAATTCAATAAATTATGTTATGATAGAAATGTTTTAATAGATCTTATACCAAAAATAAATTAAGTCTTTCATTTGTCATAAATAAAAATATAATTTAATGTTTACTAAGACAAATATGAATTATAATTTACAAATAAAATATTTGTACTAAGGAAATAAGATGAAGAATATATATATATAATTTTTATCTAAACAGTTCAGTGTTTTTATTCTTTTCATGTGAAAATTATTATAGGGCAATTAAAGGTTGTCTTAAATTTAAAATAATTATAATTATAAATTCAATAAAAATCCTAAAAGTTTTAAATTTATGTGATAACGTTAAAACTTAAACTTTTTAATTTTTGAATTTATACGTATCCAATTCTAAAGTATATTAAATAATAAATTAGTCTTTACTTTAAAATATATTTTAAAGTGAATTATATTCTCGATATCACCAATTGAAAACTTGCAATTAATATGTCGGATATGTCTTGTGGGTTGATTAGGTACGTATGGACCGTATGGTGATGGCATGGCATTGGTTAGTTAGGTGCCCGCAACCTTGTTTATAAAATTAGTTGGTTTTATCATGTTTTATTAAATCTCATCTACATATTTATGTAGATTTTACATAAATATATAAATAAAATTTAATAAAATATAACTAGAAAAGAGTAATTAAAACAGAATATCGTATGCTCATTCATAAGATGGATTGGACACTAATAAAAGATGATGCTTATAATTACTAATTGAATTTTTAAATTATATTTCGTAATAAAAGTCAGCTAATTAGTTATGTAAAAAACAAAATAGAATGTTAAATGCATATTTATGATGTATAAGAAAAATCGACAACTCCACATTTAATTTACACTTATTGATCAATATAAATATTAGTAAAAAATATAATACCATGAAATATATATAAATATATAAAATTTAACAAAAAAAGGCTATTATATATATAAATATATAAAATTTGTACTAAATCACCTTTTTAATATCACGGTAAAAAAGAATTTAACATTAACATTTTCGAAAGACACAACACAACAACAGACATTATCATCTACACTTGAAAACGTTTTACGGACGGACCCTGATAAGAAATTAAAAGAAAGACAGACTTTATAAGAGAGGGCAGCTCGGAAGCTTAGTACTGTTTCCCTCGCCTTTTCACCTCTCCGTAAAGTCTCTGTCTACGAAGCTTTCACTTGATATTGCTTACTTTGTTATCTGTTTGTTCGGAAAGGTATTTTCTTTCTTCTGCTTTCTGCTTGTTCTGGAGTATTATCTTCGTTTTCTTCTTCTTTTTCTCCTTATTTACTATATGGTTACAATGATTTAGCTATTCTCGTGTTCAATTTCAGTTCTTTAGTTGGTTTTAAACTCTTATAATCATAAAGAGCTTTCTTGTTTCTTAACCAAAATCCAGTTGTTTATATGTATCAAACATGTCTTCGTTTCTCTCCGCTTCCTTGTTTCTATGTTTACTGTTTGCTTTCTTAAATGGGATATTCTCAATTGAATTGAATTTGATAAAACTTCAATCTTTAGAAAAGTACGTACATGTTACTTACTACTCTAATATTAGTTTTGTAATTTCAGTGGGACACTAGACAACCAAAGCTGAGCAAATGGCAAACATTGATATAGAAGGAATACTGAAGGAGCTACCTCATAGTGACGATGGTCGTGTTCCAAGGACCAAAATAGTGTGCACATTGGGACCAGCTTCAAGATCTGTCCCTATGATTGAAAAGCTTCTAAGAGCTGGCATGAATGTTGCCCGCTTCAATTTTTCACATGGTACTCACGAGTACCACCAGGAGACCTTGAACAATCTCAGAATCGCCATGCATAACACCCAGATCCTTTGTGCTGTCATGCTTGATACCAAGGTCTGTTTTTCTTTTTAACTCCAGTTGTCTCTTTCTTGTCACCCAGTTAAGTTTTTCTATTTGCTTTTTTTGTGCATTTGACCAACTGATTACTGTTATTTACTTGGGCTAACTTCTTGGAATTTAGGCATATTCCAACTGATACGGTTTGTAGTCGAGGGGCTCTTTTTTGACATATCTGATACTCAGTGGATGAGATTGTGTTAAAGAGAAATTTTGCTCTCACTTAACCTGTGTACTTGCAGAATAATCCTGTTGTCTTTTTCCATCCAGTTAAAGATGCTATTGTGAGAAAGAGTTGAAATGCCCATGTTTTGGCCATGAATTAGCATTTCATGAAAATTCTTTCGCTTCTAACTTTTTCTCTCTGTTTCTATCATCTATCTCATTTTCACATGAAAAACTCACAAGAAACTGATTTACCCACTGAAGCTGGAAAACTAACTTATAGGGCTGTCTTATCCCCACATAAAAATTGTATGCTAACTGTTCTGCTAATGATGGATGTTTTACGCAAATTTTAGATCATAAGGATGCTGAATAAAAGCCATGGTAATGTTAAAACTCGTTACCCAAATTCCACTCAAAATCTAACAAGAAGAAAACCTTGTTTTTTGATGAATGAACCTTTTACTTTATTCAGAAAAAACCGTTAGGCTGATTTTATCCAAGTTATTCTAGCTTAATAAATCAGGTCAGTTGCTCTTCCATCATAAATTTGGGTTTTAAAGTAGGCCAAGTTTTCAATGCGCTGGTGTGAGCTAGATTAGGATTTGAGGTTTCTAACTTTGATGCTAGAGATTTTAGTCTCTGATTCACATGCCAAATAAAAACATTTTAACAATAGCTTTTGTCTATGTAGTGGCGAAAACAGGTGTACTCTTTGGAGGTCATTATTTGGTGGGAAAATATCTTATTTTTTCGATGACTAAATTTTGGCTTACCATTGTCTTTTGGAAGGAAAAAATAAGAAAAATAAGTTCCTGGGGCTTTGCCATATGATGATCCTGGGTTCATGCTGGTATATGCACCAAATATATATTTTAAAGACAATTTAATAGTGACTTACTCTAGCTAAGTTAATGTGTCTTGAAGTTGGCTTCATCCCGATTTTACATTGGGATTGGCAAGTATAAAATTTTATATGTAAAGCACATTTTCTGTTTTCTGGTATAAGAAACTGTAAATTTTCATGTATTTATGTCAACTGTTATTTGACTGCCCTTGTAACTGATGCTGCAATATGAGTATGCTACATATACATGTGTAATGATGACATATGTCCGAAGAACTTGTCTTCGAACTTCTTTCCCGATTCTGTTGTTCTTCTGTCTTCTTCATATCAGATGTTTGTTTCCAAATTTTCATATCATGCATTGCATGACTTAAAAGAACGCAGCTGAGAAAAAAGATCTGACTTTTCCTTGCTTTCCAGTGTATTGTGCTAATGCTTCTTTCGGTGTTGTGTTTGCTTCAAATTTTAAACAGTAATTTCAAGCCACTGGGTAGAACTAACTATAACGGATACAAATCTTCTTCTTGTCACAGGGACCTGAGATTCGAACTGGGTTTCTGGAGGGTGGAAAACCTATTCAGTTGAAGGAAGGTCAGGAAATCATTGTGACTACTGATTATGACATCAAGGGTAATACCGAGATGATCTCCATGAGCTACAAAAAACTGCCTGTGGACATGAAACCTGGAAATAGCATCTTGTGTTCAGATGGCACTATCACCCTGACTGTCTTATCATGTGATCCGGAGGCTGGAACTGTGAGATGCCGCTGTGAGAATACTGCAATGCTAGGTGAGAGAAAAAATGTTAATCTTCCTGGTGTAGTGGTCGACCTTCCAACACTTACAGAAAAGGATAAGGAAGACATCTTGGGATGGGGTGTTCCCAACAACATTGATTTGATTGCTCTTTCATTTGTTCGCAAGGGTTCTGATCTTGTTAATGTGCGTAGGGTCCTTGGCCCCCATGCTAAGCACATAAAGTTAATGTCAAAGGTATGGTAGAAATTATTTGTGAGTTTACTTGACTGTGGCACTTAATAGATTATGTTGGTTCTTATATTCTCATGTAATCTTCCTCGGGGTATCTTAGTGTTTGTTTCATCTGATTCTTGATCATTTGAATTTAGCATTTTCCTTGTTTTTTTTTTATCGGTTAATGTGATCCTTAATGAGTTTAGTTTGATGGCATTTATCATTTTCCTTGTAAATTGATTGATGTATCTTTATTATTATCTTAGGTTGAGAACCAGGAAGGAGTTATTAACTTTGATGATATCTTGCGTGAGACTGACTCATTCATGGTTGCCCGAGGTGACCTTGGAATGGAGATTCCAGTTGAAAAGATTTTCTTGGCCCAGAAGATGATGATATACAAGTGCAATCTTGTTGGCAAGCCTGTGGTCACTGCTACTCAGATGCTAGAGTCCATGATCAAGTCACCCCGGCCGACCCGTGCTGAAGCCACTGATGTTGCTAATGCTGTTCTTGATGGCACTGATTGTGTTATGCTCAGTGGTGAGAGTGCAGCTGGGGCATACCCAGAGCTTGCTGTGAAGATCATGCGTCGAATTTGTATTGAAGCAGAATCTTCTCTCGATTATGGAGCTATCTTCAAGGAGATGATACGGTCAACTCCACTTCCTATGAGCCCGTTGGAGAGTCTTGCATCATCTGCTGTAAGAACTGCTAACAAGTCTAAGGCAAAGCTCATCGTAGTACTGACGCGTGGAGGGACGACGGCCAAGTTGGTAGCCAAGTATAGGCCAGCGGTACCAATTTTGTCAGTGGTTGTCCCTGTTCTGACAACTGATTTGTTTGATTGGAGTGTAAGTGATGAATCACCGGCAAGGCAGAGTCTTATATATCGGGGCTTGATTCCACTTCTGGCAGAAGGATCTGCTAAGGCCACAGATGCAGAATCGACTGAGGTGATACTGGTAGCAGCTTTAAAGTCAGCAACACAGAGGGGATTGTGCGAGCCTGGTGATGCTGTTGTTGCACTCCATCGCATTGGAGCTGCCTCTGTCATTAAGATATGCCTAGTAAAATGATCTCAGACATGCAAGGCTTTTGATTCAGCTTGAATTGGCCAAAGAAGAGGATATATGGATGATGAGCCTCGTCCTTTTCTGTATTTCATTTTTCCTGTTTCACCATAACTTTCTACATCCTAGTGATGCCCCGACAATTGAGAATATTTCAGTGGTTATGTCCAAAAGTTGATGTCCATTAGGAATGGATGGTTAGGAAATAAGAATGGAACTGTTGATGATATGGTGTATTGTGTATATGTTTCATCATATATTCTGATGGTTTGACATGCAGTGAAGACCGGGATAGCTTTTCATACAAAGTATTGTATCTTTTATGTAGATGGAGAAATTAATATATTGATATTAGATAGAACCGTTACATTTGTTTATGTAATTTAATTTAAATAATGGTCATAAGATTGAAGTACTAATTGAACATTTTTTAAAAATTAGGGACTATAATGTGTTTGACAGCAAATGTTATTTATTTATTTGTTTTTTTATAACGTTTTGAAGCGAATCAAGACTAATTTAAAAGTTTGAATGTACGATGAAAATTATAAAAGAATTGTTATTGAAAACGTTATATATTCTTCTGGTAATAGTTGTTCTAAAAAATAGCTAATAATAAGCTATCCGCGCAGCTGGAGTAGCTCAGTTGGTTAGAGCGTGTGGCTGTTAACCACAAGGTCGAAGGTTCAAGCCCTTCCTCTAGCGGCTTTTGCTATTAATAATAATTGTCATGAGCCACAAAATTAATTTATTAAAAATTTTAGTTAGTACAAAAATTAATAAAATCATATTTTTAATAATTTAAATTAAGAATATCAACAATATATTGATTTTAATAAATATTTTTGATAGTTACAGAGTTTGAAGTATCAGTCGGTTTCTTGCTTCAGCATCAAAGTCAAAACTCAAAAGTGTAGTCTACGTACGTGGCATTCATATAAGGTATTGAATGCACCAGAAAAACCAATCCTACTTCATAAAGTGCAAATATTCTCTAGACAAAACAAAAAAGTTTGAGTCCTAATGTTAGAATTTGATTCGTAAGCTAAGACTAACAAATATCCTTTTTGAATATTCTTCCACTTAGGATTTTGTAAATTGTTGTTTTAAAAAGTAATTGGTTCACTTCATTTAACCATAAAATTCTTAATTTTTTAATTTTTTAGTTTTATTTTTAATGTTTCAGTTTAATTTATTTTAAAAACTTTTGTTATTAAAAAACAGTCAATTTTTATAAATTAATAAATTTTTATAAATCAAATTAATTAATTTTTATTTAATAATATATTTTTAATTAAATTTTAATTTTTTCGATAGATAAAAACAATCTTTTTAAATCATCTTTTAAATTTTAAATTTTTTTACATTTAAATTAATTGAAATAATTTGAGTTTTCAATCGTTGCAATATTATTATATTTAAGTAAAATTAATATCATCTTAATAAAAATAAAAAGAATAAACTTTGTGATACTTAAATAATAATATAAAACAAAAATAGATATTGGTATGAATAAAAATAATCAATATTTAATTTAAATAATTAATACTTTATCTTTTATTTTCAATAAGACATGAAGTTTAGAGAGATTCAGTAATACGCAGTCTTACTTCTAAAGAAGTTGTTCCTAAACTAAACAAAACTACTAATTGAACAAAACTACAATTTCAATTTTATTAAAATACGAATCACGATTAAGATGCATGTTAAAGTGATAAATATCTAATATATAGACAACTACAAAAACTTTTAAATCATATTTATTATTAATTAAATCAGATTCTATTTTATTGGTTAAAGGACTCTTGTAATTTTTTAATCTATATTTTCGGATGATTATCAATATTTTAATTAGTCATTATCTCTTATTTATAGATAATATTAATATAATGTAAATAAAATAATCAATGCTATATAATAACGTTGCACCCGACCCGATCCTACAAATAAGGCCTTAAGATAAAAGGATACTAAGGCTTAATTTAGGAAGAGGTAGTGGTTGATAACTTGTTGAAATCAACATGTTGAAATGATAGTATTTATATGTTTGAGATTGCTGTTTTGGTAACTGTTAAAACGTGAAAATAGGTGTTTGACAAGTATAATCGTGGTTGTTAAAAAGAGATAAAATGACTAAAAAGTCCATTGATTTAATAAACTATTAATTGTTGTATAAATAATTAAAATATTATTAGTCATATAACTTTAAAATTATAAATAATAAAATATTAAATAAAAATAAAAATAAAAATAAAATAAATTTAGTTAATAAAATATTTCATAAAAATATATTATTAATCATATTAATTAAGAGTACGATGGAAAATAATATTTGTAATGAAGGTTATTAATAGAAAATAAAATTTCTATCGTAGAAGCAGTTTCTTACTGTAACTTTCTTTTTGCTTATTGATTTATGCGGTAGTATTACACTTTTCTCCAACCTCTGATTATTTATCGCAAATTTAAATATATGATTGAATTTAAAAACTACAATAAATAAGTATTTATCCCACTGCCCATATTCAGACGCAGCCTACGTCACTTTCTAGAAAAATTATTGTTATATTACGTCCGGGCACACATGTATGTATAGAGAAGATAAAAACAATAGCTGTCCCCATGATTGTAACGTACACTACTACCCTTCTACTTCTTTTCTTCTTCTTATCCTCCGTCTCCCTCTTTATATATCAGCTCCAAACCAACACTAATTGCTATTGCTACTAGTCAGTGTAGAATCCATCAGCTGTTGGAATAACTCATTAGCTGAGATGGAGAGAAGAAGTTGGCGTAGTTCAGTGTTACTGTTGATACTACATGTACTTTTCATGTCGAAGGAGATGAATGGTGTTGATGCTGGTCCACCCAAGCATCACTTGCTCATGGAGAGAAGGAACCTCCTTGCTAATGGTCTTGGCTTGACTCCTCAAATGGGGTAAATCTATTCTTCTCCCTCACTCTTCCTCCTTCATAATCAATTAATCGTAACCCACCATTCCACTCTGTCAAAAAAAGAAAAGAACTTTTTGGCCTTGTATGGCTTTGTCGGTGGCATTTTAATTAACTGCAGATGTTTACTGTTCTTTTATTCTGTTAAGTATTATTAATGAAAGGGGCTGTTGCTGTTATTTCTCATTTTCAGGTGGAGTAGTTGGAATCATTTTGCATGCAACATTGATGAAAAAGTCATCAAAGA
>JAOQMS010000003.1:5148149-5166629 GCA_027563885.1 Erythroxylum longipes | reverse complement strand
AAAAGAAATTGTCTTCCACCACCTACTTCTTTTCTAGATTCAGCTGCCTGCTCAAACCTTGTATTAGTTCTGGGGACAATTACAGGAATGCAATCTGCCTTGTTGAAGACAGGGATAGTAACTGCTGACTGGGCCTTTGAAGAATTCTTCTTTGGTGCTGCTGCATTAGGGACTGACATCGGAGCAGCCACATTAGTCTTCAGACCAGTGTTTAAGTTAACTTTCTGAGGAGTACCAGGTACACTTCCTGTGGCTTCAAGCAGCGCATAAAACCAGGAATTTTAGAGGCAAATACACAACTTAACCAATATAGCCAATTTAAATCCCTAGGCAAAACTAAAATCAAACAATAATGAGAAACAAACAAAAACAAAATGTCCTAAAAGACAAAAAGGAACAGTAAACCTAATCAATAAAAGGAAAAAGCAGAATGTAGCGTACATGTCAATATTTTTGACTCTTTGGCTAACTCCTTAACGGGATCTGAATTTTGAGAAACTGACAATCTGGCAATAGATTTTGTTTCCTTTGATAATGTTTCTGAATTTTGTGAAACAGATAATCTTCCCGAACTTGTTTTCATGTTGTTTTCAAGCAACACTGCTGAATTCCCACTTCCACCAGATTTAGAGTCCGAATTGCCATTGGATTCTTTGACAGTGCCAACTGCATATGGCTCAATCCGCTGTTCATTATTGCAAACGATATGAAAAGGAGAGAGAGAAAATATTAGATTAGCTTTCAACTCAAAAGAAACATATATGGAAACAAAAGCAAGTAAACCTCAAGAATTGAGAAAGACCAAGTAGTACCGAGATATCTACAACCCAAACTCCTACACAACTTTGATTGTATGAGCATCCAAGAAGCTTTCCCTCATGAACATTGAGGTCTGACAGTCTAGACCATCCTACATCTACACCATCATGGCATATTATAGGCTCCCAAGAGACAACCTATAAAGCAATGGAAATAGGCGTTAAGCAATAATCCTGAAGGATTATCATTGCACCTCAGCCTTTCTATATAGAAAACATGTAAAGAAGAGCTTACTTTCAAACTCTCATGCAATCCACATAGTAGAGTCCTCCCATCAGGGTTAAAAGTCAAACTACGTACTCCAGAGGTCTAAAGTCAAAAGGAATAACCCGTGCAAAGCAATTCTCATAAGAAATCACAGTTAAAACCAAATAGACAATTTGATGTAAGCTATTAAAACTCTAAATTACCTCAGGTCCTGATGAGCCAATCAGCTCAAAAGTCTCGAGGTCCCAAAATTTGACAGTTCTATCAGCAGAACCTATAGCGAGGCAAAACAAAGTAAACAAATTTTCAAAAATCGATGACATTCAAGCATATAATTGATAAAAAACCATCTCGTCTTTATTACAAATATAGGAGTGCATAGTGCTCAAAAAGAGGCGAAGTAAAACCGACTTTTGGTTTAATAAGATTTGACAAGGGCTGCACATTACTCATGATAACGGTTGGACATAAAGTTAAATCACTACCAAGAAAAGAACATGAAATGGATATAGGAGAATAAACTGGTAAGATCAAGATTGCTTCACAAAATCAGTTCCTAATAACATAGCAATACTCACCTGTTGCTAGAAGAAACTCGTGGGGATGAAAATCTATGCAGTGGATCTGACCCTCATGATACTTGAAATCATGCAAGAGCTTTCCAGCAGTCAAATCCCACAACTGTTGAAATGGTATCCATCACAGAGAGGATTAGACAAAAAACCAAGTCCAAAAACTGCAAATATAAACACAAGAACATTTTCCTTTTGCACACAATTGTTTGAAGCAACAAGGACCCTATACTTGTACATAAAGCATTAAAAACCGGGAGTCCACCTTGCAGCAATTGAACTAGCATACAGCAATACACTGTCTGAATATCAATCTCAAGTCCAATAATGAGTTACAGCATTATGGCTCATAGTTATATATAAAAGGTAGCAAAGTTCAAGAACTGAAACCCAACAACCTTGAAACAACTGCTTTGTGCAGAGGAAATCCCAGCTAAAAAACAAGTAACTTGAAGTTTTTCAACTTCATTGAGGAAGAAGAAAAAAGATCTCCATAAAGATAAGAATCATGTCTTGTGTATGTGGTCTGCATATCACGTGCTTTTATCAGTGTTAGTGACATGTATGCACGAAGGAAGAGAACATCAATTTCAACCTTGACAGTATTGTCCTCCCCACCAGATACAATCCAACGACCATCCGGTGTAAATCTTATTGCATTGACACCTCGAGTATGACCCTTGTAGGTGTGAATGCAGCCTTTCTTTCTGATATCCCATATCTTAAGATTTGTGTCCAGAGAACCAGATGCAAAGAACTCCCCAAAAGGATGAAAGTCCACAGATATGCAATTGGATCTGTGACCAGTCAACGTACGAACAACTACAGACACGATCAAATTTAAACATAAATTTGATGTAAAAGGTGTAAAAGATAGGCAATCAGAATTCAAAGCTTTCCTAAAGCATTTAAACAAATCATAAAACTTACTCTTTGCCTCCTCTAGGTCCCAAAGCTTGATTGTACCACTAGCAGCTCCTGCAGCTACAAGAATTTCAGAAGAATCAAAGCTTACTGAATCGATTCCACTGGTATGTCCTGATAAGCTCTGTATATGAAGTTTGGAGTGTTACACATTGCAGCAATCCACAATCACATGAGCAAATGAGTGATAAACATTCACAATGTCAATGAGGAAGTTGGAAGCAGTTCAAACGAGACTGTGAAGTACTACTGACCAGTATAGCATTGGGCTTGCCAATAGCCCAGAGATTGACCTTGTGATCTTCTCCACCAGTCACAAGAACTCTCGATGACTTCCTTCCAATCTTGAGGCAATTGACAGCCGCAGAATGTGCCACAAATTCCTCTTTATTTCATCAAATTTTGAAATTTTCAGGTCAAGGCAAAACCCAGAAAGGCATTACACTAGTATCTCCGCAGTGAATCAAACAATCACTTCAAACACAAAAGCAAATGAGCCCAAATCTCAAATCAAGACTCGACCTTTTCAATCAAAAATAGACCAGAGCAAATAAAATGAGTGAAGACAAGAAAATATAAAAGGATACGGAGCTTGTAGGCACGTTTCGTAGCCATGGCGCAAACACAGAAACCCTAAAAATGACAACTTAAAGGAAGTAACAATGTAGTAGTAGTAGAAGCCAAGTTTTTGTTGTTCGGCTTGAGACATTCAAATCAAAGCGGCACCACCAACCATTCCTTTCCAACACTCAAAAGCCCAACTGAAACTGTAAAAAGAAAGAAAAAAACGTGAAATTTCACAGATCCCGTTAAAATCCAAGTCTGTGTATCCTACTCCATACTTCTTTTATCAGCTCAAGCTCCAATACAACCTTCAAAGTTGTGTACACTACAACCCAAGTTTCAGATTTCTATACACACCCGCACAACAAATGAAAAAGTAACGAACTTGCAAACAGAACATCAAATTTTGATTTAGATCAGATCGGAAACAGAACTGAGAGAGGAAGAGAGAAATTACCGAATTTTGAAGTTGCCCACTTCTTCTACGGCAGTAATAATAAGAGGGATGGTAGTAAATGCCGCTGTCAATTAAGTACAGAGAAACAAGGAAATATTTTGAAATATTAACGGTAGGCATAACCTTTTTTTTTCCCCTTTTATTTTCCGTAAAAGATAATGCACTTTTTATACATGAATATATAAATAATCTAAGAATGTAACAGTGGCAAATGGTAGCAGAAGCAGAAGAAGAAGAACACGGAGCAAAGTTTGACAAGACAAAACAGAGACAGAGAGAGAGAATAGAAGAAAAGAAGAAGAGGAGAAGAGGCGCTTTCACAATGTTTGTTCCTCCACCCTTCTTCTATAATAAATCTTTTGGTTTTGCTGTCACTTTAGAAATTCTTTTCAAAATTAATGCCAGGTTTCAATTATAAAATAATGGGAAATGTTTTGTAAAATTATGCCTTTTAACTTTTTCTGGAGAAATTATAATTTTTATAAATTGCAGGGTATCTTATTGTCTTATTTCATCCTTTTAAAACAATTTTTTTATTAATTAAAAATAAGGTTATATATATTGAATATTTCTAAACTTTACATTTAACAGAATTTTTTATTAAGTCGGTTGGAAAAATCTCTTATCGGCAAATTCAAATCCTAACATAAAAAGAAAATTGTGTTTTATCATCAAATCCAAAAAAGGGAAATGGTACAACTAAACTATGCATATAATCTAAATATTATTTATTTATTTATGATTATGTGTGGTAAGGTAAGGTAAGGTAAGGTAAGGTAAGGTAGGAGACAATGGAGGAAAAAGGGTGAATTACCAAACAAACCCCAACTCGAAGACAAAGGGTATTTCAGGGCTTACCCTACCTTCCCTCCTTTGTCAAATCAAAAATGTAAAGGGTAGTGCTGGTGAACTCGCACCCACGCCGGCCCAGGCCACGTATGGATTCATATCATTTATTGATAATACCCCACCAAGCAATAATCTAACCATCTCACTCTTCTTTTAACTTTGCTTTGCCTTAATCATCCCAAGATTTAAAAACCATCTTCTAGCTGAGATCAAGTATGAAGTATAACTAACGTTTGTGGCAATTGGAATCTAATGCTTTCAAATCTGGTTGACTCAAAGAAGGAAACAAATCAAAAGTTAAATGTGAAAATTGAAGTAGTAGTTGATTGTAACTAGAAAGTAAGTTGTATGCTCCAAGTTTCACGCCTAATCAAGGCCTTTTAGTATCTAGCATTGAGTGGTGGTTCCCAGTTATTTAGTTTTCGTGGCTTTCAAACATTCTGTTAACAAAGAATAGTCTTTAACATTAGTGCACATTGATTTGTGAATCATTGCTAAGCATAGAATCCGATGATATATATTTTTAAAAATGACAATTATGAATTTTATTATCATTATTAAGAAATATTAGTATTAACTCTTAACATCACGATCATGCAACTTTTTTTTTTGAGCTATCTGACTTTGTTAATTTTTTGATCCAAGCATTAAAATAACATTGTTTAAGTTGTAATTAACAAAATGACGTACTTTTTATTAATAGATTTTTAATTATTAAACAAAATAACGTTATTTTGTTTAAACTAATTCAAGCTGCAAGGCTGGCCCTGGGCAAGAGCAGAGCGGGGCACTTACCCAGAGCCCATCATTATAAATGATAAAATAAGATTTATTTTTATTCTCATAAAAAATAAAATAAATCAAAATAAAATCTACTTTTGACCTCATAAAGAATAATAAAAGAACCCATATTTTGCTTATTTTTATTCTTTATGAGAGTCTAAAAATAGGCAAAAATAGGAGCGTTTTTTTTACTTTACCTGAGGCCTATAAAATATTAGGAACGGCCCTATCAAGCCCTCTTAAGTCAAGCTTACCCTGTCAACTTAATGCAAGGAATTTGGATTAGGCTGGGCGATTTTGCAATCCCTAACCACTCTTTTGCCGGCTGAGTTGCATGCAAGCTGGGGAACTGGTTGAGGATCATTGCGTGTGGTGAGGAAAATCTGGGAGTTCAGGTCGAAGATGACTTGTCTTTTGACTTTCTGCATGGCTGATAAACGACAGGAATAAAACCCTTAACAAAACCACAATGCAACACGTGGCATTACCTCAATAAACACAGGTTCTTAAAGCTTTGTTTTCTTGCCACAAATGAATGATAATAATATCTCACATCTCCTATTTTCTTTCTCATAATAAGAGTTACTTAAAAAGAGAAGATACAATTTAAAGGACTATTAAAGAAAAGAGAAACTAAGAACTATAAACATATAATAACGATGATCATAGCATATAAATGCATATTTCCTTCAACATTGGACACATCATACCAACAACACAAGGGGACAAAATATCAGGCAAGAACTACGTATGCTACATGCAACTGATAAACAAACTGCAGCAAAGAATTTACAGATACCTTGGATATGTAATGCTGAAAATTTCAGGGGCTACTTGAAGTCACAGTTTCACATACTCTCAGCAGTTAAAGAATGCTCACAGTTTCAAATACGTTCAGCACTTGAAGGATGCTCTGGGATATGTTACAATCACAAGGCAAAAACAGTATCGCCCGCCCCTCGTAGGCATTTTGACCGGTTCAAGGTAAAAAATGTTTTTTATCTCATCATGGCTAGGATGAGCGACCAATAAGTCGGCACTGCTCTGGCAGCAAAAATGAGAATACTTGCCCATTAAGTGCAAACAGCTCACCGTCAATTCCACAACCATTGTGCGTATGCTTGCCAGTTTTTATCCTAATAGACTTTACCTGTTAGACAAGATGAGATGTTCAAACTACTACACTTTCCAAAACTATTCACAAATGCTCTTCAAACATTGATGTGCACCAGCAGGGGCATGCGCTTTGATGTACACAGAAACATACACTAACACTCTTTATGTCTCATACCCAGACGATTTCTGATCAGAAGTTTTCATCCAAAGAGTAATAATGGAGATAGGGGAGGAGAACACAGACGCACATGAGCATAGTTATGAGAAAAACAAATTATCCAAATGGTATGGGAGGAAGGAACAAGAAGTCCTCTACATTTATCGTTACTTTTTCTACTTTCAGAACTGCAAATGGCTGTTTACAAGATCAGGAACGTTCAAGAGGTTCATTATGTGGTCATGGCTGACCGTGCAAGGGCTAAAAACAAGATCAAGCAACAATTTTAATTGCTTTATGGTTGAAAAGACACTGGAACATTTTTCCTTTAGTTGCTACTTTAATGAAAACAATGTCAAATAATCTAGCTTTTATCTCTATTTTTATTCAGAGAAGGTTGTGGGGCAATTTGGTTTGTCCTGGTTGATAGCAGGGAACATGCTCTATTGTTTCTTTCCACCCATCAATCAAATGCGTACTTAATTATGAAGGTAAAAGGAGGGTAACTTTTATGAGTTAAAGAAAGACAATGCCTCCATTGATTTTGGCCAATGCCAAATGTAGATTTAATGCGACGGTATGAATTAAATTTTGTCAAGACAAAACAATTCTATATTGAATTTTTTTGATAATTGTACATAGGATTTCTATAGTATATATACCGAGGCCTAGGAATACTTTGGAGATCAAATCGCTCAATTATAGGAAGAGATCTCTCAATTATAGCAAGAGATCACTTCATATATTAATTTCTAGATATATACACATAAATAATCAACTCTAATAACTATAGTCAAAACTCCCCCTCAAGTTGGTGCATAGATATCACACATGCCCAACCTACAAACAAGATTGTGAAACTGCTTATTGTAGAGTCCTTTGGTGAAGACATATGCCAGTTGTTCATTAGATCCCACATGGGATAGGTGTAACGAGCCATTCACAAGTTTCCCCTTTACGAAGTGTCGATCAATTTCTCTGTGTTTCGTTTTATCAAGTTGAACAGGATTGTGAATTATGCTAATGGCAGCTTTGTTATCACAGTAGAGGGATAAACTTCCTCCATCCATCAGTTATAACTTATTCATCAACTTTCTTACCCATAAGAGTTCACAAACACCTTGCGCCATAACTTTATATTTAGCTTCCGCACTGGATCTAGCAACTACATTTTGTTTCTTGCTTTTCCAAGTGACTAAGTTTTCTCCTATGAGCGTACAGTAACCAGTGGTTGATCTCCTATCATCAGGAGATCCAACCCAATCAGTATTTGTAAATGCTTCTATCTTAAGGTGACCATTGTTAATGAACAGAAGGTCTTTTCTTGGTGCCGACTTTAGATACCGCAAGACAAGGAATACAACCTGTAAATTTTGTTCTCGTGGATCATGCATATAATGGCTCACCAGATTAATTGCATATGCTATGTCCAATTTGGTGTAAGAGAGGTAGATGAGTCTCCCAATTAATCTCTGATATTTGCCCATGTCTACTGATGTACCTGTTCCTGCTTGAAGTTTGTGGTTGCTCTCGATAGGAGATTCAGCTAGTTTACAACCCATTATACCGGTTTCTTTTAACAAGTCTAGGGCATATTTTCTTTGGAAGATAAAGATTACTTTTCCTGATCTAGCGACTTCGACTCTTAAGAAGTATCGCAACTTCCCTAGATCCTTAATTTCAAATTTTTGAGCAAAGAGTTTTTTCAGCCTAACCATCTCTTCTGTATCACTTCCTATTACCACAATGTCATCAGCATAGACAATAAGAAGTGTGATCTTACCTTGAAAATGCTTGATAAATAGGGTATGATCTGCATTACTCTGGCGATAACCAAAGGAAATCATGACTTGACTGAACTTTTCAAACCATGCTTTGGGTGATTGCTTTAGCCCATAGAAGGCTTCTTTTAGCCTACAAACATTCCCTTGTGTTTTTTCATCTTCAAACCCAGGTGGAATCTCCATATACACCTCCTCCTCCAGATCCCCATAAAGAAAAACATTTTTAACATCAAACTGCTATAAGTCCCAATCTAAGTTAGTTGTACAAGAGAGTAGAATTCTGATTGAATTCATCTTAGCAATAGGAGCAAAGGTTTTTTGACAGTCTACTCCATATGTTTGAGTAAAGCCTCTAGCCACCAATCTCTCTCAATGGAAATAGATCCATCTGGCTTATGCTTCATTGTGAATACCCATTTGCAGCTAGTTGTCTTTTTTCTTCTGGAGCAGTGACAAGTTCCCAAGTCTCATTGTTTGTTAGGGCCTTCATTTCCTCAGCCATAACTTCTTTCCATTGGACATTTTCCATTGCTTCTGTCCAATCTTGTGGATAGACACAAAAGAAATAGACAAGACAAGACAAGACAAAGGCTCTATAGGAAGGAGATAGTGAGTCATAGGAAACAAAGTTAGAAATTGGGTGCTTAGTGCAAGTTCTAACACCTTTCCTAAGAGCAATAGGCTTATCTAGATCATCAGATTAATCATACTCTAACTCACCAGTGTTTTCGAGAGAAGAAGATGGCATAGATTGCATGGTGGCTTTTTCTGTCTTATCTCGTCTTGATTATGTTTGCAAATCTGTTCTGTCTAAACGCCTACTTCGATGCTCCTAAACCACGCTAGTTTTCTCCCCCTAAATTGTTCTCTCTCCTTGGATCACATCAAGCAATACCTCTTCGCTCACATTTTCCCCCTAAAGAGGAGTTTGATGTGCGGTGAAATAAGGCTCACACTCCAAAAAAATGACGCCCATACTTACAAAGTATTTCTTAGATGAGGGTGATAACACTTGTATCCTTTTTGTGTAGGAAAGTATCCAACAAACACACACTTCAAAGCTCTACGCTCTAACTTGCCTACATTCTGAGCATGAACAAAGCAAATACACCCAAATATTCTTGGTGGTAAAGTATACGAATTTTTACCTTTCAAAATTTTTACAGGGCTTTTAAAGTCCAGAATCTGAAGTGGCATTCTATTGATAAGATAGACGGCTGAAAGGACGACACCACCCCAATATCCCTTTGGAAGATTCATGGTGAACATTAGGAATCAAGCTACCTCTAAAATATGTCTGTTCTTCGTTTCCGTAACTCCATTCTGTTCACTAGTATAGGCACAACTGGTTTGATGTATTATTCCATAAGAGTCTAGACAAGCATGAAAATTTCCATCCATATACTCTAGTCCATTATCAGATCTCAGGATTTTAACTTTAGCACCATATTTGACTTTCATTAAATAAACCCAAGTTAATCTTGTGCAACAATCAATAAAAGTTACAAACCATCTATGGCCAAAAAGAGAGGGAATTTGAGTAGGACCCCAAACATCAGAGTGAATTGTCATAAAAGGAACAAAACTTTATTATTAGATCTGTTAGAGAATATATAAAATCAATTGAGTTGGCCTCACACAACAGCTTAAGCTATTGTGGTGAAATGGTCGCTTAACAAGATCAATGATAAGAACTTCCCATTTGTTTGGCAAGTTCACATGCTTCACAAAATAAAGAATCAAAAGAAGTTCTTTTAAACAAGCTTGGATATGATTTTTCTAGAGCAAAAAATGAGGGATGTCCTAACCGCCTATGTCATTGTAGAATTTCCTTATTAATCACATCATTCCCAAGAGACGTTTAATGAGCAACTGTCATGGGATTTTCTTCCAAGACATATAAGTCATCCTACAATCTACCAGTTCCAATCCTCTGCCTTGTGTGGAGGTTATGAAGGACACAATAGTCAGGAAAAAATTCAACTTTGCAATTAAGATCCTTAGTGATAGAACTGACAGAGAGAAGATTAATAAGAAAACAAGGTACATGAAGAAATGATGATAAAGTAATATTAGGAGTACAATTAATAGGACATGTACCAGATACAGAGGCAAAAAACCCATCTACTATTCTAACATTATCCCCTTTTTTCCATGAGGATGTGTTAAAAGTTTTTTGAGAGCCTGTCATATGTCTGTTAGCTCCAGAGTCCATAATCCAAGGATCATCTTTAGGATTTGGGTACACAATACCTGATTTTGCAATATTTGATATACCAACTGTGAAAGGTGAGTCCATTTTTGAGAGAAGATGTTGTAAGTTCTAAAGTTCCTTATTGGATAAAACTCCAGTTAACGATGCTGCAGATGCATCATTCCCTTCAGCCAAGTGAGCATGGCCCCTTACCATTGAACCACCGTGTTTTCCACGACTCCATTTGACCACCCATATAGTTTCCAGCAGGTGTCTTTGGTATGCTTTTGTTTTTCCGATAATGAACGTGCAAGTGATCCTTATCAGATTTGGTTTCTCAGTAGAACTAGCCACTAACTTTGCTTTCTCAACAATGGTTGTATGCATAACATTTCTTCCAATTTCTTCCTGCTAAACAAAAGAATGTGCAAGTTGTACGGAAGGGAAAGGTCCCTTTCCAAATATAATGCCTCGTATTTGATCATATTCTGGGTTGGGCCTTGCTAAAAAATCAAATACCCGATCCTCCTCTATCATTTTCTGGAATTTAGCAACATCTTTTGAGCATTCTGCTTGAAAATCCTGATAATAACCTAATTCCTGCCACAATCCATATAGCTCCGCAAAGTATTGTGATACAGTCATATCTCCCTACTTCATATTATGCAGTTTATGACGAATGTCAAAAATTTGTGCTTTATTACCAACTTGAGACTATGTCAACAAAGCAACTTGCCATATCTTTGTTGCCATGTCAAGTAACAGATACGTTCGAGCAATTCCGGTTGCATTGAATTGATGAGCCACGACATCACGACAAAATTCTCGGACTCCCAATGATTATAATCAGGATTATTGACATCAAGTCTCTAACTATCACCATTAATGTAACCCTGTAATCCTCTAGCTTTGATGAATAACAAACAAGACCTTGACCAAGCAAGATAATTGGTTCCATCAAGTTTTATGGGATTGAATTGGAGTGAAGGATTGTCGGAACTCGAAAGGGTTACCTTTTTGACACTCATCTTCTTTAGAATCACTCAGGAAAACCAAAAAATATACAACGGAAAGGGTTTAGAGACAAACAGTGACTTATGGCATCTTTTCCAACAAGCTACTAATGGTCAAACACCTTAGGGAAGATCAACAGGAGCCAGTGACACTAGTGGTCCAAGACCCGAGATGAAAAGATGGCCGGAGGATAGATGTTGTCCATCTGGGGTGGCGCGTGGATGCACCACTGATTTTGGGTCTTTAACGGGTAGGGTCACTGGTCTGTTCTGAAACAGGCCAGATGGGCAGTGAGAGAAAGGCACTATGTTTTTTGGGCAATTACAAACTCAGCCTACTATTCCGAACAAAGCGAAACAGCTAACGAAAAAAGGATTTTAAGAAGAAGAACAGGCCCTTAAATCATATAGGGCTCTAATACCATGAAGATAAACAATTCTATATTGAATTTTTTGATAATTGTAAATAGGATTTATACAGTAGATATACAAGAGGCCTAGCAATATTTTTTAGATCAAATCTCCCAATTATAGCAAGAGATCCCTAGAGATATTAATTTCTAGATATATACACAGAAATAATCAACTCTAATAACTATAGTCAACGTTTTGGATTCCCCAATTTTTGCTATATTGGACAACTAGATTGAATTACTCCAAGAGTCATGCACATACCTTGATATACTCAACATATGGCAGTGAAAGATGCTGACCCATCTGCAATAGCAAGAAAAATCTCAACAGCTTCACTCTCCCGGTACCATGAACTAGGAGCAAATCCATGCAGTTATCATCATGTTCAGCCCTTGGTGCAACTACCTGAGAACTTTGAACAGTTCTGCAAGCATGATTGCAGACCAGAATACCAAGAAAATTTCCCTTTCTTATTTCCCATTTATCATCAAACCGTGGCATGCCTTCTTTTTCTGGTCTTAATTCTAGATCGTCTGGTGGCCCTGGCAATTCAATAGGATTTTCCATATCCCAATTATGTTCAGTATCCCACTTTGGTTCAAGATCCCAAATTGGTCCTAGATCAGACAATGGTGAAGATACATCTTCTCTATCACTCGTCCCAGTATTTCCCCAAGAACATCTAGAAGGATCATGTGAAGTACCCAATCCACTCCATCCTTTATCTGTCCCTGATTTTGACCTTGTCCTCAACCAGTTTGGGGTGGTTGACAGTTGTACCTGAGGGTGAATAACTTCTGGCTCTGATGTTATGTTATTTCTCTCAGATGATACGTGTTTTCTGTTTGGACCAAGACCACGCACATATTCAGATGGTTCAATAATAGCATGAGTGCTACTGCATATTGTATCCAAGTCCTCTCCAAACATTTGTCTAGGATTCATTGAGTCAATGCTAGATAAACTTGAGGCTCGTGGAATTCCATCTACGTTTGACCTCCCAATAGTATTTGTGTAGAGGTCTAAGATGTCTACCACCTCTTTCTCAGCTGACTGATTAGCATTTCGATCCTCATTAGATGCGGGAAGATATTCCACTTCATAGCTATACTTTGGTAAGCATAAGAACTTCAGAAAACCAGCAACGAAATAACGCAGAGGGCCAAAGCATTTTTTATATTTTTCAGAAAGTTCCAGAACTGCAGCACAAGCCATAAATAAATAAATGCCTAATTTGATTTTATTTCATTAAAACACAGTCTCAAACAAAGATTCTTGCTTATCTTTTACATCGTTTACCTAAATGACTAAAATGTTCATAATAAACCTAGATATCAGTTAATCATACCTCAGATTTCTTATCCCGCATGGCATGGTGCAATTCTAAACAAAGAGTAGTGTGTGTTTCATCTCTTCAAACATTTAAGGGTAAACTAAACTTGTTTCAAACATCAAATGTGAGTTCATACACAATAAACGAAATGCAAAAACCTGTCTGTTAAAATATGAACAAGCTTTAATTGTTTTGTTTCAATTAACCCTATGGAAAATATCATAGAAGAAATAAGGAAATGTATTTCTACTTTTAGTATGCAATAATGAACAGCATTTTGTCTCACAATTTGTGTAACACTTAATTTGTAGCTTTTATCTATAAGAAATTTCGAGTTCAACTTCAATAGGAAATCAAACTTTTAATTAGGTAATAGGATTCAAATAAAAGGGCCGTGTTTCTACAGATTCAAAGTTTTTGACATATCATTTGTATAGCATCATTGGTTTGTCAAGAATTTGAACTTAGAAATTTCACAAACAGTGTTTAATATTTCACAAGAACAAGTGCCAAGATGGAGCTTACCATCACTAACAAAACCATAATACGAAACTGTCATCCCATAATGAACAATTCCAGTCTGAATCCACTCAACAGCAAAAACATCTGTACCAGTGAGACCCCCCTGTTACCAAAAAAATACATAGATTGTAACTCCATGATGATATGAATCATGATTTCATAACTTAATAAACACAAGCTGGTACCTAAATCTATCAGCTCACTTTCACAAGCACAGAAACGCTTTTCATTTGAAGAACAACAACAATTAAACAACTGAAAAGCTTTTTACTTGGATCAACATAGAAGGCAATAAGAGTGCATAATTCTTCGGCAGTAAATCATATAGAGGACAAACTATAAATAAAAGAAGTCCAGACAAATCTGTACAACTCTTGTCTCATGAACTTGACACTTGATCCCATATCTTGAACTGGAATAACAACTACTAGGATGTACTTGGGACATGGGAAATTTTCAAGTGGCTGGGCACAGGAACCTGAACAGATGAACAAGAAAATCTAGCTTCATCTCAGGGCTTAGCCTTGACAAGTGTGGGGAAAAAACCCACATACTCTCTAAGAATACCTATCTCCCTTTATATGCATAAGAATATAAAGCATCTCAATAATAAGCACAGCAACTTAACAACTTCAAAGCCGCAATCCTAACTTTTTTGATATACCATAAAGATTTCCGAAGTGCCTCTACTAATATCATATATGTAGAAGAACAACAATAGCCACCCACAAGGCCTTAATCTCACCTGTATAGCAGTGTCTGTCATAAATCCACAACGTGAAAGTATTAAACGATAAGAGAGATAAAGGGCGGCCATGTTGAAATCGATGAATGATTCGATATGATTCCAATTGAAAGTAAAAATTCTGGCAATCATGGCTATACATTCAAATTTTGGAATAGTGATAGGTACCTTCACAATTGCTATGGCAGCAGAAACTGGATCTCTTACTCCTAAAACAGTCCAAACAAGCGAGTTATCTGAGCCAGCAGGAATGATTCCAATTGGTATGGAAATTCCCTCTTTCTGATTTCCTCTATTAAGAAGGCCATTTAGAACCTGCAAATCATGGTCAAATAATTTTCAGCCTAAAGGAACAAGAATCTGTTGCTTTTGTGCGCATACCTACAGAAATCTATGAAAATGCATCTTAACGTACCAAGCAAAGTAGATTTACATATGCATCTTTATTCACTAGAGTAAATGTCATACACTCACCCAGATAAGATCCTTATAATAACTGCAGAACAATTTGCACAACATATGTTTTCCTCAAACCAAGAAAAAATGAAGTCAAGAAACAATTAAAAGCACTTGCAGAAAGTAAGTGTTATCGTTTGATACTGCAGTTACATTTATCTTGAAATCAGATTGTAAAAGGTAGGGTAATTGAATGTGTCATTTTTTTCTTCCTTTATCAGCAGAGCCAGTGGACTACTTGGGAGAAGGGATTAATAGAGATATAAATATATCATACGATATTTGCTGAAAACGTCAATGACTAACCTCATTGATGATTCCATCACCACCAACACATATGATGCCTGAGTTAACAAGCAGGAATACATATACAAAGAGTAGGTGATCAATGTTATCAGAAATTAGAGGAAATCCATGAAAGAAGAAAATATATTATAAGATAGTAAGTGTGTCCGATGACAGTACCATCAGGACATGTGCTGATGTCAACAGTGGCTGCAAGATTCCTAGCATGACCAGCTGATGTTGTTTGAACTACCTCCAATTTGAACCCTGCAAGCTGTCACAACTTAAAACTTTGAATACAAACATCATATTTTATGATTCGAATTTCTATATCAAAGACAGTTACAAAAAGCTTGAATGTGTCCAGTTTATATGGACACATTCAAAAAGAAAGAAATGTACACGTCATAAGACAGCAAAGCCAATATGTCGTTCACAGAGCAGTTCAAGAAAATGCATGTAATGCAGCATACATATGGTTTTTCTCAGCACAATTGTGTAACATTTGGACTCCATTGCTCGTGTAATGAAGCACAAATGACGCACTCGTCATAAATATCTGCTGATAAACTACCATGGAAATAGTACGAGTTCGAACCATGGGTTTTCAGACGTCTGTAGCACCTAAAAGGTTTCGATGGCCTTTTCCTAAGTTTGGTTGATTGTAGAACCCTAGCTTCTCATACAGGAATCCAGAACACAAGAACTCTACAGTAAGCAGGCCAAGAGAAGTACGCTCATTGACAAGAACATCATAATTAAACTCATTTTTTTGCAAACTGGGGTAACAAAGAAGCAGGAGAAACTATAAGAACAGCAATTTGGAACAAGAGGAACAAAGTGAACCATAGCCATATCACAGAATTTGAGTCCGGCAATGCAAGCTTCACAAGCATGAAATATGAGGTTTAAGCTTCGTGCATCACTTGAGTACTAGAAATTATGTCATGAGCGTCTAGAGCTGAAATAACATATGTCATGAGAGTCTAGAGCTGAAACAACACAGACCTTAAAGATTGGTTCTACAATCTCGTGGAAGACTTTACTTGAACGACCATGGCCTGAGCGTGGATTTAATATGACAAGCATCTTGGGTGGAGTCTTGCTCCTGAAGAGCAACTCTGGAGGAGTGTCAGTTGGAATTAACTCTGATGAAGCCTGCTTCTTGGAAGAAACCAGAGGATAAGACAGACAATTCACATAACAGTGTTGATCTGCAAAACCACCAACCCACTGAAGTGCCTCTTCGACACTAGAAGCCAAGAAACGGTAGTCCTTACGAGTTCTTTTGGGTTTGATAAAACATGATAGACCACAAGAACACCTTTTCACTGGAAAAGAATGTACAGTAAAATGCTTGACACCTATATCGTAAGACACCTGCAAGAACCAATTAAAAATGATCGTTTCACTCAATGTTATAGTAGACATTCTAGACAGCAAAACACCCATTCCGCAACTTTGATTGATAAAAAAGAGAAATTTACCGAAATTACGTCATCAAGATGAACCATGTGAGAACCCCAAACTAAAGCTGTGCTGGTAAGCCTGGCTTCCACAGCTTCTTGAATGAAAATATCAGCAGAATTCTGGTATTGATCATCCTTACCGTGGGATATTGCGTTTTTCTTATCTAAAGCAAGCTTGCCAGAAAAGAAAACAAATCCCAATAAATCAGATTTTTCATCTCCTTCTCCCGCAATCCCTCCTCTTACTCCTATGTCAACTCGAAGTTCATCTGTGTTGGCTTTGTCAGTATCATCCACGTGTCTTGAAGAAGCCTTGACCTTCTTGCTGCGTTTCTCGGGAAAAACAATAGGGGAAGAATGATGGCTTCCACCTGTAGCTATTTGGCTACACAATCCCAACCTCCTCTCCGATTTATTGTTACTGCCACCACCAATAGTAAGAGTAGCACTACTACCTATGTTGTTGATATTAACAGCAAGATTGATATTACTATTCCACAGCACACTTCCCCACTTCTGCATACCTCTCTCCCTCTCTCCCTCCCTTTTTGAACACTTACTTCTTAGTGATTCCAATACAGAAACAAGCACCAACAAACAACAGATGATTGAAAATGTCTAAAGTTTGCAGCGAACAACAATTGATAATTGAGAGCTCGCGCAAGAGATAGAGAGGACCAACTGAATATGGATGATTATGATAATCAGTTCAGCCAGCAACTGCCATAATTCCAGTAGATAATATAAATTCTTCATTTCAAGAAGATTGCATTTGCGTATATAAGTAGATTCCCGCTTCTAACATCTAATTCTAATACATAGAAAACTGAGGAATGAATTGAATATAATGAAGAACAAATTAGAAACTAGATTACCTTGAAGGAAAAATTTTCTCTCTCCTCCTCAACCTTGAAATAGAAAGATACAGAGCAATTGAGAACAGAAATCGCTTGAGCAGAAAGATAGTATGTATGTATCAAACCGTATGGTTTTATATCATAAAAATATGTTGAAACTTTGGCACAACTTAAATTCTTATAAGACAAATATAAAGCAATAAAAAAATATTATTGAGTTATAATTAAAATTTTATTTTCTCACATAAAATTTTATTGTAAATATTTCTTATTTTTTAATCTACAAATTATAATAAAACATAAGTTGTGATTTTTTAAACATAATTCTAATATAATTCTTTTGTTTTATTTAAAACGCACAAATTATTTAAATTTTAATTAATTATAAGATATCGAGTTTATAATTTTATGTGATTTTAATAAAACTATTAAGTTTGAATCTCTTAATAAAAATTCAGAAATATTAAAATTAAAAAATTAATTTTGAATTTTGCAATTTTGTATAACAAAATTTGTTAATAAAAAGATAGAAAAATACTTAAATTTTCTAACTTTAGTAGAAATATTTTATCAAATAGCATAATATCATATTTTCAAATTGTCTCTTCAAATACTCAACAAGAAATTAAGACAGATTGAATTTATTCAAATATTTGTTTTTTAATTCTCATTCAAATATTTTCAAATTAAATAAATGTTCTAAAAGTCAATTATTCGTAAATTGTTTTTAAATTTTTTTAATGTTTAAAATGCTTAATTTTTTGTTTTTGTATGAAATAAAATATGTGGAAAACCAATATTATTGTGTTACTATTTAAAAAATTATTTTCTCATATAAAAATTTTGTTGATAAATTTTTTTATGTTTGCATTTAGGAAATCGTAATAAAACATAAGTTGTGCTTTTCTTAACATAAAAGTAAAAATTATTTAAATTTTAATAAATAAGTTTCAATTATAG
>JAOQMS010000003.1:5137912-5148049 GCA_027563885.1 Erythroxylum longipes | reverse complement strand
AATAAAACATAAGTTGTGCTTTTCTTAACATAAAAGTAAAAATTATTTAAATTTTAATAAATAAGTTTCAATTATAGGGTATTAAGTTCATAGTTTTATGTGATTTAATAAAAATATTAAATTTAAATCTCATTGTAGAAATTCAAAAATATTAAAATTAAAACCAATGAATATTGATTACTCTATAAATAAATTT
The DNA here is from genome assembly GCA_027563885.1 of Erythroxylum longipes. Taxonomy (NCBI): domain Eukaryota; kingdom Viridiplantae; phylum Streptophyta; class Magnoliopsida; order Malpighiales; family Erythroxylaceae; genus Erythroxylum; species Erythroxylum longipes. The sequence goes on along the minus strand of JAOQMS010000003.1, from coordinate 5,147,853 downwards.
TCTTGTCTTTTTTTCTAAAGCTTTTGTCAAATAAACACCAAAAAAATTTTAATTTTATAAAGGAAAGTTATATAAGTTTTTATGACAATGTGGATGTAACTAAACTACTTGGGTTGAGCATCATCTTTTGGTGTGGAAGACAACAACTCAGCGCTTTTGTGCTTTCCTTCGTCTTGACTGCACCTTCTGCCATTTCTTTCTCGGAACTAGCTTGCTCTTTGGTTTCAACTTTAACTCAGGTGAGAACTGATAATTTGGATCTCTCATACGTGCCTGCATATCTTTGAAAAACTGCATATTCAATCTCTTAGGTCCTCCCTGCCTAAGTTCCTCATATTCTGGTCCAGAAACAATATTTTCAAATGCTCCAATGAGAATGTCTATGTCACTCATGACTTCCCACACGTTGGTGTAACGCCCATCTGGCCCTTTCTTCAACTTCTTCAAAGCATTCTCAACTGCAAGTTTTCTGGCTTGCTTCCCAGGGGACAATTCTTCAGGTTCATTTTCTTCTTTCAGAAGTTCAGAGATTGTTCTATATTTAGGTTTTTCCTCAAACTCAAATAATTTATCAATGTACTTATCGCTGCCCTCATTTGGGTATGCTTCTGTTGGAATATCGTCGTCGTCGTCGTCTTCACTACCAGTCCACAAAGTCTTCTCTTCATCACTCCCAGACCATACACTTCTTAGTTCATCGCTGTCATCGGCATCAATACGGGCAGAGTGCTCCTTTGCCTGTTGTCTTACTTTTCGAATCTCTTTGTCGAGAGGATTTCCACCATCACTTTCATCTTCACTTCCTGTCCATAAAGAATCATCTTCCTCCACCTCTTTTGACCAAGCTTTCCTAAACTTTTCATCTCCTGGCTTTCCACTGCCAAAAAGATCATATTGCTTGCCTCTATCGCGAGCATATGCTCGTGACACTGCAACCCAGAAAGACCGTGCATTATGCTCAGTGAGGAACAACAGCAGTTCACAACTTTTGATAAATAGAAGTACTTCATATGATATCAAACTGGACTGCAATAAGAGCATAATGATAACGACAGCTGGGTAGTACCACCCCAAGAAATAGAACAAAATGGTTACAAATTAAAACAAACTATCACTTAATTAAAATTTATCCTCTTGGGATGGCATTTCTACAGAAAGCACAGTCTTGTGAAACTTTTAGACAGCAAGAAAAGGACATCAAGTTCTGCTAAAACCTTCCATAAAAAAAGTAAATCATTTCATCATTATCCATAGCTCCTTTCAGGCTTTCACCAATGTTATAACAACCAAGATATCACAGGTTTCCACGAGATGGAATCTAACAAGAAAACTTCGTTCTTGCATCCAACATATAGCCCACGAAACAAGCTAGACTAATTATGATTCTCCTCTATTAGGAAGTTCCACAACCATATAACCAGTCAAAAATAAGCTCCACAATCATCTCCTCTGTAGATTTTGAAACAAACAGTTTCAAGAAAGAAAATGACAACAAAATAAACGGAAAAAGGAAAACATTGTACAAGTAGGTAGAGACGAAATTTGAGAAGCAGAAATAAACCTTGACAATTTGAGAAAAGCCCTCCGTAAATGTAGTTTCTGGAATAGATTGTAGCAGAACAAGAAAGGGCTTGTAATCTGTTAAATACATATACCAGAGAGAAGAAAAGTCACAAAAAAAAAAAAAGGTTCTTCAGGTTCTGCATTTAAAATTGATCTAGTGAAGCACACCACGCACGTGTATGAAATAATTGCTTGAGGAAGAGATAGCAGGTAGAAGTGACCTTGGAGGCGGAAAACATGGTTTGAGGAAGAGGTAGAGACGGAAAGAGATTCTTGCACCCATCTTTGCTTCCTTCAAATAAGTAATACTGACTGTTCTGACTTACATAACAACAATATACAGAAAGAGCCCGGAGTTCACTGAATACATAAGCTTAAAGAGCGCCAACACAGAATGCAAAAGCAACGTTGAAGCATGGAAAATCCGAAGTAGATTCCGGGTATCGAAACCAAGGCAGAAGCAGTGTTAGAATTTGACTAAACCCCCAAATATAGAAAAGCTCTGGTTGCAAACTCTAGAGATAATTTGGACAAAGAACAAGAAAGATAAAAACCTTTATTCCTTAAACAAAGTTCTTATTTTCAACTCAACAGTAGTCCTTACTTCTTACTATACATAATGCTACGGAGCTCTATGGGTTCTTTCTGGTTTTTATACCAATAAGTATGAACACGTTGCAGCAATATGTCAAAAATAGAGTGGGTTCTGTAGCGCTCAGGACTTTCCTCGAACACTTGGTGGTTGCTGACGAATAAGCAACAGGTGCCCGACAGCAGAAAACAACAGTGTTCAAATACGAAAAGATATCATTATTAAGAGCTTATTAACCTAAATTTTCGGATAAAAAATGAAACCAGAGTCCAGAAGAATGCTGTTACGCGCGAATGACAACGTTCGGAGAAACAAAGAAAACAAGAGGACTAGGAACTTCGGCGTTAGTTAAGGAAATTATGTTAAAAAATATACGACTGGTTCACCTTTTTTTGTTTTAATTTTTAGATTTTAATTTTAAAATAATAATAAAAACAAAAGCAAATAATATGGTTATATTTTTATCTTTTGATAATAATTATAACAAATTATTAATAAAATTATTTTATTTTATTAAATAAATAATTTAAAAAATTAATTTTTATTTACAAATTAATATTTTTAAAATATATTATAATTATTAAATTAAATTTTATTTAAGATTTATATATTTAAATTTTAATTATATTTATGAACAACTACTTAATTTGATTAAAAATTAAATAAATTATTATGTAATATTAAGTTATTTATAATTCTTATTAAAATTAATATAATAAATAATTAAATAATATATATTTAATTAATAATATAAAAAATAATAATGGTGATCATAGTATTTTTAATTATAATTGTGAGGTATTTTTATAATAAAAATTTGTAGCCCTTATGATATGAATACACATCTAATATATTTTTAGAAATGTATAATAGCTTTTCTACTATTTAAAGTAACTTTTAATGATTAATTTGTTATAATTGTGACTATGCAACTATAATTTTTCAAGCGTCTATAAGATAAATCATGTAATATACTTAATTTCTAAATTACATATTATATAAAAAATTATTTAACCAATTAATAATTTAAATTATCAATTATACTTAACTTAAGTGATATGTATAACTCTACATTATTTTAAATAAAATTATTACCCTAATTTAAAATTTTATAAATCAAAAATCAAAAATTATTCCACTAATTAAGTCACCTTAATGCTATATTCAGTTCCAGCCTTTACTTTCTAGAGTAATTGTAATCGTAGTTTTAATTAATTGAGTGACCAAACTTATTTCTTAAATAAAAAACAATTACCAACTATTTATTTTTAGTAAAGGAATTTCAAAAAACATGTAATTTGCAAAGTTTCCAAAATTAGACTGGAAGTTAAACGGTACTATAAAAAATTTAAGGTTTAAAACATTGAATGATATTAGGTTAGTTAAAGATTGAATAAAAATTAAAATATTAAAATTGATTGAAAAATATTATCTTTGCATATTAAAAAAGTAAAGTTTAATTAAAAAAGAGACTGATAAAAATTAATTGGTTTATTTTAATTTATAGAAACTAGTTAGTTTATAAAAATTAGTTGATTAATTAATAAATTGATAAATTTTTAATAACAAAAATTATTAATAATGAGAATTCAATTTAAGGAAAAAGATTTGACTTTTTTAAGACTTAAGATTACTATTCTATGAGATGGTGTTTTTCGAATTGAGATCTTCTATACTCAAATTTATGTGTGCCTTTATGTCCCGTCAATCTCAACCACTCAGATTAACGGGGCACAAAAGCACACCTAAATTTAGGTTCAGAGGATCTCAATCCGTGTTTTCCTGACCTACCAATGGTCAATTGCCTGCAGACTTAGATACCCAGTTCTGTAATTGCATAATCTTGGATTCTTTTCAGTATTCACTTCTGTAGCATCATTAACATTTTGAACTGCTGTCATATAGTTGTTTTAACTCTTGGATTCTATACACTTTGCGTGTAAGGAATCTGTTTTGTATTCTTCTTAATTTGGAACTTGTCTGTGGAATAGGCTACTAGCTGCAAAGTGGAAGAAGCTATTCAATTGTTTTACGTAGGCAATGAAGGCGGGGAAGTTGCATCCGCAGCACAGTCTCCGTGTCACGAACGCCAGCAAATGACCTCAGCAAGTATGTGTATTCTAGAGAAAAGATTCAGAAAAAATGACAGGTGAAGTATTAATATTAAGCCACGAAATCAGCCACACAGGTACAGAGCATCGGTTACAAGCAAAAGAAAATTGTAACTTCAAAGAAAGGGAATCAGAGGAAGGGAATTCAGATAAGAAGAAGAAGACATACAGATGGAAAATTTGTCTTACAATCGTCCTCCCCCCTTCCCTTCACAACCCAGCTCATATACCTTCGTTTTCTCTTACGTTCAGTGATTTCTTTCTGATTCTAGTGCTACGCCTCAGCGTTACCTCTGGACGTACCTCTGGGTGTACCTCCTCATGCACATTTTCTGCCATCTGTCAACTCATAACAACCTCATCATTGGGCTGCAATTCCACGCCACCACTTGCCAGCTCAGCACTCCTAACAACCTCATCAGGTGCTTGCTCCTCTATATTCGTCACACTCCGCCGGCAGATAATGCTGATCAATGGGAGTACACCGGTGCTGGGTATGCCCTGTGTTCAACCAAGGAACCCAGGTACCCACCTTTGCCTGAAGAACCCAAGTGTGACAGGAGCCTTCTTTGTCGAGTTGGAGTTCGGTTTCCTAATGGAAGGAGGCTGCAGAGAAGTTTCCTGAAATCTGACCCAATACAGGTAAAAAAATGCTGGTGCCTTTTGTTGTAGGCTTTGAAACCTTATTAAACGATCCTTCAGTGAGAAATTTTGTGCTCAAATTGTCTCTGCGCTGTTCTATATTCTATCGTAAACACGCCTTCCTGCTTGACACCTCTGTCAAGAATGTTGGCTGCTGAAGCTGCCCACCTTGACTTAAAGATGGGAGCTTTACACTTGAGAGATTGAGCTGTGTATTACATATAAATATATATGCACATATGTCTAAATGCTACATGAAGCTGTTACCCTAATCTAGCTGAATGACGCTAATTATCTGGTCTAGCCCTCGTTTGATATTGTACTTGTGTTAGTTGGGTGAAGCTCATTAAAGACTGCTATAGAATCAGGAATAATTGAATCCCTTGATGAATGAGCATGAACTAAGGTTTCCGAATACCGCATTGTCCACCTGGCTTCTCTTTTTATATGTGCAAATGCAAGCTGACTTATGTCAAACTAAACCCTGTTATATGATTCATCGAACAATATTCATCGAGTTAATTCATTGAAAATTCCTTCGTATTAATGCGAGACGAAGCTAAGTTAAGCTAATTGTCTTGCAGTTGCTTTGGTCATTGTGCTATTGGCAATTACAGGAGCCAAGGACAAGGCCTTTCCGGTTGACACAGGCTATCCCAGGGGCAACGAGTCTGGATTACGAAACTAAAATGACCTTTGAGGAGTCTGGACTTGCCAACTCTATTATATCTGTTGCCTGGGAATGATCTTCACAACTCTTGTTGGATGCTTACTTCGCTGTTTGTTTCTTCACCTCGCTTACTGGGTTAGAGTTTGTACTATAGAAAACTTTTTGATGTACATACACTCCACGAACGGCGGAGCTGCTAATGAGGCGTATTTGATGCTTTGCTCTGATGTTGTACTGTTCTCTGTTCCTGGATTCATTTGACCTCTTCGTCTAAAGCTTAATGTTTTCAGTTCACGCTGGACTACATTGTCTTACGAGACGATACTTACCTGTCTTTTGAGCATAAGAAAGAACATGGGTTTAGTGCAAGCAATAGCAATATATCTCGTCGGGGCACAACTATAATAGGGGCACAGCGGGGCTGTTCCCGAATTGCGGTGTGCCCCATGCATTCCAGTGATCCAACTCATGGGGCACAACAGATCGGAACAACAGATCTGCTCCCCTATAATAGACCCATCCCGACTGCCCTTCAAGTAAATATGATTATTTTAGATATTTTTTAAAATTTTTAGCTAAATATCCTGATTATTTTATTTATGAGGATATTTCATGACAATAAGATTTCATTATTTTTATTTTCTTTCTAGTTGTTAATGTTATATATATACAAATTGACCATCTTATACACTTTAAAACAAGTAATGTAGAAAAAAATCTCTTAAATATCTTAAAAATGTCTAGGTTATGAGCTATATATAAAGAATGTGTTTGCTATTAGGTTGAGCCTTGGTAGATGTATCGTGTGTATGTTTGGTTGTGAATGTTTCATACTTATTTGTCATTTTAATAATTCTTCACTATATCAATGTTTTCCTTTTAAAAATTAGAAATACTTTCACATTTATATCTAAATCCTAGCATTTTTTTACTCCCTTTAGTGAAGTTAGATAAAGAATCCTTGAGAGCGTCAATTTCCCTTTTTTAATGATTTATTTTCACACTTTAATGCATCTAAGTCATGATTGTCATTAATAATCACATTTTAGGTATTTTAATGTTACATAATTCATTTTTAATCTTTTCATTTTTACTTACGTATGCATCAAATTGTTTTGAATTTCCTTGAGTTTAGAAGACAAAATTTTCCTTTTATTACTCATGATTTCTAAACTTTTTACTCATTCATCATATGTCAAACTAATATCACTATTACAAGAATTAGGATTGAATGTTACCTCATCATTGTTCGTAGCTATAAAGCATATATGAGCTATCTTTTCTTCCGAAAGTTGGCTTTTAGATTCACTTGTATCATCCCAAGTTAATGCTTTAAATGCTTTCTTTTCCTTATATTTTCTCTCATACTTCTCATTATCTTTGAGTTGAGGACATTATGACTTTATATGGTTGAGTTTTCTACATTTAAAGCAAATAATATTAGAGGATTTATGTTTTAAATCATGTTTACCTTCTTTGAAGTCCTTTTTTTTTAGAGAATTTATTCTTCAAGAACTTCTTGAATTTTCTAGGGAGTGGGTCGATGTCTTCTTCTTCGCTTTCACCAGTTGATGTCTCTTTCCCTTCACTTGATTATTCTTTTGATGCTTTTAATGGTAAATTCTTTTTCTTGAAAATCATCATTTTTTCTTAGGTCTCTTAGAGCCTCATTTCGTATATTAGGAGAGATCCAATAAGTTTCTCCAATAGTGATGTTGTTAGATCATTCGCTTCTTATATGACCGTCATTTTAGCTTTTCACATCTTCGAAAGAGACCTAATTAAATATCTTACTATTTCAACATTAGTATAAGTCTTTCCAATTCCCTTGAGAGCATCGACATCTATTATAAATTTTAGAAATGCTTTGATTATGCTTCATTTGAAACAATTCATATTGATGTGTTAACATGCTTATTTTGCTCTCCTTAACTTGATTTGTGCCCTCATAAGTAATTTCCAATGCATGTCAAATGTCATAAGTCATTTTATACATAAAAATCATGTTAAATTCATTTCTTCCTAAATTACAAAATAAGATGTGTATGGCCCTATTGTTCAATGATACTAATATCTAATCTTGAGGTTTCCATTCTTCATTTAATTTAGATATCTTTTTGTTATCTACAATTTTCATAGGACTGAAGGGACTATTTGACACTATTTCCTATAATTCTACACTCTCGGGAGTTAGGAAAAATCTCATCCTAGTTTTTCAATAAAGGTAATCATTGCCATCAAAGAAGGTGGTCTATTAATGTTTTGCCCCTCTTGGTTAAATGGTGATGGTGATGCTCCCATTAGGATCTTTTCTATAAGATTTTGTTAGAAATGTTAGCCTATTAGACCTGCTCTGATATCACTTATTATTCCTTAATGAAATTCCAGAACATGTGAATTGGTTGTTTACAAAATTTAACAATTTTTCTAACCGATGTATTTAGTTAACAACAATCAATATAAATAAGTTTGACGAAATTGCTTAATATAAATCAATTAAGCAATAAATTAAAGAGGATATAAAGAGAGAATGCAAACCAATTGATAGTGGTTTGGAAAACAATACTTGCTTACTTATATTCCTAAGACTCTTCTTAGAATTCTACTATATTTCTTCTTTCAAGGCGAAGAATTACTTTTGTGCAATCTTTCTTTGTAAAGAGAAACTCTTCTTACAATCTTTTTCTAAAATGAAGAGGAAACTCAATCTTACTTAAATCAATCTCAAGTACAATATTTAACACCTCAACAATGTATTATAACTAAAAAAAATCTTATTTTTTAAATTGATAACTGTAAAATGGTTCATTCACACAAACATGACAAAATGATGCTCAAATGATTGAAATTTTTTTTGAAATATGTGTATACAACATCCAAAACTTTTTTAATGCTAAAACTAATAAGAAAACACCTATTTGTAGTGTTTTAGGACCTAAAATAATTGTTGGACCAAGAACTAGTCATTATAATGGTTATATTTGATGTGCTACGGTCAACCAATATGCATTTACAATACTAAATTCACTAGTCGTTGGACATTGGTCTATTGGTTAATCAGTGCTTAAAAAAATCTAGATAATTAAAATTTTGCAATTTAAACCTATATAGGTTGACGACTAATATATATAGATTGACTAATCAACCTAAAAATATGATTTTATCAACTTCAAATCAATGTTATGGATATTGTATTGGTATCGCTACTAGATTTGATTTTGTATATATAGTACAGTATTGGTATAGATCAATATTAAACATCATTTCGAGTATTTTCTTAAAATTATAAAATAGTCCCTAAATTATTTTAAAATTATAGACTACTCTCTCAATAAATTGTGCTATATAATTTTTACATCAACCTTGTCTCCAAAAATCATAATAATAAAATTTTAAAACAATAGTCTCCAAAAATCATAATAATAAAATTTTGAAACAACAACTATCTCTTTATTTCTATTCATATTACTTTTTAAATATTTCATATATGAATAATAACCATAATTAACCTAAAAAAGGTTATTTAATCATCATATAAATAAAAACTAAGAATATTACAAAGTACTTAAAAAGTTACAATTTCATCATATAATAAAGAATGATTACATCAAGTCATCAAATAGAAGGAATAGTAAAGTTTTATGACTCCATATTACAACAAGAGTTTGTGCCGAAGAACACAATCAAGTAGAAATGAAACAAGAAACAAAAATATGTAGTTAAAAATTGTATATTTATATTGTATATGCATAATTTAACATATGCGCCAAATACATGTGAAATTAAAAGAAGAAAGGAATAAAAAACTTGGAACTACATTCAATCGAATATCTACTCAAAATTCCATTGACCTCAATTCTCATTAAGTACAAAATTCTCATTAACAAGAGGAGCTTCATCATCACTATCATTCAAATTCATTTCACCAAATGATACGTCCACTACACCAAAACATGAGGCTTTTAGACACAAAAGGTAAAATTTTTAGACGCTTTTTTGTGTTTTAAAAATAATTTTAGACGCTTTATAAAGCGTAAAAAAACAGGTGTCACAAAAACTATTTTCAATGATTTTCTTAGACACATAGATGCGTCGAAAAATATAGTATTTTTTACGCATCTAAGTGTCGAAAAAACATAGATTTTTTACACATCTAAGCGTCAAAAATCTAAATGTCGAAAATCTATTTACACATAGATGCATCAAAAACATACTTTTTTGATAGTTTTTTAAGACACATAAATGCTATTTTAGACCCTTTGTGTAAGCTTTTAGATGCTTTTTTATGTCGGTATTTTTCACTTTTAGACAGTTTTTTACGTCAAAAAACTCCACCTTTTTAGTAAAATAATAAGCTTACAAT
>JAOQMS010000003.1:5124955-5137812 GCA_027563885.1 Erythroxylum longipes | reverse complement strand
TTATAAAAGATGTCAATTCTTATCTTATCAATTAAAAATTTTAGACACTTTTTTAGTATATTGTTTAGACAAATTTTATTGTCTTAAATAAATATCTAAAAACTCCACCAATTCTTAGATTATTTAAGACACTTATTAGATGCGTCTAAGCATAAGCATCTAAAACCTCCTTAATTTATTGTTGTGGTCAATACTTTCTCATCCAAGATTATCTTCCAATTTGCTCTCATTTATCAAACTCGATTCCTCAATAAACCCAATCTACTAAAAGATCGATATGGTCAAGGGAAATTAAATCTATAAAACTACCTGTTCTATTAAGATTCCTAAATTATATTTAACTTAATAATGATAACAACATGGCTTTCTAAAAGCTTTTAATTGTATTGAATAAAGGCCAAGTCGTTCAATCTTTTTTGTGTTCCTATCTATTCTTTTTTTTTTTGGAATGGATGAATCAAATGTGTTCCAATTCCTTTTGCACTTTGACTTTTAATTTGAATTTCAAACTTTTGCAATTTTGGAACACCACTTTTGAATTGATCCTACAAAGCAACTATAAGACTATAAAAAATAACCTTATAAACAAAACAAAATGATAATTAATTTTCAACTAGTAATAAAAGTGAAAAAATATATACTAGATTAAGTTTTCCTTTTTGAAGAATAGCAATAGGTATCCCAAAATCACCGGAAGCCTTCTTATAAATCTTCATGTGTGAATTTAAGAGATCTTGTATCATCTCATGGGCAATAATTGTTGTAATAATTAATAGCATTCTCTTATTAACTTCAGCTTTTTTTTAAAACTTAGTCTAAAATCGATACTAGGATTCGAAAATACCGGAGCTACAAATAACAGATAGTAAAGTTGTCTTTCCCATAATTGCTTCCTTCGCCTTCTCCATTGCATTATAAAATAGCTCATTATTGTCTTCTCATCACTATCAGTCAGACGAAGTACTCTCACACTAAAGGCTCATAAACTTGGATGGCAAATTAACAGTGGAACTATAATTCGCAAGCTTTAAAAATAATTCTAGATTTTTCAACTCAAGTATTAGACCTGACATATTGAGATGTGACCTACTTATCATTTTTAAACATTTGTCTTAACTTATTCTTTATTAGAAAAGAATACTAAAGTTATAAGAAATTACTCACAAATCTTATAATAGTAGGATGACGTAAATTCTTGCCATTAGTGAGATAATTTCTCATTAAATTTATAACCCATGCATAATTATAAATGAAATTGGTCACTTTTTTTATACTTTCTACACGTTTTCATCAGTGATAAGAAAGTATATAACATCTCCTATATTTTTCAACATTAGGTCAATGTAAAGTGTAATATAAAGAGTCCAATAAAAAGAATTATCCCTGCTTTGTAATCTTTTTCCAGCTCGTTTGTAACCAGAATCATTATCAGTAATGAACTAAATAATGTTTTTTGACTCGACTTCATCAAATATCTGAAACATATAATCAATATTTCTAATAAGGGCAAATGCATCAATAGACTTCAAAAATATTTCAATTGACTTCAAAAATATTGTCCCTTTAGCAGAATAAACCAAAAAATTGATAATAGGCTTTTATCTTCTATTTGTCTAACAATCACATATAATTGAACAATTATAAGTTGCATGGCATTTTTTTCATCCAAATAATTGTTTATTTTATAAACAAATTTGCTCAAAAGTTTACTTTTATAGTCATCAATAGAAGAAGCTTTATACCTTGGATTGTAAGAGGCAATAACATCCATCATAGGCTGGTAATAATCAGACTAGACAACATTAAATGATCTACCTTAAGCATACCACAATCTATTTATTGCTATATCAACATTATGAACCACTTATTTAGATTGTAAGACATTACAGATTGAAAGCTGAGTTCCAGGAGTTGTTCATGGTATAAAAAAGTTAGACACCTATCTTGTTCTCTTCCTTACATCAGGTACAACATTTCCTTCTCGTTGGAAAGGAAAACTTCCTTCAATAACCCCTGTATCAACCTGACCACTGGAAAATAAATTTCCACTACCAATTTGGCAGTTTGGTCTTTGCTTTTCATCTTTCTCGTGATGATACTCTTCAAGCAAAGTCTTCATTTGTTATTTTACATCCTGACTCACTTTATTACAAGGCTTCAAATCACCTTTGAACTTAGCTAAATAATTCTTTAATTGGTTATTTCTCCACCTTTCAAATGTTTGTTGCAATATAAACAAATGATATGATTCTTTATTCTAGGAACCAATCTAGAATGAGCTCAAGTTGGATCGTCAAATCTTCTTTTTTAAGTGGTCAAATTATCAGGAGTACTTAAACTTCCTTTTATTTATCTGTAAAATAAATAAAGACAGATGTCAAAATTAAATTAATAATTTCACGTCAAAATAAAGTTGTGTAAAATAATAGGAAGAAATAGAGCAACAGTGGCTTCTCAATAATCATATGACATAGATATGCAAGTAAACTTTATTAACTTATATAAATGATTCCTTAAGAAAATTCAAGGTTTAAGCACATTATATCCAAGAAATTATCATGTTGTGTTATTACATAAATTCACAACTATAACCCATTTTGTGTTATTACATAATCCAATCATAAAGTCACAACTATAAACCATTTTGTGTCAGTACAATTCAACTATAAAGTCATAATTATAACTCATTTTATGTAATTACATAATTCAACCATTAATTAATCCATTCTGTATGATTACACAATTCAATTTATAACCCATTTTATGGCAACTACTTTGCAACAATATATAACCCAATTTATGCACAAAATAATTTTAGTCTTTCATTCACTAATTCTTCATTGTGATTTTGTCAGTAAATTTTAATCTTTCATTCACTAATTCCTCGCTAACTTTCATTTTCTATTAGGACAATATTTCATTTACTAATTTTAATCAATATAGACTAGAGACAACACAATATTTTTTATAAGATAATAAAATATTCATTTAAAATTTTAGATCCAAAACAACATAATATTTCATATTCTCATTACATATTCCTCAAATCGCAGAAACACAAATGTGATACAAATAACACAAAACTTCATTCAATTGTTATTTTATTTCATTCAACAATCAACACAAACGACAGTCATAACATACAACACATGATTGACATTTGATAACCTTAAGGCAACTGGGATGGTGGAGGAGGACGACAGTGGAGGACTAAATAGAGGAAGACAATGAGCTGTGGGAGTTAAGTGCAAAGGATAAAGCTAGTTGAGATATTAGATAGACAGATTAGGAAATTAAAGGAGACAGGAGATTCCGATGGTACAAGTTTTGTGAAGTTATTAACGTTCTTCTAGATAAGCTACTTGGGAAGTAGAAGATGAAATTTGACGTTAGTATCCTCATTTGTTTAGATGCTCAATAGATTAGAGAGGAAATTGTGAAGATTAACAACTTAAAAATCTATTAGAAAGGCATAGAACCTTCATATGGATCCGGAGGACGGATTAAGGAGTAGATTGGTAATTGATGATGTAATTGTGAAAGTTTTTGGCTAAATTGTGGTTTAAAAATTTTGGAGCATCACATTTAGATAGCTCAGACCGTAGCTTTGCTAGAGTAGTGCTCTAAAAGCAATCACCTTTAGCACTTTTATACTAACTTTATTTTGATTAACAAAGCGAAAGGCAATTTTCATTAATTTGATGTTCATTTATCTATGAATTGATGTCTTTCTTAAATCGAATTAATGAAGTCAATGATACAAAAAACAGCATGAAGGAAATTATAATGAGATCATGATAATGGGATTCCTATCATGTGCAATTATGTTAGTATCTAAATGATCTCTAGTCATAGGATTAATGATACAGGGCATTGTTAATCTGGATAAACTAGCACATGTTATACTCCTTGATTTGATCAAGCAGTAGATTTTATAAACTGTAAGCATGAAATGTTTAGAGTTAACATGTGGATGCTTACTAAGAGTAATAAATATATCAGATGACCTGCTATGAGATTATCATATAGATGATCTATCAAATATCAATGATTAATCTCATCATAGCAATGGTGCAAATATCCTTAGACTTAAGGTACTCAAGGATATCTTAGATATTGATCATGTTCTTTGACACAATTCCTTATTGCCTCAAGACAAGGTCACTCATAAGGTGGTGATTAGGTAAAGCTATTTGTATTCGAAGTTAATTGGGTAGCCAGTAAAGGATTCACCACTCCTGATAGAAGGAGATGATATCCACGACCTCTTGTCGGGGTCATTACTCGGGAGTCTCCGGCCAGAACAGTTATGTGTCACAAAGAGAGTCTTCAATGACACATAGAGTAATGAGATCTCCAGGACAAGAACTAACATCACTTGGACTAGATGTGACATAGTCAGTCCAATGGGAGTTGACACATAGCTCATACTCTAAATCAAGTAGAGTATAGGATGGTGAAGGGACGAATTGAACAGTAATTGTCTATGGAAAGATTTGTAGGTCGGATAATTAACTATCAAGAGTTCATGTATTAATTCACTTATGTTCCTGTAAATTGGTATCTTGAAACCCTTCATGATTTGCTTAGATTAAGAGTTAATTCAAGTGGCATGAAACCATTCATGATATGCTTGGATTAAGAGTTAATTCAAATGCCCAAAATAACCAAGAACCTAAGGGTTATAAGCATAAAAGATCAAATCAAACACAAAGTGTGCATGACTGTCATTTTAAGTAAGTCATATGTTCCACTTTATGACAGGTGGTATATAAGTGAATTTTTCACTTATGTACACACGAAATTAATCCAAAAACACACACAATTGAGATGCAAAGGGTCTAGAAGAGTTCTGGAAGTTGAGAAGAGTGATCCTGAGGATTGTTCATGCAATTTTAGGCAATTGTTGCATGAGTTTAATTGCATTTAACTTGTTTATGATCTAACTCTCAATTGATCATCTACTTGAATTCATCTTGTTTGGTGCTCTAACCACCCTTACACACTTGAATTTTCTTCATCTTTGCGTATTTTCATTGGCTGTTGAAGGTGTTTGGATTTTGCTACAACCCAAACAAGTAGAAAATTCAAGAAAGGAGGAGCATTTACAAGGAACATATGTTGTAATTTCATGTTCTTACATGTTGGTTTATTCATGCACGTGGATTCTAGATTTTTGGGGGATGCCGTGGTGTTAGAATTTTGGTTTTAATACTTCCGCTGCGTAGCCAAGCATGAGATGCATGCACCCATGGCTCCCCAACAAGCTTGACCTGAAAATTAATGCTTGGCATGGGGCTTATCCCTGTTAATTTTTATTTAAAATTTAGACAATGATATCCTTTTACTTAATTCGACATCATTTTTTCTAAAAATTTTGAGCTCTAGGTTAAGTCGAGCTGGGTCAGGCAATATGAGTCTGACCTAGGGCTAGAGGCCTGAAATTTTAGGGAAAAAAAAATCGAGTTCAATCCGAAGCCAGTTCAAATCGTGTTAAGCCGAAGGTCAAACTTACTTGTAAAGCCTACTTGCAAGCCAACAAGTACTTTGATAGACACGAATGTTAAACTTAGAAAAGTAAAGGAAGATGTTGTAGTAGACAGGGAAATATATCAACAACTTATAAGAAAGCTCATTTATCTGCTCATACACGACCAGATATGATACTGCATTGAATGTAATAAGTTGGTTCATGCATAGCTTAAAAGGAGTTTATTTGTAGGCAGTTTATAGGTATTACAATATATCGAAGGGATACCATAAAAAATATTTTGTTTAAAAGAAATAGAGGTCTAGTATTGGAGACATATACAAGCACAATACATTAGCTTGATCTAGTGCTAAGGTAAAATTTTGAAATGCCTTAGAGGATTTGAAGATTAACTGAGATAAACTCTATTATAGTAATAAAACTCAGTATAATTCATAACTTTGTACAACATGATCGAACAAAATATATTAAAATTGATACAAGAAAAAATGGAGCATGGTTTGATTTATTCTCTTTACATGACTATAAAAGAACAACTTGCTCCTATATTTATCAAAGGATTAAGTAGTTCAAGTTTTGAAAATATCATATTTAAGTTAAGAATGAAAAATACTTATTCAGTAGGGAGAGTGTGAAAAAAATATGATTATTTTATAATTTTAATTATAAGATATGATATTATATTTAATTAAGAGATCATTTTTGTTTTTTTTAAATAAATATATAATATAAAAATATTCTCTCAAATGACTTCCATGTGAACGAGACTAATATGCATCCTCTTCGACATTACCTTACTATTTAGCCTTCAGTCCAATCAGTTTATATAAAGGAAAAAGTTGGGCAGCTAGATGGTCTTCAAT
This sequence comes from Erythroxylum longipes, assembly GCA_027563885.1. Taxonomy (NCBI): domain Eukaryota; kingdom Viridiplantae; phylum Streptophyta; class Magnoliopsida; order Malpighiales; family Erythroxylaceae; genus Erythroxylum; species Erythroxylum longipes. The sequence goes on along the minus strand of JAOQMS010000003.1, from coordinate 5,131,458 downwards.
GTCAGTAAACCAGCTCCGAAGATTAGAGGTGGCAATGGAATGACGGTGGACGGTGGTATCGTATGGCCCGCATAAAGAGATTCAATTATAGAGCGCCAGACACTGCCAAGAAAAGAAAACGCTTTAACATAAAGACGACAAGTGGTAGATATGATTATGAAGAATGTCATCACTGGTGGGCTGAAAAAGATGGAAGATTTCGGAAAGATTGATCTAATAAAAAAGTTGGAAGGACTTGGTGCATCCTGACGAAGGACTGAACTCATCAGTCTACCTTTATCTCGATAATTCATCAAGACGCGCTGGTTTTGTCCCCTTGTCCCCACTTCACTTTTAACTTGGCCCCTCTGCCCTAAGAAAACCCTTTTCGCAACTATAAGAACCACCTCACCACTCCTCACCTTTATAACTCACTCTCCTCGAAGCATCAGAAATATGGAGCGCTCTGCTCGTCTTTTGTCCACTGCCTTCCTCTTCCTCCTTCTGCTCTTCGTTTCTACTGGTAAATTTATCGTACATGGCAATAACAGCTTTAACTACTGAATACTGTGTTGTTTTAATAGGAGTCTGGAGATTATAAGAAAGTCACCGGATCGTTAATCTTGTACACCGTGTCTACTTATATGTTTTCAGGCTGAGGTTTTTTAATGCTCTGTTCTACTCATCACAGGGCCAATGATGGTGGCCGAGGCGAGGACCTGCGAGTCCCTAAGCCATAGGTTTAAGGGGATATGCGTGAGGAAAAGCAACTGCGCTGCTGTTTGCCAAACGGAGGGCTTCCCAGGGGGACATTGCCGTGGCTTCCGCCGTCGTTGTTTCTGTAGCAAGCACTGTTAAAGATATGTAGTTGTAGTAGCTACGTATATGTGTTTGTGTGTGAGACGGAGGATAATTAACCTGAGAATACGATCAGGAGTTGAACTCTTAATTGGGTCATCTTTGTCCTGTCTTTGTGCTTGAGAATAATCAAGGTGGCTTCATGTATCTGCAAATTTGCATGCATGCAGTTTCATATCAATATGACTACTTGTGTTATGTTTGATCTTTTTTCATGTTCAACCTTAATTTTTTGTTCATCCTGTCTTTGTCTTGTCTTCTCTTGTTCTATAAATTCTCTCCTTTATTTTTTCTCTCAATATGTACTTATCATAACCAAAATGAAAATGGCTCGTCTCAAAATATGCAAATATATGAGTATGTTTATTAATAATGTTTGAAAAATTAAACCAAAATTTAAACAGGTAAACACAAAAGGTTTAAGGTTTAAAAGGTTCATTCGGTATTAGATTTTTATAAAACTTACTAAATATTGAATAAAATTAAAGAATTTGAAATATAATTGAAAGAGAATGTTATTAGAATTTGAAATTTAATTAAAAAAGATATTGTCGAGTGACTCGGAGGATTTGTAAAATAGTTTTGGATGGAGATCCATTATATGGAGAGCAATAGAACCAAATAAATCCTGGTGAGATTGAGATATGTCCTGATGAGATCGCAATGTCGATATTGCTGAAACAGGCCTTCGGTGTTTTTTCCACTCCCGAGACCCGGTAGGACCTACTCCAGTGTGATTGGACCATATATATACATATATATAACTCAAACCCCCACGTTCAAACTCAACCCAACCCATTCTAACAAGAAGTTGATTGACATTTCAAAATCTTCTGCTTCTCTTCTCTTAGGTTATATTATCAAAGAATGACTCTGGTTATCAAATGATTGGAGAGCCGGAAGTAATTTACTTACGATACTTAGTTAACATTCATAAAAAGTATCTAATGAATTATGAGTTCAACACAACCTGTTTAGCAGAAAGATAGATATTCCTAATATAATTGAAAGAGAATGTTATTAGAATTTGAAATTTAATTTAAAAAGATATTGTTAAGTAAAATTAATCAATTTATTAAATTTAAAAAAATTAACTGATTAATTTAAAAAAAATTAACAACAAGAGTTATTAAAGTAATCGAACTAAAAATTAAAAACTGAACTAGAAAGTTAAACGGTTTAAGGTTTTTACAATTAAATCAGTTAGATTTTTTAATCATAGCTTATTATGGGTTTATAAGTTAAATATTAAAAAGAAACATATTTAAGACTATGTATAACATTTTCTCTACTTTAATCATACATTTTATAAAACTTTATCTATTTTAATTATATAATTAAATAACAGAAATAGATAGTTAAAAGTACCTAAATAAAATATATTATTTCTTATTTTTGGAAATTTTTGGGCTCGTTCGGTAAACAGTTGATAAGTTATTTTTTAGCTTAGTTACTTGACCATATTAAAAAGCTAAAAACTTGTTTGTTATGAGTTGGTTAAGTTGGTTGATTCAACCCAACTAGTTGATTTCACTACAAGAAAAATGAAGTTTAGCGACAGAAATTACTGACGGAAAACCTACACATTCCGTCGGTAAGTTAAGTTAGCGACGAAATTTACCGATGGATAAAGACATCAGAGAAACGGCCGTAGGTAATAATTTGCGATGAATAACAAAAATTTCGTTGCAAATTTACCAACGGACATTTTTTGTTTGTAATGTCTTCGGTCGGTAAGGTTGCCGTCGGACAAATCTTGTCCGTCGATAACTTTACCGATAAAATTGGTTATTCCGTCGGTAAGTTAATGACAACATTACCGACGGTCATTGGTTCACTCGGTAAATTTACTAAAACTGTTTTTTAAATTCCCTGCATTAAATTTTATTTGATGATCTTATGGTTGATTATTTGTTATGCGTTATCTATTGATAATATTTTGATTTGTTTCTACATTTAATTTGTCAAAACAGAAAGTTGATTAATAATATAAAGTAAAAATTATCTTAATTGATAATAAAAAATTATTTTGTACATAATAAGTATTTGTAATTCATACGAAATGAATACAAGTATGCTAGTCATCTGGTGACCACGAATGCTCTAATTGTTGCGATGAGGTGCTACTCCTCTCCTTCAACTCATCTACCTCATTTCGGAGCTAAACTATATATTCCATCGACTGTTGCAATTGAGTTGCCAATGTCTGCACTGTGCTCTGAAGCTTATGGACTTCATTGGGTGTAGACCGCTTATTAGATGCTGTTGTACTGAATGTGGAGGATTGTGAATAACATGTGTTCGAAAATGAACTTAAGCTGAATATCCTTTTACGACAGTTCCTATCACCCACTACATGAAGATATTTTTAAGACCCATTAACATCTTCAGACTGCTGAGATAGTCATTGAATGTTTTCTTGTATTTGGTCCTATCAGAAGGCAATGTTTATGTTAATAAGTGATAATTATTAAGCATTAATATTAAATCATAAATTTCACATACATTTAGCCTCTACATCGGGTATTGACGAAGGCCACATCGTCATGCTTTTTAGTGTGAGCGTGCAAAAAGAGCTAACGAGGTGTAGGCTTCGTGCCCATAGACTTTTCCTGCATCAGAATAAAATGTTATAAGTAAACTATAATTTATAAAAATTTCCTCTATTTTTATGATATTTACCCTATGATGAATAAAGAAAATAACCTAACAACATAGTCATATATGGCACCAGACATTTATAACATTATCATTCTTCATAATACACATATTTTTATTCCAAAATTCACACATCAAATTAAATTAAAATACATCAAAGTAAAAAAATCATAATATAAATGTAAAGTGTAGCTACTTACAAGTCTCTATGCATGCTCGTGGTGGGTAATAGATCTTTTAGTATGTATAGGAAGACTCTCTCTCCTTGGTCCTCTATGTCTGTTGGTAGAATTACGCTTTGAAATGGACATTGGCAACAACTCCATATTTGTTCAGAAATATGAGGCGGTCGTGCACCAGTCTTGTATATTGCACCAACAAAGTCTCGATAACGTGTACGGGCTCGTTTCTCCCATATTTTATAAATGACCACGTCAAATTTGGAATCCTAAAAAAATTCTTTCTGAAATAAAAGGAAAAGCATACGATAAATACTTATAATGTAATAATATTTATCTAATTAATGTATAAAAATTAATTAAAAAACTAAAAAATATTTTTTTGTACCTCAAACTCCTGCTAGTAAAACTTATTTGTTACCTGAGAGATATTCTTCCATATATAACCCTCAAGATAAATCTTCTCCTTAAATTTAGATGTCATGTTTCTTAAGTACGATCCAGAGGAAATCAACCTAATATAAAAACAATTAATTTTATACCATTTTTTAAAGTTACACCTATAATTTAATTATAAACATATGGTGTTTCATGTATTTTCACTTACAGATTGTTGATAATTGTGACGTAAGTTCTTCCATCAGCTTCCTCAACTCTAGGCTGGACGCTGCCTCTTTCATTCGCATCGTATACCCCTGATATCTCTATCAGTATAGGGGTGGTGGATGGTATAGCAACAGGTATGGTAGGTGATGCCTCATTTACAAGTGTAGTAGCTGGAGGTACAGAATCTGATTCGGTTGCAACTGCAAAATGTGATGCTTCACCTGGACAATGACTGACTCCAAATCGTGGTCTGATCTTTGGTCGTATCATATCCTATTTTCTCTTTGGTGGCATATTTCAACTTGAAATTCATATTTGATTGAATATTCCAGAAATATAACAATTTTAATTCAATATTTTACAATATATTGAAAAGGAAATAATTGATTTGTTGAATATAATATTGTATTACAAATACAAACTAATCGCTATCAACACTTAATTGTAAATTGAAATCATCATCTTCTTCTTTTTCTGAATAATTAGAATCTAACTCAGGCTCCTCTTCAGATCTCTCGCCCTCCTCATCCTCTCTAGATGAAATTTCAACATATTCATTGTTTGGATTGTTCAAAGGTTCATTCTCGTCATATGTAACATATGCATTTATTTCCTAAACATCTTCCTAAAACGCTTCACTTTCAATTCTATATTCTCCTTTTCCATGTGATTCAAAAACACCTCTAGGTTTAACTTTGTAAATGGCCAACCAATCTGACCTATCTCGTCGTAAGCTGGGAAAAGGGATATAATACACCTGGATCTCTTGCATTGCCAACACAAAAGGTTCAAATTGTTTAAATCTTCTTCGCTTGTTGATTTCAACTAGATTATATTAGCTTTGCACTTTTATACCAACATTTGGAGTTGGATCAAACCATTCATACTTAGATATCACACTTCACTTTATTGGTAATACAGGGTATACAATTTTAAGTATCTCAATAATTTTACCATAGTAATCCATCAATTCTCCCTATTGCCATGCTATGACCATGATATTTTGTATGATAATGTATCCATTAACGAAATACACCGGATACAATTTAACAGTTCACAAAGGTCCCTTCGCAAGATCACATATGAACTTGTTCTCTATTGGATTTTCTAAGGCCTACATAAAAGAAATTATCAACAGGCAAACCAAGACCCCTGATAAGTTTCTTCACATTGTAAAAACTATCAACCATTGTATGATTAGGAGGCAATAATTCATTATATCATCCAAGAATTTTATCAAAACTACGATATGCCCTTCAGACTTTAAGTTCAATATTCAAGCAATTGAAGACAATTGAATCATTGTCTCACAATTTGGCATGTGGGTTTCGTTCTGTTTTAAGATTTTCTATATTTTCCTGAAAGGTGTAACCGACTGCATCATAAATCATTTACATGTAAGAATTTTCATTTGCATCCACATTATTTGTTCTAAATCCAATCCCCCTCTAAACTCATCCACATTAACTGACGAGTGTACTTCTTCCCCTTGAAGTGCTACAAATCAATGGCTCCCTATATTGTGTCCGCTCAAAATAATTTGGGAAAAACCTTTTCTCAACAAATGCCCATTCACTTCATCAATAGGAAGGAAAAGAATGTGTTTGCACTTTTTACATGGACATCTGATATTCCGGTCATCCATATATGCAGGTTGAGAATATGCATGATGAATAAAAACTTCAACTCCCTCAACAAACTTAGGATTAACGAAACCATCAGGTGTTAATCGTCTATACATCCAAGATTTATCAACATTACTCATTTATGTAAAACTGTTAATTTAAAAGAGTGATTTCATAGTTAGTATCCTTCATGTCCCCTAAGTTTACAGAATATCTAAACTTTACACAACTTCCCTTAAGTATTAATCAATCGAATTAATCACCTATAATTAATTTCAATACTATGGTATATGGCATTGTTTACACCTGTAAATGAAGAAAGCAAGTTCTTGTTGTGACTCCTAGGTTTGTGAAAATTTTCACCGATAAACCTCGCGGGAGCTGCGTCACAAGTTTCCAGCCTATATATCATCCTAAGTGTACGATTTATTATGCAAAGATCTATCTTGTCTATTAAACGTATCAATTTCTTGTGTCAATACTAAGTCTGCATTAATCACATTGAAGTTGAAATATTTATGTTTGAATTTATCACCTACAATTGATTTCAATACTATTGTACGTGGCATTGTTTGCATCTGTGAATCAAGAAAGCAAG
>JAOQMS010000003.1:5108403-5119313 GCA_027563885.1 Erythroxylum longipes | reverse complement strand
TATAATTAATTATCAATTTTATATTATAATAATTAATAAATAACTTAAGTAAATCAAAAATTTGTAATTAATGTAAAAGATAGTAGATTTAATTTCCTACAATTATTAACTTATTAACTTTTCATTTAAATATTTTTGTATAATTTACGGGTAATTTCATGTTACATTTTACTATAAAAAATTTTGTTATAATTTATAATTTATGAAAATTTAAAAATACAACAACAATTTTTTAAAACTTTTTAAAAAAAATTTGAAAATAAATTAAATGCTCGGGCCTACTAAAGCCCAATGGGCGGCCCATGACCTGGGCTGGCTCGGCGGGTCGATAAAACAAGGCCCGCCTAAGGCCCACGGGCCGTTTTTGGCCCACCAGGCCGAGCCACGGCTTAGGCCATTCTGGCCTGCCTGCTTTTTTTTCAATTGGTCGGGCCGGCCTATTGACATCCCTAACCATAATTAGGTTATTCCTATGCATTTGTTTAATGAGCCAACACTCTATGCCACATAGCTTGACAAAGTTTATATAGACAACAATTGTTCCAAGATGATAACTAAATTACTTTTTAAAAGGAATTTTGAAGATTCCTTTCAAAGAGTCAGTATGATGGTATTAAGTCAGTAGAAATTTGTTGATCACTCCATAATTATGAGTCAAAAAATATTAATTGGTTTAGTAATGAATTCATTGGGAATTCTAAAGGTTGTTCATTTATGAGAAAATATTGGTCATACGTAGAAAAATATTAGTTATGTATAGGAAAATAAATGTTCAAATATTGAAAATTTTTAACACTATTTGAAAACTTTTGAAAGACTTCCCAAGCCATATATATGGAGGAGAACATATATCTTTCATAAATTCATACCAACCAAGAGAAAAATTATCCTAAAACCAAGAAGTTTGAGAATTTATTTATGTCTCTCAAACTTGAGCATATGTTGCATAAAATTATGTGAGAGAGATACTCACTATAATCCTATTTTGATATAGAAGAAGTTCTACAAAAGATGAGGACAATCATTAAGACATTGCTGGAAGTTAAGGCCTATACTAAACTTGTTGGTTGTTGTTTTATCTATGAGTTTGGTGTAATGGTGTTTTAAAAGGGTTAAAAGTTATAATTAACAATGGAAAATGGGTTAAGTTAGCCCAAACTCTCTATAACTCAACTTAATATGAAGTTTAAATATGTTCAAGTTTTGTGTATAATTAAAATTTTTTTAACTTATTTCTTGAAGACAAAGAAGTCCTAAACAAGTTTAAAATGTAAATACAAAAGATTAGAATTTTTTTATATAAAAATTTAGGTCAATTTTTGATTATGGGAATTTTTTAATTTTTATTTGTTAATTTTGAGTTTGACTCAGTTACATCTCAAATCTTTCAAGTAAAATTTTTTATGTCTTTTCCTTTTATATTTTAATGATAATAATGCATTCAACTTAATGGCATTGGTTACCTCTCAAAAAATTGAAGAAGAAAATTTAATAACATTGATTCACTTTTTCTTATTTTTGTAATAATGATATACTCTTAACAATTAAGTAACTTATGGGTAAAAAGGGACAAATCTGAAACCCAAATTTGTTGTTTTAGCTTTGATAATCTTAAACATTGTCGGTGTTACAAAGGTTTTCATGGACACCGAACTTATACTAAAATTGTGCTTACTCTTTTATACGAAAATCTCATTTAAGTTCATTTAAACAAAACTCAACTTTCTCACGTAATCGTTGGCCAACAAAATTTTGTTCTTAAATACCTCACGATTATCAAAGTGCTTAACTCTCGTACTTGAGTAAGAATACTATGAAAATATTCAATAACAATAAGCAAAAATAAACACACAAGAGCTTGGATAAAGCCAACCTTTATTACTTTCTCAAAAGTATAACAAGAAATGCTCTCTCTCAATGTGTTCCCTTCTCCTTTATCGCTCTCCCCTTAGGAGCAAGACTTCAATAAGTTATTTATAGACACTTTTGCCCTTACAATTCATAATCCAAATTAAAATGAACTAACTAGATCGTCTATATCCTTATTAGATTACATCACACTAACCAATTGGATGACACTCTCATCTAAATATATCTTTATCTAATTGGATTTAGTTATATCACAACTAATAAGATAAGAGATTACATCCATATTTATGAAGAACTCTACTATCTTCAAATGATCCTGTCACATGGTTTTATCTTTTAGAGTTGATGTATATCTACTGTGATCTTATCTGCTACATCATCCAAGATCTCTTCTTGATTTCTATCTATTGATGATGAGTCATCCAAACCCAAAGTCTTTCATAGCATATTGATCTTTCGTCAAGTTCATTAGTCATGATCTGTCTATTTCAACACACATTAATTCCTTAGAGCTCTCATTTGTCTCCCTCGTGCATGTGATTTAATTAGCCTTCAATCCAAGGTCCATTTCAAGCTATATTTTGGTCTCACACCTGAATTTTGTACCTCGTCGAAAATTTTCACCAATATGCACCAACGAATGCTAACACTTGACAATGTCTATTTTCTTGCCTACTTTTATTTGCCTTGTTCTATAGTCCTGAGTGTCAAACTTTGGTCCAAGTTCGTCAATACTTAGGATGAAATTTTTATTAATTAAATTAAGCTAAGAGTATAAGAAGATTATGTGTTGTGTTATGACAATTAAACTCCTATTTACTTGGACAAAAATCCAGGCTTTCACTTTCGATTAAAACATATCACTGCTCGTTATCATTAGATGTGAGATATGTTTAGAAGAAAAGCATTTATAGCTTGACAAAGTTCGTAATATAAAAGTAACTAACAATACCCAACAAGAGTCCCACTAAAACGCAAGGTTTGGAGAGATCTAGAAGTACGTAGCCTTACCCTTATCAAATAGAGAGGTTGTTTATGATAGGCCAACATGTAATACAAAATAATGATAATATGAAATATAAATAAATACGTAAAAATAAAAATAAAACATGTAATGCAATACATAATACATTAATCATAGAACATGTAAAGATTGACAACAAAAGATAAAATAAGTAAATAAATACACAAAAAAGAAAAGTATAAGAATAAATCAAATCAGTCATTACAATAAAGTAATTCGACTAGAAGGGAAATATTACGTAATCAAAATATTAAGGCTAACTATAAAATGAAAGACTCAAAAGGAAATTCTTAAAAAACTTAAAAGAGAACGAGAAAGACCTCTTTATGTGAGATCCTCGAATCATATCCTAGTAGGCCAAAGTTTTTTATTGTGAGTCATGTTTTTGATAATTTCTAGTAGAGTCATATCATTCTTAATCATTTCCTCCAATTTCTTCTTAGGCCTTCCTTTTTTCTTTTATGTTTTCTAAGTAATATTTTCTCACATCCTCTCACTGGAGCATCAAAGTTTCTCCTTTTAACATGCCTGAAATATCTAAGTCTCATTTTTTTTAATTTTTCATTAATACTAGCCACCTTTAATTTGCCTCTTACTAATAAATTCTTGACCTTATCTCTTTTAGTAACATTACACATCCAACATATCATAATCATCTCCACCATCATTAGCTTATTACTATGCATTTGTTTAATGAGCCAACAATCTATGCCATATGTCTTGACAAAGTTTATATAGACAACAATTGTTCCAAGACGATAACTAAATTACCTTTTAAAAGGAATTTTGAAGATTATTTTCAAAGAGTCAATATGATGGTATAATTAACAATGGAAAATGGGTTGATCTAGCCCAACCTCTCTATAACTCAGCCTAATATGAAGTTTAAATATATTCAAATTTTTGTGTATGCTTAAAAATTTTAAACTTGTTTCTTGAAGACAAACCGGTCCTAAATAAGTTTAAAATGTAAAGACAAAAGATTAGGATTTATTATATAAAAATTTAGGTCAATTTTTTATTACGTGAATTTTTTAAATTTTATTTGTTAATTTTGAGTTTGATTCAGTTCAAGTAAAATTTTTTATATCTTTTCCTTTTATTTTTTAATGATAATATTGCGTTCAACTTAATGGCATTGGTTACCTCTTAAAAAAATTGAAGAAGAAAACTTAGTAGCATTGATTCATTTTTTCTTATTTTTGTGATAATGATACACTTTTAACAATTAAGTAACTTATGGGTAAAAATGGACCATAAATCTGAAACCCAAATTTGTTGTTTTAGCTTTGATAGTCTTAAACATTGTAGGTGTTACAAAGGTTTTTATAGACACCGAAGTTATACCAAAATTGTGCCTACTTTTTTGTATGACAATCTCACTTAAGTTCATTTAAACAAAACTCAGCTTTCTCACATGATCGTTGACCAACAAAATTTTGTTCTCGAATACCTTACGATTATCGAAGTGTTTAACTCTCATTTTCGAGTAAGAATACTATGAAAATATTCAATAACAATAGGCAAAAATAAACACACAAGAGCTAGGATAAAAGCTAACCTTTATTTCTTTCCCAAAAGTATAACAAGAAATGCTCTCTCTGAATGTGCTCCCTTCCCCTTTATCATTCTCCCCTTAGAAGCAAGTACAATTCATAATCCAAATTTAAATGAACTAATTAGATCGTCTTTATCCTTATTAGATTACATCACACTAACCAATTGGATGACACGCTCATCTAAATAAATCTTTATCTAATAGTATTTAACTACATCACAACTAATAAGATAGGAGATTACATCCATATCTATAAAAAACTCTACTATCTTCAAATAATCCTCTCACATGATTTTATCTTTTAGAGTTGATGTATATCTGCTGCGATTTTATCCGCCACACCATCCAAGATCTCTTCTTGATTTCTGTCCATTGATGATGAGTCATCTAAGTCTAAAGTCTTTCATAGCATACTGATCTTCCGTCAAGTCTATTAGTCATGGTCCATCTATTTCAACACATATTAAGTCTTTAGGGCTCTCACTTGTCTCCCTCATGCATGTGATTTAACTAAACTTTAACCCAGGGTCTATTTCAAGCAATATTTTAGTCTCACACTTGAATTTTTTACTTCGTTGAAGATTTTCGCTAATATGCACCAACGAATGCCAACGCTTGACAATGTTTTTTTTTTCATACCTACTTGTTAGTATTTGCCTTGTTCTGTAGTCCTAAGTGTCAAACATTGGTCCAAGTTTGTCAATGCTTGCATGATTCCGCTATTAAAACTTATGGGTCTAATAGTAGGGAAAACTTCTATCCGCAAATAGTAACAATAAAAGAAAATCTATATAGGAGGAAAGAAAAAAAAGATTGAAAATCCGGTGCTTTATTATGAAAAAATTTAACATAAAAGAATAAAATTTGATTATCCTCCCGGTGTAACATGGTTTGGTAGTCTTGACGTCGGAGTACCAAAAACTGCCTCAAATACATTTCAGATTGTAAACTTTTCACATACAGCCAGTTTTCGATTGATCAAACATGGAGATTGATACCCGAGTGATAATTTCTTGGGTGCAGCATATGATAATGACCTGCGACTTTATAACAACATCCTCGAATCAATAACATTACATAACAGTGTGAGGAAAAGTGGGGAACGACAAACTAGAAAAGAAACAATGATGGAGGAGAAAGATGAATTTCAAACTTTATTTTATGGAGACAAGTCCAAGAATGGAGGAGGACAAAACACCTTTTTCATCTGGAGATTGTCACTGCAGCGAAGTCCTCCAAGTTACAAGGAACTCACATAACATTATATATATATATATATATGTAATAATACTGCCTGTAAGCCTCAAAAGCTCCCCTGTTTTCTTTAACAGGGCAATGCATCACTCACGCAGAGGTGATAGTTTCCAAGTTACAGGGTACTATTTACACAACACCTTCAAGCCAGTATATAGTATTAAAAATTGACAGACCAATCAAAATTTTGGTAGACAATGCTAATAGGGCCTCCATCTCCCAAAATATGAGTAAGAAGACCAGCCTTATTTGCATCCAAGAATTTGATTACCCACTTCAGGATATCTTTCTCTTGTCCGAAATCCACACTAAACCTGCAGAGAAAACTACAGAATTCAGACTCTGTTTATGACTTCTCAAATGGAATGAATGTATATGCGGAGATAAACAGACAGACCATTTGAAGATCCTCGTCAGAGAAACTGTTCTCTTTTCCAAGTTCACCTCCACTCCACCAGCTTGGAAGAACTCTCTGGCAGCATATCTCAACTCAGCTTCAATCCCTTGAGGGGTGAAAAATCTCACCACGGGGCTTGACCTTGTCCCATTGCAGAGCCCGAAATGAATCAGGGAGTTCACTTTAGGAGCAGCAACCTTCCAGTTTCAGAACATGAGCAATTATTATATACGTTAAGGAATCATCTGAGGTAGCTAGAGATATGGTGAATAAGAGGATTATATTGTTTACCTCCAAACGTTTGTCCCCATTTCCAAAGGGCTTGACTAAAGAGTAAGGTGATCTTCTGTTGTTTCTGAGGATTCCATTCTTGATGGTATTGAGAGAATATGAATATCCTCCCACAATGTATTGGAAATCACTGTAGAAGGATCTCCTATCTATGGCCCCCTGTGGACTCCCCAATCTGATCACAGCATGGATAGCCATGGCATTGTACAGGTTCAAAAAGAAGGCCAGTTTCTCATTTGGTGAGAGTTCCATCAGGTCAATCCTCTGCAGTTCCTGAGCCCAATTGACATATCTGCAGATAGATAAAGAGTTGGTTTAACGTAAATCACAATAGTTTCAGAGGTACGAATGAGATGGGCAATTACCTTCTGAACTCTTCGCTTTTGCTAATGGCGGCATAGTCAACATGGAGCCTGTCATCAGAAGCATAGGCCTCTAGAATGGCAGACATTATCTTGTAGAGCCTTCTGCCTACTACATTGGCAGGTTTGGGCTCATTGTCGTTGGTAGATCCTCGAAAGTTGAAGACTTTGGGGATATAGGGTTCGTGTTCAAGAAAGCGATAGAAATGGTTTCCATCTTCAAAGTCATTTTCCCTGGAAAGTTTGCAAAAGCAGTAAGAAACCAAATTTAGGTGGAAGGAAGCCATTGCTGCAAGATCAATTGTTTCTTACCCAAAGACATGATGGATAAAGTGTTTGCTGGCCATTTGTTTACCAATCTCTACAGCCTACACACATCATAAGTATCTGTTAGGATCATGAAGCAAGGAATTGTAGCAACTTGCAATAGTTTGATTACAGCTAACTCAAAAATGTCAATCAACTTGGTCCTTTCTAATGGGAACCTGATCGTTTAACTGGAATCAGGTGAAGTTACCAGTTTCATCACTTACCTTAAATCATTAACAATCAAAATTCTGGAGATTTACTTTCAAGCTATGATTCTCATTTGCAGAATCAACCAAGGATTCTTTTCTAATTAAAAAAAGTACCAATTTGAAAGCTTACCCACAACAACTTGTTGATGCCACTATAGTCTTGTCATTAATGGAGAGTAGCAATCAAAACACCAAAAAATCAAAAGCAAAATGAAAAACGCAAGCAAAAGTCAAAGCAAACCGCGTTTACTTTTTCCTCACGGAATTGATGCGGGAAGAGCGGAGCTTCTTCTGTCATTATTATGACTCGCATCTTTCATTATGCTTGCAACTTCCAGGCACTCTTATCATGAATGTATGTATAAATATAAATATAAATAAATGAAAAGAACCAGTAGAAAAAAACCAAAGACAGGAGGAATAAGAGCAAAGCAATGATGTTTACACGCTCAGTTGGTCCAGTGTCTGAAATGTGAAAAATGATTAAGCCTAAGCCTATGAGTCTTAGTGGTCCACTCGCTTATCCTTTTGTCCTTTTTGATTCACCATCTCTATAAAAAGTCACCTATCGTTTATGTTAAGTAATCAATTTGATATACTGACTCTAGCTGGATAAGAGTCCAAAAAAGTAATTTTGTGATAAAAGTAATTTTATATTAATTAACCTAACTGGCCAGATTCTAACTTCCCGCAGGATCACATACATAAAGCAATAGTCATAGTCAACGACTTCGTTAGTCGTTTAACTTTCAAAGAAAAGTCAACCAACATCCAACGGTCAAGAAGAATGGAACAAAATATCATGTATGTGCTTACGCTTTCTCGGTCGCAGTCTACGTGGTGAACCAGGAAATCGATCATGGTGTTTCCGGCGAAGCAGTTCTTGACGAGTTTCATCTTCATCAAACGGTCTTGGATTGGCAGCTTCTGTCTCAGCAGTCTCACAGCTGTTAAAATCTCGTCCGTCGACTCCTCCTCATCAGGGTCGTCGAAACCGTACACCGGCGACGAAGGGGCTTCGCCGGAGCACTTGTCGCTCAGCAACTCCTTTAATCTTTGATCAAAAGTCCCGCTGTTCCTTAACGAGTTCAGCGCCACTAGTCCTCCGAACAACTTCTCGTTGAAGAAAATCTGCGGCACTTGAGAGGTTCCTGTCCTTTGTATCAACTCCTTTTCCCTTTGTGGGTACACGTCAACGTTGATCTCTACGAACCTTAAACCTCTCTGTCTTAGAAATGTCCGAACCGCAGTGCAGTCTCTGCAGTTTGACCTGGAAAAGAAACTTATGCGACCTTTCAGTGTTTCTTGTTGTAACTCGTTGTCGTTTTTGATCCTCACGACCACGTTGATGCCCGGGATGTTGATCTCCGTGACGTCGGAATTTACAGGTCTTGTTTTCTGGTCATTGATTACCATCTCCTCTTTTAGCGATGACAAGCGCTTAGCGATGGAAGCCGACAAGCTGTTGCTCCGCTCTTTAAAGAATTTCCCAATAGAAGAAGGCACGTCCACGGACAGACTCTCCGAGAAGGATTTGGATCGAATCGGACCTTCCACAACGCCGTTTTGGTTTGATACAAGACCTGGAGGCGCCTCTGGCTTTGGAAGCTGCGAGTGAGGCTGGATTACGAGTTCATTAGCACCGTGTGTTTCGTGCTCAACTGGGAAGTCTCCCTTTTGCGGTGGCAAGCTTTGAACGTCGTTTCCACACATCTCGGATTTTGAATCTTCGTCAACGGTAACCTGGCCAACAACTTTTTCCTCTACTTCTTCTGGGGTTGATTGATATTGTTCTTGATCTTGATGATGATGGTAAGGCTTTAAACTGTCTGGTGAAGAGGTAGGTTGATGATGACGAAGACTCTGACACTGCTCAAAATTCTGTACTTTGGAGTCCTCTTGTGAAAAATATATGGATTCAGATAGATTTTCATCAAGGGGGAATCTTGTTGTTGTCGTTGGAACGTTACCGTTAACGTTAAAACTAACATTAACGTTGTTGATGTTGTTGGGATATAAGCCGGAGGTTGATATGATATTGGCTTCTCCGATCGATGGAGCCATCTCTTTTTCTATATTTCTTGTAACAAGAACGCGTATATCTCTAACAACACACACAAATATAAGATTCTACACAATAAAGATGTTTGGGAAGAGAAAAGACAAGAGGACTAGATGATATGGAAAGAGACGGGGAGAAAGATCAATCTACTCCTGATAGAGATCGATGAAATCGGAGAGGTTTTAAGGTACGAATATATATATAATGTTATCGTGGAGGAGGGACCAAGATTTCTATTTTGTAAAGATTTTATCTTCATATTCTCTAGCCAATGCCGGCCGGAGGCAATTGTCGTTGACCCCGCCGTTAATTAAAATTAAATTACGAGAATGCAGCAACTGAAATAACTGATGTACCCTCCATGGAGATTGGAACAACAAGGGCTTTGATGTAATGTACCATGTTGCCGCAATCGCCGTTAGTTTATTTTAGTCAAGGTCTGACTTGGCCCTAAATGTTTTGATGTTGCAAAGACTAACTCAACAAGCGTTGGTGACTGGTGAGTAGATAATGCGGAAAAATCTGTGGGTTGGTGGTGGGTATCTAGTATCTTGCAGGCATGTGTCATGGGAATGCAATCCAATTGGCACGTCCCATGTAATGTGGATTACTACCTAATGAAATAATATTTTCCGAAATTTCAAGAACTAGGTTTAATGTTGTCTTTGAAGTTTGAACCTGTCCAAAAACGAGTGTTTGGAGTTCATGACTTTGAACAAGTGCGAGACTAGTGGTGGTGGGATCAAGAAGTACCTTTCGGTAGGAATGGATCTAAAACCAATCCCATTGAATTTCAGTTTTTAATTGACCTGGAAATCTTGGAGTCCATGGAGTTGGTTTTCCCCGAAGGTTCAGGAGTGGTTCCAATTGGGAATGTATCTCAATATTTTGAATGAGACAACTCCTAACTCAAAGATCCTATGTTTTAAAAATTGAGTAGATTTCCGTGAAAATTTTAGATGGATTAATTTTTTCAACTTTTCGGTTTAATTTAGTTTAATAATATTTATTATAAAAAAACTGATCAGTTTATTATTTAATCGGTTAATTTTTCATGAATTAATTAATTTTTATAAACTAAAATAAATTGATTAATTTTTATTTAACAGTATTTTTTTTCAATTAAATTTTAAATTTTGATGGATAGGGATATTTTTCTTCAATTATTTTTCAAATTCTTTAATCTTTAACCATTTATATTACGATGTAATACCAATTGAACCTTTTAAATCTGGGGTCGTTTGGTTCTACTTCTGTTTTGTAGTAATTTTCAGTTTGAGTTTTCTATTTTTTTTTTGTTTTTCTTTCAAACAAAAACAAAAACCTGTCTGGTTGTTAATGTTAATGTAGTTATATTTTTATCACGAATAATAATTACATATTAGATAAAACTTAAAGATAAATTATTTTTATTTAAATAAATTTCTTTAATCTCTTATATAATATTTATTAACAAATTATTAATAAAGTTATGTTATTTTCATAAAATAAACAATTCAAAAATTAAAATTTTATTATAAATTAATATTAATTTGAAATATATTTTAATTATTAAATCAAATTTTATTTGAATAT
>JAOQMS010000003.1:5093002-5103495 GCA_027563885.1 Erythroxylum longipes | reverse complement strand
TTAGATTATTCACAATTTTTATTAATAATTAAATAATATATATTTAAATGATAGTAAATTAGATTATGAAAAAAAACAAAAACAAGAAATAAAAACTATTTTTTATGGTTTTCATAAATTTTGAAAACAGGAAGAAACTAAAACCAAAAATTAAAACTGAAAAATCAAATAAACAGGTTTTTTTATTGAATTTGAAAACAAAAACAAAAAATAAAAATAGAAACAAGCACCCGTAAGTTCCGATTTAACTTTTGGTATCGTTTGAAAAATATTGGAAAAAAACACAAAATTTAAAGACTTTGACAATAGTTTGCAACTGACGTTTGCTAATTTCCGCTTAAATTCTAATAATTGTAGTTAGATATTTTATGGCTCCCAGTTTTTTCTTTTCTAAAATTAAATTTGATGATTCCGAAATCATAAAGAAATTAATTTTCCTAAAAGTTTTTCGTAAAATATAAGTAAATTAATAAATAGCTATTAATTACAAATATCCTAAAAAATTTAAACCTAATTTATAATCATTTTGTTAATTATTTTACTTTTTAATAATAATTATTATTAAAATAAATCAAACTAAAAAAAATAAAAACTAAAAAAAAGATGGTTTTTTATTATTGCTATCAACAATGTCTCTATTATTTAACGGGTTAACCTTGTGTTTTGCCCCTTTTGGGCCCGAAAATTGGGCCATGGACTCGAGCTCTCTTATTTTGCAATTCTTTGTTCAGTACTTTCCTACCCTTCATACTCGCGCCTCCTGTACGTCGAAACTCCGCCACTCTTTCTCTCTCTTTCGCTCTCTGCTTTCACGCTTACCGTCCTTCCGCGGTTGTTAAACTGTTAAAAAACAAACGTCAAGACGGAGCAAGAATTGTTGCAGATTTTCTTGAATATTTGAAGAAGAACAAGGTTTTAAGTTAGGGTTTCGTATTTACAGGTACTGTATGAATTTTGAAGTTTTGATCTTTGATGATGAAACTTACTTCAAATGTCTTGAATGTGCTGGTTTTGTGAGTTTATTATTGGGTTTCGCTTTTTTACTAATTTGCATTGCAAGTTCTCAAGTTCTAGCCATCAACTTCAACTGACAGGTACCTCAAGCGAATTTGCTTTTAAGAAATTAATTCGCATTTGCATAATCAGAATGGTGAATCATTGCTTTTCACTTGATTCATTGAATTTTGTCCCCTTGAAGACGTTAGTGAATTTAGTAAGCTGAATGTTTTTGTTGTCATTTGGAGCTACAAGACTGTTTAGTGTTTTATGTTTTTGGGGTGTCGGTTGATGAAAATGGTAGTTGAGTGTAATTGTTCTGAAAATGACAGAGTTCTCTATCTGTAATGGCATAAAAAGAGTAACACATTTCCTGCTATTTTGATTCTACTTATGGATCTAAATCTTTACCCAATTTTTTACTCTAAATCTCCCTTTCGAGCCCACAGTTAACTCTTTCTGTCTACATTTATACTTGTGTGCAACAGTATAGGAAAAGGTTGTAAAGATGAACAAGAAGGAGATACTAAAGCTGGCAAAAGGATTCAGGGGCAGAGCTAAGAATTGCATAAGGATAGCGAGGGAGAGAGTGGAGAAAGCATTGCAATATTCCTATAGAGATCGGCGCAATAAGAAGCGAGACATGCGCTCTCTATGGATCCAACGCATAAATGCCGGAACTCGCCAACATGGGGTATGTTTCTTCATTTGTTTATTTGTTTTTGTTCTCTTGGCTAATTTTTTTAAAATAATTAATTGTTTAGAGCTATATATAATGAGAAGGATTCTCCAATACTTAGGTACTTTAGAAATCAGACCACTTGTCTTGCAATTTTAAAGAACTTAATCAACTGTTTTCCTTGCCATGGTCAGGAACTAAGAGGATTTCTAGTCTCTTTTCCGTGCCTTACTTTGCTTTAAGCTCCTAGGTTAAAGTGAATGGTTACATTTTTATGTATTGCTGTGGGGCAAGGGAAATGCATGCTTTATGTATAACAAGAAAGATTGCTTCAGAAAAGTAAGTTTATAGGCTGAAAGTCTAGCCAACTCATTGTCCTAGGAGTTCAAGTATATCTCAACATTGAAAAGCCATATTTTTAGTAATTGAATCAGAATAACTGAAGTCGTAAATTTTCAAACTCTACTAAGCTAATATCAAATTTCATGACTTCGCTATTACTTTAGCCGTGGATTTCTACAAAATCAAATAGTATTCCATACCATTTCTTTTCTCCAAAATTAAGTGCAAATGTTGGTACAATGGTGGATACATTCATGTAAAAATTGAAAATTGGGGTTTGCTCAACCAACTGGTAGGAATCTGATGGATTAATTGGATGAAGATTCCACTATAGCCAGGATAGCTAAATGCATAGCCTAAGTATTCACTCATATATCTTGTATATTACCTTTCTTCTTCTACTTCATATTTTGCCTTTCCTCTCCCTTTGATTGCATACTGGAGCAGATCATAGGTGATATTCAAATTAATACTTTTTCATACAACCTTAACTTACGTCATTTGTCAGGTTAATTATGGAAACTTCATGCACGGGCTTATGAAGGAGAACGTTCAGCTGAACAGGAAAGTTTTGTCAGAGCTATCAATGCATGAACCGCACAGTTTCAAGGCCCTGGTCGATATCGCTCGTAATGCATTTCCTGGAAATAAAAATGTTGTGTTTCCTCCTCGAAAGGTTGACGTTTCACTCAATGCATAATTTCTCATTTTGGTAACGCGCCACCTTTCAGGGATTGCATGAAGCACGTCTTTTAAGCCAAATTGCTTACATTACCTTCGTGCGAATACTGGAGCTGAAATTTTAAGAACCACTTAGCTGATGTAACTTTAATTTGCTATTATGTTTCATGCATCTTTAGTTAGATAATTACTTCAAATTAGAGCCTTTTGGTAGCAACTTAAAGTTTGCAGTATGAGAACATGTGTTTAAAGCTCTGATGAGAAACAATAATTAGATAAATGCTTTCAATGATTTCTGTTATTCCATCTTTCAAAACCACCGTTGTTATTGTTCTGCATCTTGATCTATATCTGACTTTTCCTTCCTATTTGTTCGTTCAACTACAACAATTGGCCGCCGGTGGCTCGTAGGACCTCACGGTCCTCACCTGATGCAAGTTCATGGCAATTGACGAACGATAAACTTACATTTTGACCCTCTACTCGGGCTTTAATGATTTTCATTATATGCAGTTTGGACCATGCCATGCCTCATCCAGAAAGAGAGCGCTATGTTTGACTTGACAAAGTAGCGTTACACCAATTTAAATTTATGAAAACAAGTCTGTTATTTTTTAATACCTAAAAGTATGTGATCAGTAGGGATGATAATAGTCGAGTCCAGTTTAATTGAGGATTTGAAAATTTTTATCAGAGTAATAAATATGAAAAATTAGTTAAATTGTTCTAAAATTAATAAGTCAAATTAATTATGGTTGAAATCAAATTCAAATTTAAAATAAAATTTTAAATCCAGGCTCAAACCTTAAATAGCTAATTTTTTATTTATTATAAACAATGATCATTAACATTCCAATTTAACTTCTAATTTTTTTGCAGCAGAACCTGTTTGTTTTCATTTTTATTTTTATTTTTTTTGGGTTTGAGTTTTTAGTTTATATTTTTGTTTTGATTTTTTAGTTTTCAAAATTATGAAAACTATAAAAATTAAATTTTGTTTTTATTTTTTAAATCTAATTTATTATCAACTATACGTATATTATTTAATATATTAATTTTTAATAAGAATCATGAGTAATTTAATTTTTTGTAATTATTTAATTTTTTGTAATTAAAATAAATAAATAAAATAAAATTATTATTATCTTCAAATACATAAATTTCAAATAAAAATTGATTTAATAATTAAATATATTTAAAATAAATATTTATTTACAAATTTTAATTTTAAAATTATTTTTAATAATTAAACTAAATTTATTAATAAATATTATATAAGATATTAAAATAAATTTATTTAATAAAAATAATTTATTTTTAAGTTTTATCTGATATATACTTGTCATCAATGATAAAAATATAACGATATTAACAACCAAATAAAATTTTCTTTTTATTTAAAAGAAAAACAAAAACTAAAATGTACAATAAAAAAACAAATATAAATCTGAACAGTCCTTTAATTAACGATTTTATTTTGTAGACATAATTGGTTATTGTTAATTTTCATAACGCCAATCTTGTTACATCATAAAAAATAATCTCCATACATATTTAACACAAACTATATTTATTGTTATGTTCAGGATTAAAAGACCTTTCTTACTAAGCAGGTTTGGTGGGTTGCAATGAGGCAGCGGGAGAGAGCAACAAAATTGTAGGAAAAAATGACTCGGAATTCCAAGAAAAAGAGGATTACATCATAATGCTATATCTGACCTTAATCAAGGCCAAATAATGATTTTGGTTAACATGCGCTGAGTTGGTGTTGCAATACAAAATTCATAACAAAAATTCTCATCAGGCAAAACTGAAAGCTGATTGCTACCTCAAGTCATACATTTCTAACCTCTCATTTTTTCCTAAATTTCTTGGACTTCTTACCTTTGATGCCTAAATACTTCTCAACATCTTCCTCAACATCACCTCCTCCGCCCTTCCTCTTCCTGCCTCCAGTTTCCTTAATTTTCTGCGCAAGTTTAAAAATGATTGTAAGTTAACAGGAACACAATGGCTTGATACAAAATTTATAATATGAAAGAAAAACATCCTGGTTAACATAAACATAGAATCAATAACATGACAAGCAAATAACTCAATGGCCAAATAATAACTTCCATAGTAAACCACATGCAAACAAGTTGAATATCTTAAATAAAACTCTAAAGGCACATGATGTTCCAAATTTGACCAGCGAATGCGGAAGAAAGATCCAGATGATATATCAATAAACATGGAAAAAAGAGTGGGCAACTGCAACATTTTTTCTGGTTTATTCCGACGGAGCAGTATGTGGGGAAAGGTTATACTTTTGTTGGGCATATGTGAGTGAAGTTGATATTCAATCAAAAGATTAGCGTTAGAACTCAGAAACAGTACCATTGCGGCAATTCTTTTGGCTTCTGACACACGATCCTGCAATAGCAAGACTTCCTCCTCTTGAGCAGGAAATTCAGGTAACTTTTTACCTGAAACAGAGTAAACTGTCAGTGCTCTTCCTTATATACCAAGAGACAAACGAGTAAAATATCAGTGCAATCAGTTTAAATCTCAATTCCTCGTTGAGACATCATTAAATGTCCTGTTTACCTATAAGCTTTTCTATCTGTAAGTACCACTCCAGTTCATACTGATTCACTAATGAGATAGCTATGCCAGATCGTCCGGCACGAGCTGTTCTTCCAACACGATGAATGTAATCCTGCAATTCACAGAAATATTATTGCAAAATAGATGTTCTAAGAGTAATGCTAAATTTTTACTAAGAGTGCAAAGCCAGTTATAGATAGAATTATTTGTGTACATCACTAGCAACTTCAGGAAGAAAGGGAAAATATGTTTGCATCTTTTCTGAAAATGATGCACCTTAGGTTTTATTCCAAGTACGAGAACAAATAACCTCAAAATTCTACAGTGTAAATCAGTGTCATTGGAATATGCCACACAATTAAAACACATCAAAACTTTACTGTGGTCAATTTACGATATTGTCACATAATATTCTGATGATCTGACTGTAATCAGATTATATTGATTAGATAGCATTATCTTAGGATTATTTCCTTTTTTTGTATAGATTCTCTATCCTAGTTTTCAGTATCTCCTATTCATGTATATATTTACTACATTCTCTAAGGAATAAAGATATAGAGCAAAACAGCTCTTATTCACATTTACAAATTTTCTTCACCGAATTAGAAGCACCACCTTTTTAGTTAACAACGAATAAGTTTATCAATTTATCAGTACGTAATCAACATTGACTCAGTTACTCTAATTAGTAGCAAGAGTTTGAACTTTTAAGAAATTGAAAACCACAGTATACTACTTCCACCCTTGTATAGACAATATAAAAGAAGCAAGGCAGACCTTGGAGTTCGTTGGGATGTCATAATTAATAACCATATCAACAGATGGAATATCCAATCCTCTACTTGCAACATCAGTGCATGTAAGAACATTGCACTCTCCAGCTTTGAACTTATTTAAGGCTCCAAGTCTCTTTGACTGTCACGAGAAGGCAAAAAGAAAATTAGGGTAATTTTAACCAAGCAAAACACAAGTAGATTAAGAAGTACCTGGGTCATATGCCCATTAATAGGAATTGCCCGTAAGCCAAGATTACGAAGAGCCAGAGCCAAAAAAGTAGTTGCATCACAAGTTCGAGTGAAAACCATGGAAGTGCTTCCAGACATCTCAGTCAAGATGTATACGAGATAGCAATCCTACAAGCATGGTAAACATATAACTCAAAACAGATAATTTTCACTAAATTGAAGTATGTTAAGCAATTTTTGCTCCAGGGTTCCTATTGGTAATAAAGATTGTTAATTATAAGAGCTGCAACAATTTTTCTACCTTCTTCTCATTAAATTATGAGATTAACAGAACAAAGTTCACAGGAACTATCAAAAATTATTATTAGAGAGGAATACAAAAGCTTCACCACTAGGTTGATCTAAATCCCAGGTAAGTAAAAGAATGCCAATTATTTTGTAGATATTGGTTATAAGGGGGGTCTAAAGATATGGCAACTCATATTATAGACATCACATGTGATTTCACAAAATAATTAACCTCATCTCCTTCAGTGAACTAAAAAAAAAAGAAATAAGGTCATTAAGACTATAGCTATGAAATGGCTGTATCTTACAGTCCATAACCAATCAGAATTTTGCATCTAAAAACAATTTGTCTTTCCCTTCTCTTTTTCATGTATCAAGAGAAGAAACAATACACACCTTGTACTTTGCAGGAAGAAAGCGATACTGCTGTTTTAGTGTGTCAACAGTGGAATACTTAGAAGCTGCTTCTATCTGAAAAAAATTGAATTATTCACAAGCATTACTAGGTATGAGAACGAACATGGGAAGAATGCATTGATGGAAAAGCTGCTACATACCTTCACAGGATTTTTTAAGCAAGCTCTCTGAAGCTTCTTCACCTGGACAGCAAAAATTTGGATCAGACTTACAGCATTCTGCAATAAATTTGTTTGCGTCTAAATTTGGCAATAAAACTATATTAATTGAATTAATCATTTTGCTTTATTTCTTTTTAACAATAGTAGGATGATATATTTAAAGCTACACTCATTGACTCTCTAGTTTATTGTAAACTAGCAAATTTTGTATCAAACTCAAAAAGAGAAGTTTCGATTGAAAATTGCAGCTCATATAACTGTTTTTTTTCCTCAAAGCAAACATGTCATGCCTCACAATGCATCAAGTATTTAAACTCTGAACTTCATAATATATGAGTGTGTGAGTGTGTGTGTCTTCAT
Source organism: Erythroxylum longipes (assembly GCA_027563885.1). Classification (NCBI taxonomy): domain Eukaryota; kingdom Viridiplantae; phylum Streptophyta; class Magnoliopsida; order Malpighiales; family Erythroxylaceae; genus Erythroxylum; species Erythroxylum longipes. Next base: position 5,096,014 of record JAOQMS010000003.1, on the reverse strand, counting down.
CCACATAATAACCAGGAGTAAAGAATGGGGTTAACTAACTACTTTCACCCTAAAGTTTGAACACCTTAGCCAGCATACATGACAAACCTTTACTCTAAACCATCATTTCATCTACTAGAGTACATCTCTATGTGTGTTCGAAACTACAGAACACGCCGCAAAGTAACGTAAAAAGCTCCACATACTAGTGCATGTAAACAAATGCTAATAACAGATCAGGATAAGGAAGAAAAGCTTGTTATTGAAATGTGCTCTGTCCATACCTTTTTGGTCATAGTTGCAGAAAATAAATAAGTTTTCCTATCCCGAGGAATAACCTTTAGAATGTCATCAAGGGATTTCTCAAAGTCCTCATTCAACAACCTATCTGCCTCATCTAATACCTATTCACCATAAACCGAGAAAATTAGTATCCAAAAGTACACAAGGGTAAATGGAAATTTAGAATTTTTGCTTCATCCAGGTCAAGCACTTTAAGGCAACTAGATGTATAACAAGAAGGGCACTAATCATTTCAGAACATCAAAGTTTTCCTCTAGTTCCATCAATGGCCAATTCATTTATCAAAAGGAAAAGAACTTCACAGAGCTTGTGCCTTCAATCATGCTTTTCAGCTTAAATTAGTTGAAAAGTGCAAATTCAAGGAAGAAAGTTAATCAAGGTTTGTATAAGTTTCATCCCATAATAAATAAGATGAAAAAGGCCCTTTATGTATGTCATCATACTACCAATACCATTTACATTTTAGACATGGAGACCTTCTTTTCCCTACTTCTTTGAATGAAAATAGCCAATTATGTCATGCTTCCTGTGGTCATTCAGAAGCCAAGACTAATTTATAGGAGTACAAACTATTTTGCAAAAATTAATGCATCTATTGAGGTATATGTAAAAGTTACAAAGCTGTGACATTCCTACCAAAATAATGTAGTTAAGAATGAAGAATCCAAAGAAGTAAAGTCGCAAATAAGTACATAATAATTCTAAGAATCTGATTGCTTCAGCTAAAAAAAAAAAAAAAGGATCATACCAGGTATTTTAACAAGCGGAGAGAAAAACCCTTTGTATTTGACAAATGATCCACAAGGCGTCCAGGTGTCCCAACCTAAGAAATTCGACAGATAAACATCTTCCTCATTCACTTGATTCATCAATGAAGAAAATTATCTGCACACCCAAGCACATGCACAAGACATGTTTGATTGGGAGGCATAAATATTTCAAAGTCCATTCATAATTTCACAGAAACTTACAATGATGTGGGGTCGCTTTCCCAGGTTAATAACCTGTTGCACCATATCTACGCCTCCAACAAGCTATTGAAGAAAATTACACACAGAAACAAAACAAATCAATAAATGATCTGGAGTTAAACTTCACAATCGCTTATAGACATTAGAAGATAGCAACAATGCTGTTATATCAGACAAGTGCATCAACATACACACAAAAATAGTTATTCCAACAAGTAGAGATCCTTCCAATTCATCAAACAAAAAGCCCAAGATCAAACAAGAAGAATCTAGACTGAGGAAACTTACCACTGCACATCTCACGCCAATGCCTGATCCTAAAGCTTCAAACTGCTCAGCTATCTGAATAGCCAGCTCCCTTCAATAACACGAAATGATTAGTAACATAGCATGACCTGAAATTTAGAACATAGTATATTTTATAAAGGTAGACGAACTTAAAATTAAAATAAATGGAAGCAAGACCTTGTAGGGGATAGTACACAAGCAAAGAAAGCTTGCACAGACTTTTGTGAAGACTCCAAGAGTGCTTGTAGTATTGGAAGAGCAAAAGCTCCCGTCTTACCTGATCCTGTCTGTGCAAGACCAATCAAGTCTTTTCCTATAACAGAAGCAAGCAAATCAGAAAGAATCAACAAACTCTGAATATAATAAAGTGAAAGGTTGTTTCTTTACTTTTAACTTTGCTTATTATATCATGTTACATACCTTCAAGCGCATGAGGAATGGCTTCCACTTGAATCTTTGTAGGGGCTTTCCAACCCAAATTATCACAAGCTTCCAACAACTGCTCGCATATCCCCAAATCCTTGAAACTTTTGTTAGCTTCTTCTTCTTTCTCTTCCACTTCAATAGCTTCATCTTGCTCAAGGGAAGTCTCTTTCTCGTCAACAGCCATTTCAAGCTCTCCCTAATTTCCACGAGTAACTAATGTTTATACTCCTAATTATAAAATTACGCCGTCAGTGGTTAATACAAAATTTGCAAAAGACAGAATCTTCAAATTGTCAGCTAAACATGCAAACGATAATCTTCCTTTAATCCCATTTTCAGCCATAAGTTTTAACAAAAACGTGTTTAACATGTCGAAAACTAAAGCAAGAAGCGAGGTCCTCACCAATATTACAACGTTTGTCCGGAGAAGAGTGAAACCCGAGGTTCAACGTCGTTTTCGCTTCAATTTGAAAGTGAATACAACCAACTGCTTTCCAATCCCACAAAACCGTTTAAAAATCGATTGACTTCGGTAAGTTTCCAGGGAGACTCAGAGAGAAGAAGGAAAGCGGCGGGAAGAGAACAGAAGAGTTGGTGAAAGAACGAAATAAAAGAACGAGGAACCGCCAGTGTTGAGGGTATTTTAGTCCGAACGGTATCTTTTTAATTTCAGAATATTATGATTTTGTCAATAACGATTTTATTCGTTAAAACTTAAAGGTATGTTTGACTAGGTTTAGCAGTGGAATATAACACACTTCCATCGTTTAATTGAACGTTTCATGATAGAATGAAACAGAATCAGATGAAAGCGGAGGGTTTCATGTTACGTTTTATTTCATCTTAAATAGTGAAAATAAAAAACCTCTGATTTGAAGGTTTAGAATAAAACATAAACTAATAAATACAAATTATCTAATATACTCTCAATAATTTTTTTAATACTAATTATTTTTTCTATTCTTAATATATTATTAATAAAAAATTATATATAATTAATAATAAAATAAAAAATTTTAATAAAATTTTTATTAATAAAAATAGA
>JAOQMS010000003.1:5074340-5085453 GCA_027563885.1 Erythroxylum longipes | reverse complement strand
GTCACAACTTTTAAAAAGAAGAGATGCAGCCGTTGGATTCAATTCACGTGAATTATACCGTGAATTGAATTTACAAAAGGAGCGGGAATTCAATTCATGTGGGAATTCAATTCATAACTTTTTTTTTAGTTCCAAACAGGTGAATCGAATTCAATTACAATTCACCCTCTTCCAAACAGCCTGTATATCATTTGAATCGCTGAAGACCCTTTTGCGGAAAAAGCTCGAAAATGGTGGAAAAGACGAGAGGGAGTTTGTAAGTTGTTAGAGCGATTGGTCGCGGCGCAGCTGTCGGTGGTGAAATGGGAGTCCGCGAGGTTTTTTAACCAAATGGGTCAAACTCAGATGGTGCGCCAAGTGTTTGAGGAATTTTTCCACTTGAATCTATTGTCTTTTAAGGGGTTGTTTCAGAACGATCTCCTAATGGATCGTTGTAGAGAAAGGAACGTAGTCATTAGCTTGCTGTAGGAGGCTCTAGACACATTGTCCATGAGGAAATTAAGGGAAAGAACCAAGGGACGTAAGGTTGATTGTGGCAGGAATGCAATCCTTGCAAAAGAACGTGGACAAGGCTTTGAAGAGTTATCATGAGTTGTCCACAGAGGACCACGTTATTTCTGAAGAGTTGTAGTTTATAGTTTGCATGATAGGAATGAGGAGGCAAAAGAGGAGCTTTCTACGTTCTGTGAGCTTTCTCCTTAGAAGTTTGAGGTGAATGGGTGCTTGAGAACTCCGTTGTCAACGACGAAGATGTTTGGGTCTTAAGAGGGTAAGTAATTTTCTTTTGTGGATTTTTGGAGATTTGAACAATAAGATTTGGGTGCATAGTTTTCTCCTGAGGTTTTGATGGGGAACTTCTTGTAGTTTGTGTTCAGTGATTTACTCTTAATTGAAGAAGACTTGATACTGATACTGAAACATAACTGAAATCTTAATAGAGATGAATAAGGAGTAGATAGCTGATCTTCATACGGTCAAGGTAAATACCCTTTCACATTGTCCATTTACATACAATACATGTACCGTTTTTGCCTCTTGTTCCCTCCCAAATTTTCTTCCAGTTAATGGTGAAAGTCATATAGTTCATTTGCAGAATCTCTCTCATGAATGGTGGTGCAAAAAGAATAAGAATTCATATGTATTTGCAATTTTGATCTGCATTTTTTAAGCTATGTTGTTTAACTCGAAAGAACCTATCTTCCTTTTTGCAAAAACCCATCCTTGAAAAGGGACAACCTCTCAGCATTTTGTGTGTAAGAAAATGTAGTCTTTAGCAAACTAATGACTTTTTCTTTATACATTGTGAATGAGGGACTTTCATTCTAACTAGGAACATCTTCTGGTGCTGTAAAGCCTTTTAACCAATTGATTACTTTCCTAGCATCTTTTACTTTGCCTCCTAACAAGTATGAAAAGGCGTGAAACGTGTTTTCTGATTTAATAGAAACATAATTATGTGCGTGACTCCCAAAATTTCAATATAATCACTTGTGATTTACAAATGCATTACTGATGAATTTCAGCCAGTTGCCATTTATGTACATGCCCTATTTCAGGCAGGAGAAGGAGAATAGACAAAAGTAGCAAAATATTGTACCCGCGACTATGGCGTTTCCAGAGATCTTCCACCAGTCATCTCAGAACGTGCTTAGCTTCAAAGCTCTCTTGCAACCATTTGACCTGTACTAGCAGCCCGGCATCTCTCAATGAGTTCAAAACTGAAAGATACAACCTCCTATCTAATGGTGTCCCTTCTGACTTCATGTCCCTAAGAAGTTTCAACAATTCGTCGACTTGTTCAGTCTTGGAGAAAACTCCAACCATAATACCTGCCATAGCCTTGTCGATGACACCTTGGTTTCGTCTGTACTCATTGTAGAAATTCACACACTTCTCAAACTCCTTGGCTCTATTATAAGCGCTTATAACACTCGTGTAAGTCACCTTATCAGGGGCCACTTTCCTTCTCTTCATTTCCTTCCACAGTTTCTCCACCCGCCTCAAATTCTTGACTCTTCCATGCATGTCCAACAGAGAGTTATAGATCCACACATTTGGCTCACACCCTTTTAATTTCATCTTGGCCACCAATCTGAGTGCATCTCTTAGCCTCCCTGTTTTCCCGTACATTGCAACCATGGTGGAATATGCCACAAGACACTTATCAAACCCCTTCTGCTCCATTTCTAAGAAAACCATTTCGGCTTTCGAGTAAAACCCACTTCTGTAATAGGCATTAATCACAGAAGCATAGGTGACCTGACCTGGTTCACAACCTTCAGAAGTCAGCTGTTCATAAACCTTAACCGCAGCTGGAAAACCTTTCCTTTTAGCAAAGCCGTTGACAATTGCACAGTAAACACAATCAGACATCCTAAGGCCTGTTTTCTTCATGATCCTAACAATGTCAAGAGTCTTCTCCATCATTCCTTCCTCTATGTACATCAGTATCATCTTTAGAAAAACTTCAGGGTCTGTTAGCATTTTCTTCTCTTCTGCTTCTTTAAACAGCTCTTGGGCTACATCTATTTCTCTCATGTTAGCGAATGAACGAATTAAGGAAGAGTAAATTGGAGATTCAACCTTGCTAATCCCTTTCTTTGTGACGTTCCTGAAGTACTCAAGAGCTTCAAAAGGCCGGCCTGATTTTCCCAAGGACTCGCACAGCATCTTGTAAACTTGCCCTGTAACAAGCTTTGAACTAAAATTTCTACTCCCGAACTCCTGAAACAAAGCGACAACTTTATCAACATCACCAACTTTCTGATATGCCTTAATTATGTGGCAATAACACCTTGAGTTCATGAGAATGCCTTCTGATTTCATTTTCTCATACGCAAGGATAGTCTGTCCGTACATGTGCAATTTGTTGTAACCTCTCATTGCTGATTCAAAAGAAAACAGAGCAGTTACCCTATCAGATTTACAAGCCTCAAGCAAAGTCTGTACCAACCGAAACTTCCTGGCCTTAACACAGACACCAATCAGTCTCGAGCAAGTATAACCATCAGGAAAGACATTGTACTGCTGGCAATCATGAAAGACAGATTCAATCAAGCTCCACTTCTTTGAACGTACCAGATACCTTAGTAGCAGCTTTAGCACTGGTCTCTCTGGCTCGAATTCTTTCCTTTCTTTGACTTTCTTGTAGTATTCATAGGCAAGCCCTTGCGTTAGTGGATCATTGAGTACCCCGCATAAAAACTGGTTTGAAATCTCTGAATCTGATGTTGCAAAAGGCTGAGAATCCTGGAGTCTCAAGTCCAAGTTGATGATAGGAAACTCTGTTTTGGGTTGCTCTTCTAAGCTGGGAGATGAGCAACTCGAAGATTTGGCATGACAAATTATACTATTCGAAGCTGGGAAGGCTAGAAAAGGACGGCTTTTATAGGTGGGGACGAAACAATTCATGGCTCTGCAAGTTTTTCTGCAAGATTTCGTTGAAGCTACTGACCAATCTGGAGAACCTGGAACAGCCATGTTAGAAGAACAGAGATTCCAGGATGATTCCGTGTTAGAACGGCAAAGATCGGTAGTCTAGTAGTACGTAATTTTGCGTGTACCTTATCGTCCCGTGGATTTGTCGTGCATGTTAGGATCGCAAGAGCCACTAAAGACATTCCACGTGGATAACTTTGGAACATGAGGATTATCTGTTCCACATCATCCCACGTAGTTCATAATAGTCGCGAACTAAATTACTAAACTGTCTTACGAACACGATTCGCCTTAACCTGCGGAGACAAGGATAATGAATAGTAAATGAAAGCTCTTCATTTATTGTATACTTCTTTTTCTAAAAATTCTTAAGTACTAAATAAAATTAGGGTTGTGGGCATTAAATAACATAACAATTTGATACTAGAGCAGTAAATCCTCGTAATATGACAGAAGGAACATGTTCTCAAGTTTTAATACGTCTTTAAGAAAAACATAAAACTCATATGCATAAGCTAAAAATAAGACATGGAAGAGTTTTCTAAGACTTGAAGGAGTGGATGATGCAATTCTGTTAGTAAACTAATTGAGAGGTTAAGCATTAGATAAAGACGACATAATTAAGGGTATCATGAAGTAGAAATGAAAGATCATACAATAGTTATTAATACCATATATTCCTACAATATTGAATTTCTTAACTTTAAAGGAGAGGGGGGTTGAAATAACTATATTTACAACTCCGAACATTTCTTCTATGCAAACATGAGACCTTTAAAGCTTAAGGTGTGAATAGCCTCAGCCTATAGCCTCATTGAGGCACAAATTCCGCTAGACAACGCCAGGGGTTGGGATCTCATCTAGCGCTTGCCAGGGCCCCACCGCATTCGGACCTTTATCTGGTTGACGGCTAAGTCTAAACTACTCACCAATCAACAACGTGTGGCCAAGCACCTCTCAGATGATAACACTTGCCAAGTTTGCGGACAGGAGGAATCTATCTTGCATGTCTTACGAGACTGCCAAAGGATGCAAGCCTTCTGGAGAAAATTCCCTGCCCCAATGGTGAATGCAGGGTTCTTTCACCACGGGGAGGAGCGATGGTTAATGACGAACCTTAGGCAACGAGGTCGCACTGACCACATCGGTGTTGGGCCAGGATCTTTGGAGTTGCCTGTTGGTTCTTGCGGCAATGGCGAAACAAATGCCTCTTTGAGGACGGATTTACCTGGCCAGAGCATGGACCGCGGTATGTTTGGGACTATGTTGAGTGGATCGATCGGGCGCGTATCCTCGAATCAAGAGTGTTTCCGCAACAGGGGCTGGCCCAGGGGCAGACAGTCGGCTGGGGAAAACCGCCAGCAAGGTGGGTCAAATTAAACACTGATGGGGTGATCAACCGGGCTACCAACCTCATCACTACTGGGGGCCTACTCAGGGACAGCCTCGGTCGATGGCGAGGTGGTTTTGTACACAACATTGGTGAGGGGTCACCCCTAACTGCTGAGCTCTGGGGCGTTCACTCGGAGCTTACTATCGCTTGGGAGCAGGGTCACCGCTGTATCGAAGTCGAAGTAGACTCGACTGAAGTCATTAATATTCTTTCCTCCTCCCCTCTAGTTCTGACTGAGCCTAACGTTTTGATTGCAGGTATACGGGAGCTGCTCTACCGTAACTGGGCGGTGAAGATCCAGCATGTATACCGCGAAGGCAACCAGTGTGCCGATCGCATGGTAGCTCTAGCAGCCTACTCAGGTTCAGGCCTGCATTTCATCCCGGAGGCTCCGAGTTTGATTACCGATCTTCTCTATCATGATCTGCGAGGGACCCTCTATCGCCGACAAGTGATTTAAATTAGTATTCCATTTGTTGTACACAAAAAAAAAGCTTAAGGTGTGAATCGCCACAATATACCTTTTAAAGAGAAGTTTTAGCCTAAGATAAGCTCTATATAAGAAATATGTTGACGATGAAAGATCTTGATTGGGGGATTATACTTTGGCCTTGGAAAAGAGATTCGATGAGGCTATCTTCGAAGATCCTATAAGGGAACCAAAAAAGTAAGATAAGAAGGATCTATAAAGGAGTATTACGAAAATTTTGACCTTTTGTCACACAAACTAGTGATGTTTGTACCTTACTTTGTGAGTTTGTTCTTAAAGGAATTAAGACTAGAGATTGAGTTTCCAGCTAAGATTTGAACTCCTAGAAGTTTACAACAAGCTTATGACATAAAATGGTGGCATATAGGTGTTATAATTATGAAAAAAGAAATTGGAGGAACTTTGTGAATATAGGTGGGTCACTTTAAAGTTTGAGAAATCATTTGAATATTTTATCCAAACCTTCGCAAGTGTGATTGAGCAAACTCAATAAACAAATAAGAGCTGATAAGATTACCAACACCAAGGAGCTATATAAGAAGAGGGCTATGATGTAATGAGAAATATAGTTCTAAGACATAAATGTAAGAGGAGAAGGACGCAGATGTGTATGGTTGAAGATGAAGATGATGAACAAGAAAAATAATACTTTCAAAAGGTTGAATAAATATCAAGTATATTTTCTTCCAAAATTTAACAATATAAAGGTGTTAGAAATATTTAGGGGATGAATTATATATATTTTAGTATATGAGGATAGTATTTGTAAGAAATATTTAAGGGATGAATTATATATATTTTAGTATATGAGGATATTATTTGTAAGAAATATTTAGGGGATGAATTATATATATTTTGGTAGATGAGGATAATATTTGTAACTTAGTAAATGAGAATTTAGTAAGGAAAGGTATGTGATTAAGGGGATATAACTAGTGTCAAATTTGGTAATTTGGTTGGAGGTAGATTACAAATTAGGTATCATAAGAGATGTAAGGTTTAAATGGTAAATAAGTGGTGACCAATTAAGGACTAATGTTTTGATCATTAACATTGGAGGAAGTGATATAGTATTTGGAGTGTAATAATTGTCCATATTGAATGATAGTGTATGCAATTATAAAAAGGGTTAATGATATTTAATTAGAATGGAGAAAATAGAATTAAATAGTGACAAATACAAAGCCTCATTAGAAGTTTCTAATGGAAAGACATATAAGTGCTTAAAAGGCTTTGAAGTGATGTATTAATTTTTTTTTTGGGCAACAATACAATTATGTACAATGGTGGCGTGTGATAGAAATATGTTTAAAGAACATGGAAATGAATTTAGTGAAACAATAATTACCTAGTAAGCAGGTAGGGGCATTACATTTATCAGAGGAATTTCAAGTTGTATCTAAGGAGTCCAAAAGCTTACCTCCTTTAAGACTCCATAATAATAAAATAAATTTAAAAGAGGGGTAAAGTTAGTGAATTCGAAAAAGATATATTATGATGCAAAAAGAGGTAATGCAAGAGCTAGACGTGTGATAGAAATATGTTTAAAGAACATGGAAATGAATTTAGTGAAACAATAATTATCTAGTAAGCAGGTAGGGGCACTACATTTATCAGAGGAATTTCAAGTTGTATCTAAGGAGTCCAAAAGCTTACCTCCTTTAGGACTCCATAATAATAAAATAAATTTAAAAGAGGGGTAAAGTTAGTGAATTCGAAAAAGATATATTATGGTGCAAAAAGAGGTAATGCAAGAGCTAGTTGATGAGCCATTGGATGAATTTTATGATGCTGAATATTTTACCAAACTAGATTGAGAGTTAGTTATCATTACATATGTATATATGAAGGGGACGTACACAAAACAAAATTTAGGACTCATAAGGGCCATTATGGGTTATTGATCATGATATTCGACTTAATGAATATTATAACCACTTTCTAAAGCTTTATAAATTATGTGTTTAAGACTTACTTAAGAAAATCATTTTTTAATTTTGTTTGATTATATCTTGGTTTATAGTAGAACTTGAGAACAACATGTGTATCATCTTCGAAAGGTGTTTCAAGAGCTTAGAGCTCACCAATTATATGTTAAGTAATCCAAATATTATTTTATTTATGTGTAAGTTGAATATTAGGGACATATAAGTTAAAGGTGTAGCTACTGACCTAAAGAAGAGGAACCCTTTGAAGCAATTGAGAAGTTTTTTAATGTTCTGAGGTTACTATAAAAGCTTGAAAAAAATATGGTCTAATTAGCAAGTGTTTAACAGCATTGTTGAAAAACAATTGCAAGTGTTTAACAACATTGTTGAAAAACAATTGCTTATAGGTGGTTAAAGGAAGGCACGTTAACTTTGCAAATCTCAACCAAGCTTTGGAGCAAACACTAGTTATTGCCTTACTAGAATTTAACAAACTTCTGGTGATAGAGGCAAATCCTTCGACTGAGGGCATTACAGTAGTCATTATGTAAGAGCACCATCTTCTTACCTATATGAGTAAAACATTGTCCCCTAAATATATGTCTCTTTACCTATGAAAAAGAACTTTTAGCTTTAGTTATGGTTATAAAGAAAGGGGTCTCATTATTTGACAAATGGACATTTTATAGTACAAACTGATGATAGAAGTTTGCTTGATCAAAAGATTACAACCTCATTTAATATATATGCCTGTTCAAAACTCTTGGGTTTTGACTTTGAAATTAAGTATAAGAAAGGGGTTGATAATAAATCAACATTTGTTATATTTTGAGTATCCAATAGTGAATTATGCATTATACTTATTTCACACATCCATATTGATCATTTACAACAAATTTAAGGAGTTTGGATAATGAAAGTGATCTACAAGTATTGATTCAAAAGCTAAAAAAAGGGTGATAAGTAACCTATGATCATTGGAAGGGTCGAGTTATTGTAGGTTAAAGTATAGCTTTAAGAAATCACATAATAATTTTATTTCATAACTCTATTGTCAGGGACGTTATGATTTACTTGGCACTTAAAAAAGCATTCAATTGTATTTCTTTTAGCATAAAATGCAGATAGATATCAGATATTTGTGAGATATTATAAAGTTTGTGGCAACAATAAGTATGAACCTATTGCAGCTCTTGGAAAATTTTAACCCATACCTATTTCAAAGTATGCTTGGATAGATATGAACTTGAATTTTGTTAAAAGGTTTTCAAAATGAAGATTGGAAATGAGGTTCCTCTTTGACAAAAGAAAAGATTGTCTAAAGGTTAATTTTCACCTTAAAAGAAGAATTATAGTGAAAATTGATGGTAAGTCTTAGAGTGGATGTAGGCAAGGATTGTTTGCCAAACCACTGTAAATCAGTTTGTGTTTCTCTTCTCTTGCTTTTTACTTTATTATTTACAAGTATAATTAAAATTAAATTCCTTTACTTTTATTTCATTCTCACACGTGTGATAATTTGTAGACTTTGTTTTTATAAGTTAGTAATTAAAATCTTAAGCTAAACCAATTCATCCCCTCTTCAGGTGCCATTGGGGAATAAAAAGTGGTGTTAGAGTGGATCTATAGGGATAATATTTTAAAAGAAATCCTATAGCAAATCATAATAACATACTTAGGAGCATCTAACTAAGATGGTCAAAACATTAATAGAGCCCCTTTCTTTGATAGAAATGACTAACTTTATTGGACAAAAATAATAAATTTTTTCTTGATGACCAAAAATGTAAATTTATGATCAATTGTCTCAAGTAGTCTATATATTCCTACTAAAATTATAGATGATAGAAAAGTTTTCAAGTTAAAAGAGGAATAAGATGCTCAGGACAAAATATTAATCTACTTAAATAGTAAAGTCATCTTTATTTTGATTTGTGGATCAACAAGAAATGAATTAATAGAGTTTTTATGTGTGAAATAGATCACAAAAATTTTCATACATTATAAGTTACTTATGAAGAAACAAATCAAGTTAAAGAATGCAAACTAATATGAATTGTTCTAAATAAATCATAATGAAATAATTTCTAGCATGCATTTTAGATTTATTAATATTGTCCATACTCTAAAGGGTTTTGGAAAAACCTATACTAATGTTGAAATAGTAAGGAAGTAATTAGGTTACTGCTGAAAATATAGGAAGTTAAAGTGACGACCATATAAGAAGATAAAAGATCTAACAACTCTACCATTTGAGGAGCTCATTAGATCTCTTCTTCCATATGAAATAAGGCTCCAAGAGACGCAAGAAGAAACTACGCTTCTATAGAGAAAGAATTTAGAATTCAAAGTCTCAAAGCAAGAATTAAGTGAAAGGGAAAAGACATCATCTGATGAAAGTGATGAAGAGCATAATGCTTTAATCACTAGAGAATTCAAGAAATTCTTGACGAAGTACTCATCAAAGAGAAAGGACTGCAAAGGTGGTAAAGTGGATTTAAAGCACAAATTAAATAAAATTATTTTCTTTAAATGTAGGAAACTTGCACACATGAAGTCTCAATGTTCTCTTCTCAAAGAGAATGACAAACATAAAAGAAATGATAAGAAGGAAAAAGGAAAAAAGAAGGCATTCAAAGCTTCCACTTGGGATGATACAAACGACTCTGAAAGTAGCATTCAAAAGGAGATGTAGCTCACATGTGCTTTATGGCAAAAGATGATAATAAAGTACTCTTAAACTCTAAATCATGCGATAATAATAGTGACAATGATTTGACATATGATGAACTTGTTGAGAATCTTGAAATTATAAGCATGAAAAAGAAAAAGTTATCTTCCAAGCTAAAAAAAGTATAAAAGAATATAAATCCATGCATGAGTGAAAATAAAAAGATAAATAGAAAATTGCATAACATCAAAGGTTCTAACACCCTGTTTGGAAACATAGGAATTGAATTCAATTCTAACATTGAATTCAATTCCTATGTTTGGAACCGAAAAAAACAAAAGAATTCAATTCAATTCTTTAATTAAAACTATCCAGCCTTAGTAATTGAATTCTTGCTAAAAATCACAAGAATTCAATTACATTCTCGTTCCAACGTTGCTTTTTAATGTTGAAAATTATCTCCCCACAATACCCTCATTTCTCTCTTCAACGTAGCCCTCATTTCTCTCTTCAACACATCCCCTCGCTTATCTTCTTCAACGCAGCCCTCACTTCTCCAGCCCTCATTTCAACGCAGCCCTCACTTCTCGAGCCCTCACAACTTGTCTTCTTCAACTGATCTCCAGCCCTCACTTCTTCAACTTATTTACAACACCTAGGTTTTGTAACTTTTGGCTTTGTGTTGTTGCCTCTTCAATTCCAGTTTGTTCCGTTTTCTTCATTATCAACCACAAGGAAGGATTGACAAATTTCCAGCTTGTGATGTTCTTTACGGATATACTCTTTTGTCTTGTGTGTGTGTGTGTGTGTGTAATAGTTTCTAAAGTGAAGAGTGTAGATGGATATTCTGACAAACTGGGGTTTCTTGCAACCGGTTTCTCTTCATGGTCGGCTTTACAATCAGTTGACTGTTTCTTTGTTTTCTTTTCTTGTTATGGAAAAAGATAAATTTGTTTTCTTTCCTTATTTCGTTTTCGATTGAATACCAACTTCTCCAGTATTGGCCCACTTGTTCCTTTCTGGGATTTTAGTTAACATTTTTCAAGATGCGGTGGGGGTGGGCTTCTCACATTGAGTTATAATATTCTTTTGCTTACTATTTATTGATTCTTTTTTATAATCAATTAGCACTTTCAAATCTGATCAACTAATAATATATTGTATTTTTAATTAATCCAAACAGGAAACTGTGA
>JAOQMS010000003.1:5027558-5074086 GCA_027563885.1 Erythroxylum longipes | reverse complement strand
TTGCAAGAGTTGATAGAGAGCTATTGAATAGTGATCATGAGGATGATAACGTCTTTAGAGGAATTGCTAGGAATGAAAATGCTAGACAAGGAGAAATAATAAGAAATAGTATAGCTGCGTATATGTGGAATGATTACATTTCTTGACATTGATTTGTTGAAAATTTTGTCATTATATTATGTAACTTTGATTATGTTTTTTCCCCTCTTTTTAACCTCCATTTGTAAACATGATTGTTCGTCCTTTGAATGTAATTGTCTTTAACAATTTTATGCTTGTTTATATTGTTAAGAAAAGTAAGATTAATAACAGTATAAGATGGTTTGTGTTGGATTGTCTTTGAAAAAAATAGGTGACACGATGGACGTAGAGGTGAATTATGATGAAAAAAGAGCTTATGGAAATTTGCGGTGGAATTATGAAATGGATAAGTGCATGCTTCAAGTTCTTAGGGAGAAAAAAAGTAAAGGCCAAAAGGAGGATATAAATTTTAGTGCTGGTGCATATAGAGAGGTAATAAAGGATATTAATGAAAAGTTTGGAGTTAAGATTAATCGGAGCAAAATTGTAAATCGGTTGAAAACTTTAAAGGAAGAAATGCATTTGGCAATATTTCTTGATGGCAAAAGTGGAACCGGATGGAATGATGTTACCAAGACATTTGAAGTTGTTCCAAAGGTGTGGCAAAGTTTGATACAAGCATTTTATTTAATACTTATCTAGTTAATTTTTTAACATTTGTATTATTTTTTATGCATGAAGTTTGTTGACATAGTTTCTTGTATTTTGATTGATAGGTTAACGAAAAGGTGAAACATATTCGAGAGAAACCTTTACCTAATTTGGGCCTTGTTTGCGAGATCTGTGAGAAAGATAGAGCTACCGGATCTGAAGCTGAAAGTGCAGAGGAGAAGGTTCAAAGATGGAAAAAGGAAAGGTGTGATATGAATATTGAGGACATTGATAATATGCAAGCAAATAATGAGGTTCATTTAGAGAGAGCGAGAGTACTCCAACAACAACAACAACTCAAGCTCCCTCATCATCAACTCCTTCAGTGTCGAAACCATCCTACACGGGTAAGAAAAGAAAAGCACGAGTGGAAGATCAAATTTCTTCGGAATTACAAGTTATGTCCAATGCAATGAAAGAAATTGCACAAGCTATTGTAGCCACAAACCCTTGTGTTAGAAAAGAGGAGGAAATATTTGACGCAATGAAAGAATTAGGATTGGAAGGACGTCTTCTCTTGGATGCAGTTGATTGGCTTGTAGAGCATCCTAACTTTATTGGTGTGTTTTTTGCATGCCCAGTTGAACTACTTTGAGATTGGTTGTCTAGAAAGATGGGTTGGTGTTAGGTTTTTATAGCTTGCTCTATTTAAGTGTGGAATTTTATGGATGATATAACATGCTCTATGCAAGTATGAATGTTATTTATTTAATTTTCTGATGTAACAATGTTATGTCTCTTTGTCACAGGAAGACAAGTTAAACTTGTTATGATATTATGTAATTCGGAGTGAAATTTCAAAAATTGATAATGCCTTGTAGTTGTCAACGCAAAAGAACTATTGCTCATTCATGCATTTTTAAGCTTCTAAATTATAATAGTTTTCTATTGTCTTCATAGCTCGGTCTAGCCTAATGTTATTTGCAATCGGTTTTTCTTTTCATTTTAATAATGAACTTTTTTGATGATATTAATTATAATAAAATTGATGTTTACAACTTGCTCTATGTAAGTGTGAATGTTGATTATTTAATAAGGTTATCTTTTAGTCAAGGGTAAAAATGTCATATGAAATAATTGAATTCATTTTGATTATGTTCCAAACAGTGTAATCGAATTCAATTCTAATATTACTGGGTTTGTTCCAAACAATGTAAATTGAATTGAATTCAATCTCACTAATGTAATTGAATTCAATTCTAACATTGAATTCAATTCCAAGGTTTCTAAACGGCCCGTAAAGGTTTAACCATAGTGGATAATCACATCTTAGATATTTTGAAGTATAAGAATGAAGAATTGAAGAAGGAAGTTGATTATCTCAAGAATTATTGTACAAGTTCACTAAATGAAATGAGAAACTATAAAATATGTCAGGAGCTTAAAAGTGTTCTACCAATAAGCATGAAATTGGATATAGCTATAAGAATGCTTCTAACACCAAAAATACTTTTCTAAAGCGAAATATTTACACATCGAATAACCAATGCCTACGATGACAATTTGTAGACATTGTTTTTTTACACGTTAGTATTCTTTAATTAAAATCTTGAATTTACTCAATTTAATCCCCTTTTGGGTGCCATTTGGGAATAACATGAGCATTAATGAATGTAAGAATTTTCAATAACTATTTCTTCTTTATTTACTCCATTTGTTACTCTCTTTCTATCATTCTTTCCTTTATTTCCCTCTTTCTTTCTTTCTTGGTGTTTGTCTCTCTTTGCTTAGTTTCCTCTCTTTATCTCATTTGTATTGTATTAGATACTTTAGAGTGATACAACTAGTCTAGGTAAGTGAAACAACTATTCTTTAAAAGTGAGACAATTGCATTTTTAGAAACACCTATTCTAGGTAAGTGAAACAACTATTCTTTAAAAGTGAGACAATTGCATTTTTAGAGTTAGACAATTAACCTAAACAAAATGTCTAAGAGTGATGCAACTAATTTTAGTGGGTGAGGTAATTATATCATCAAGATGAAACAATAGCCCAATAAAGTGAGGCAATTCATTATAAATAAGTATATTTATGAGTGAAGTAACAGATATAATAGATATTAATATTAGATTAATTGTTTAAGAGTAAGACATGTTTGAAAAATTTATAAAAATTTTAATATAATGGATATTAATATTAGATTAATTGTCTTACAATAATTACATGTTATACAACGTATCTAGCTAAGTGTACTAATGGAATGATAGTTTTATCATATTCATATGATAGTTCTTGTTTATAACTTATTATTATTTCATATGATGTAATACACCTTTAATTCATTAAAACCAAACATTATGTAAGCATAAGTAAATTAATTCTCACTCGGTCTATAATTAAAAGAATTATAATTACTATTTTTTAAATGAATGTCAACAATTACAGATAGAGTGTCACAAAGAAACTTATCAAAAAATGAGAATCAACTAAAACAAAGTTTAGGAACATAGCCAAAATGTAGTGACTGTGTATTGGAAGGCTTGTACGGGTGGTCGAATTGGTAGAATGAGAGGTATATGACCAAAAGATTTTGTATTTGAATTCCCTACTTACACTCTCTCGATCGAATTTGTGATACAGAGCTTATTTAATGCGGAATATTTGATTGGTGTGATTTACAAACTATTGTGTTAATTCAAAGATTTACTTAATACATATTTAAAGGATAATAGTTGCAGGTTCTTTTGTTTTAAAAAAAAGTCATTAATTACAAAGGCACATTTTGTGAGTTGGAAGTTTTAAAATGGAAACCAACAAAATGTGATGGAACCAATAAAATAGAAAGCGAAAAGAAATAAGAAAATGTGGAGACTCCACAATAATTGCCATCAAATGCTTATTGGGATTCGCACTGTTGCTGAATTCCAAGATCTGATATAACATTAACATCAACCCAATTGTAATAATAATTTATATTTATGATTTATTGTAACTTTTATATTTTTATAAATTCTATTATACGAAACTTCTTTTTGCATTTATAAGAGATTGTTTCCGTAAATGCATGACCTTACTGGTTGGTTCAAAATTGCATATAAATTAATAAATAAAATTTATTTATTATTAATATTTTAATTAATATAGCTCTGTCTTTTATCCATTATCTATAGTATGGATGAACTTTCGGAGAAGAAAAACAGGAAAAACACACAAAAAAGGTTTTCTGGCATCTCCAGAGATAGAGAGAGAAACATCCCACAAAAAGTAAGAGCTGAGAGTAGCGACAGCCATGTACAGTGTGTTTTGTTTAGTGAGTTTTTGTGTTTTTGTGGGTGAGAGAGCAGGGGAAGATAGTGAGAGAAAAAGTTTAGAGCTTTGTGCAAGATGAAATAAGCCCAATTAGGGCTTCGTCTACTCAAAAAGGTAAAACCCCACATCAATCTTACCTCTTTTCTCTTTGTGTCTGTCTCTTTCTTTCTATCTCTCTCACCACCGCACGTCTGTTCTTTTCTTTTTCTTTTTTGTCTTCTGAGTTCTGTTTTTCGAAACCCTCTTTTTATGCCATTTTGGAGACTTGTTTCGTTGGACACTGATAGATTCTGTCAGAAGTGTAAAACCGAGTTCTTTCTTGTATATATTGAGGGAGTCTAGGGTTCTGTTTTGTTGGTTTTTTAGATATTGGTGCGTAAGTGATGTTAGCTGATTTTTTTTTTTCTCTTGTTTGGACTGTAAATCAAGTGGTGCTTGCTTCATCTTTTTGATATTTGGTTTCGTTTACAGAGTTTTTGGGAGTTAATCTAAAGTGGGTAGGCTGTTGATTTGAGTCTCCTGGTTGGTTTCGTCGATGGGTTTTATCGAGTGAATATGGTGTTGTATAAAAGGTAAGGCCTTTTTGAATAGAGAAATGGCTGCAGAATCGAACACGGGGTTTCATCAAGAAGGAACCTTGAATTCTGCTCTTCATCGACATGCTATAACTTTTCAATCTGGCGCAATAAACAGCACCTCCGAGATGATTCATATGGGGAATTACTTTGGAATGGGTGCAGTTAATACTTCTTCAGCGAGCATGATGATTCCTGGGAGTTCAAGCATGATTAACAGCAGTCCTGGACTGGTTCAGGTCCAAACTAGCAATTCTTCCGGTGCTTCTTCTCTTGTTCTTGATTCCATTTCTGGGTTAAAGCATGACACTGGTTTCGCTGTTGAGTGGTCAGTTGAGGAACAGTACAAATTGGAGGAAGGCCTTCTCAAGTAGGTAGCTTCTTTTGGGGTTATCTTCTTTTTGTTTTTCCCTCCTGTATGCTCTTAAACACATATTATTACTTTCCTTCTATGTCTTTTTTGTAACAAGTTCGGCGAAATCACTGAAAGGTGCCAGTTTTCTTTTAATTTGATCTTAGTTCGAAACTAAAAAAATGGCCTTCAGGAAGGGAAAACAAGAACGAAAAAGTTAAAAGTTGTGTTTTATCACAACTTGAATGATATGGCAATGTGCTCAAATGTGATACTTGTGTTTCAGTGAGACATATACAGCATCGATTATGTGGGTATTCACGCAGTCTTCAAACTGTATGGGTTCTTATGGGTTGTAGCGACAGTTTTTCTTAGGCAGTGATTTTTGCAATTCTGGAGATGCTTCTTTTCCACAGGATCTTGAATTTATGCTCCCTATCCTCTGTGATGACTTGTTTGGTATCCAAATAGCAATTTATGGGTCTGTTGATGCAAAAGTACATGAAATTTGGTTTTGTAAGGCCAGGCTATAGAAAATGTTACTGGTAAGTCCCTGGCATGCTCATGATTTGGTGCAATGGTTCGCAGCATCCGTGGCCAAGCTTTTTGAACAAGATTATTAAGATGTGGTGAACAAAAATATTGTATATTCCAAGTTTATATTGCTTTAGCATAATTTCATTAGCCTTTATGAGTTTACAGCTTAATTTACCTTTTGGTCCTTTTATGATGCATTTATACTTTAATATTCAGATATGCGGATGAACCGAGTATTATGAAGTATGTAAAGATTGCAGCCACGTTGCGTGACAAAACTGTACGTGATGTTGCATTGAGGTGTAGGTGGATGACGGTAGGCTATTATTTTTTTCCCATAGATACTTACATTTGATACTTTCTATACTCTAATAGATCCGTGGTTTCATATTTATTGTGCTATGCTGCAAGATGTTTCTGCTTTTGATTTTTTGAACTTTGATAATGAGATTCATATTTAGTTTTCTTTTCTGAGTTGAAAATTTTCATAACTTCAATACTTTGTAAATAATATATTGCAATTTTTTCAACCTTCTTTTCCAAAATCAAGGAGTTATTAGATTATTGCTTTATTGTTATTTCAGATCTTCCCTTTCCCCCTTTCTAACCCCCACGTACCTGCATGCCTTACATGTAAACTGTGACTATAGGTGACTGCATGAATAAATGTGCTACAAAATGAAACCTTTTAATGAGGAGCTTAAAGTAGTGACCAATAACTGCTTTACAAATTGAAAAGAAAAGCATTAATCAACGCCAAATTTTAAATTTATCAGTAATATTTTTGTGTCTCCAACAGAAAGTTCATCATTCCAAAGTACTTTAACGTTCAAATTACTGGAAAGCATCTATGATTACCAATCTATTAGGTTTTGATGTAATAATGAAAACCTCTTGCAGAGAAAGAGAAGGAAAGCAGAGGAATGCCATGCAGGAAAAAAGGTCAGTACTCGTAAGGTATGCAGGATTCTTTAGCAAATAAATTTGCTGTTTTATCATTTTTTCTTTATTTTGTATGTTCTTTATACTATAGTTGAATGCATTGAAAAAGAAAGTTGCATGGAATTTAAGAAAGTTACCAAAGAAACTGGTGAGGCAATGTTTTTAGACTTTGACAGAACTGTCTGATTGAGCAGCAAAAGAAATGACCAGATATTGAGCTGGTTCAGGCGACATATATTTTTCATAGTAATAAATTCTTTAAATCAAATTTAGAGCATACATGAGGGTCAATCACTTGGTATCATGGAATTGTGATAGGATATGTTCTATTGGAGGCTACAAAATGTCACCCCATATTACCCCATATCTTAGTACAAGCAAATGTTTTGTTTTTGTATTCAAGTACGAAGAGATAGCATGAGCAATGTAGGGCTGGGGGGAAGGAGGGATGGAATTAGCGAACTTTTTTATCCATGTTTATCTGAATTTTGAAACTTCTCTAACTTGTATTCGATACATCAGGCACTTGATACATGGCTTGTTGATTTACCCCAAGATCCCAAACTTCTAGTATTGAACCGGCACTTAATCCAATGTCTTGATATATTTGTATGCATGTCCGGTTAGGTAGTTTTGAACTATGTGTCAGATAGAGACAAAATTTTAATGTTTTCATCGTGTAATTTTGGGTTTCATGATCTCGATCTTGTCAGTATGGGCCTATGAGGTAAAGATCGTTGACCAACCATAGGATGCCATGTTATGAGATAGGCCAGTAGGATCATTTGCTTTGTTTTGAAGTCAACTTGGATGTTGACAATCTGCCGGGCAATTCAGTGTCTAAAATATGACATCTCTGTTATTAAGCACCTTTGTATGTATGATTCTGTTTTTAGTCCACCTAGCAAGGATTCTTGAGTCATGCTGCTATCATATAGTTTATAGTAGTTTTGCAACATTTGGCAACAGAGTTTTGATTTTATTGCTAGATGATTTTTTTTGTACAGATTAACTGGGTTCTTAAATTTTTAATTTTCTAATAGAAGTAGTGAATATCTTTAATTCATTGAATCAATCAATGTGCTTAGGATGTCGTGTTGATTGAAGAACCAGTATTCTTAAGTTTATTCTTCTTCAGGATAAGCTGGTGGAATCATCTACGAAGATAAATATGACTTCTACTCTGCCACAGAGCATTGCTGGATATCCTCTTCTGTTACACCATATGGACCGGAGAGAGCCAATCTTATTTGAAGGTAGTAAATTTAATATCCTGAACATTTCATTCAATGTCTCCATTATTGACTTCAGTCAGTTTCTCTATTGAATTAAGTAACTTACACTCAAGGTCTCCTTTTTTGAGTGTGTTCTTTTGCATTAATTAGCTTTCGTTCTGCTGTCAAAAAGTCACCTCTATCTCCCTCTCTGGCACTCTAATGCTGGACTCTCTAGGTGTACGCTCCTCACTGCTGAATCAATGCTTTAGAAGAATGCAAATTTAGCATAACACCCACACACACGGAGATACAGCATAAATGCATCATCAAATCTAATGCTTTTCCATCGTTTGCAGTTTCCATTTGTTAAGTTCATTCTTAGTCGTTATATCACAATTATCAATGACTAAGAACTAATTTTCTGTCCTCCAATCTCAAAGAAGCAGAATTTTGATCTGGGTTACTTTTGTTCTATCTGAGGACAACCATTCTTTGTCTGAGTTGTCTTGGTTGTCTTTCATTATGGGACACTATTGAATACTTCATCAGGACTGTTTTTCTAGGAAGGCTGTTTGGCCTGGTGTGCGAAGAGATTGGGATGAAGACATTTTAAACTAAAATATAAACTATTTGTGAGTTTTTGCTAGAAATTTATAGAGAATTTACTTTGGTGGCTGAGTTCCAAAATTTGTTTTGGCCAATTTGCATTTTCTGGGTTTTGGTTCCAACAAATATTACCTTTTTACAACCATTTATTGTGTGCTCAATCTTGTGACTATATCCTTTACCCTTGTTCACTGAAAATGACAACACCAGCTCGTAGAAATTTCGCTGAGATGCGGGATCTGGGGAGATCCAGTAATACGCAGCCTTACCCCTAACTGGTCAGCCTTGTTCACTGACTACATCCATTTTTGGCTGATTACTAGCAGACTTTAGTACTAGAAAAAGGTTCTGAGTAGAATATCTTTCAAAAGGGAACTAAAATTTAAGTGAAATATGTTGAGGGGATGGTCAACAAGAGTTACTTTGTTGGCAATTCCACGTTTGAGTGTCTTTAGTATTGTTTACTGTCCAATAAATTCATCTTTGTTTGATTATCTCAAGAAAGAAAAAATTCATTTTTGCTCTGTTTCTGCTATTCGATACTCATTTGGACTTTTCTGGACTGGATACTACCTTAAGTTCTTTAAATTTCTGAATTTTGATTGAAAAGCAGGTTGTGCTTACTGGTGTTTTTGCTTACTTCCGTGGTCTCAGGAATAAGTGCTACAGCTAAGCATCTTCTGGAACAGAATGCTCAAGCTTTTAGCCAAATTACAGCTAACCTTTCTATGTTTAAGGTGAACGTGCATTGCTTATTTGCCAAAATTGTATCTAGCTCTATTTAATTAACCATGATCCGCAAACAAATTTGGTGTTGCTGCTTTTATTTGTATTTTTTTCCTGTTGAGCATTTTGTAAACATCCCATCACTTTATGTACCAGCAGATTCTTATGAAGTGATGTTAGCATATTTCTCAATAGTGAAATGAACAGAATGAGACATTTTCCAACCATACGACTGAACTAATGCTGTGATATTGCTGTCATCTTGTGCCGAATCCTTCATCGATTCTAGGAGAGTACTTGGCTTAGAAATGGAATCAGTATTAAGTCCCATCATTGAAATCTAGAAAATAATAATATCCTTGAAAATAATGATGGAAACAAGAAGTTGAACGGACGGACTGAAAATGTGGGAGCTGATGTCTATCCATTTATAAAACGTGAATGTAATGTCTCATCTAGGTAAATAAGAAATATTAGAAAGAGTGGAAACGAAAAAGAAGTCACTACATGATATGAATACAAAATACTTGAAAAATACAACGGCCAGATTTAAATATACCTAAAACTTTGTTCTCCATGGTAGAGAAGACCTATTGTTTTGTGGTATACTTGCATTTTAGGTGAGAATCATTTCTGATGTGCAGCATCTTATTGTCTGGTTTCTAATATTTCAGTTATATCATGTTTTGAGGATGAAAATGGAAATTTGTTTCCCTTGCTTTGATATGAGTAGCTAAACTAATTCTATTTTTAAAAGTTTTTCAGAATTAAATCCTTTTACTTCTCAGTGAACATTTGTTCTTACATGAACGTTATTATGCAAGACAACTCATGATTGTTGAGTGTGATGTTAATATGTTGCATATTGCCTACAGTTGCACGATAACATCAACCTCTTTTGTTGTGCTAGGAACAATATTACTACCATCCTCAATGAGTACGTAAATGTTCTAAACTTCTTCAAGTTCATCCAGTCCTGCCAATTGCCTCTATATTTTTGACTTATTTGTTGCTTATGTTGTGGAAAATTTTACCATGATCTTTGCAGCATGAGAGACACGCCTGGCATAATGAGCCAAATGCCGCCTCTTCCTGTCTGCATCGATGAGGAGCTTGCAAACAGTATATTACCTAACACTACACAGGTATTGTCCTTGCGATTTCACCGAGTTTATATTAGGATGAGCTGTAGTTAGACTCTAATTTGGTGTGGTGCTTTAATGATATTAGCTAGATTAATTTAAAATAAAAGATATGCACAGAGACACTGAACCACTTTGGGTTGTGAGTTCAGGCAGATGAAAACACCAGCGTCCCTGTTGACAGGCTTTCACTCACTTATTTTCATCTATATCGCAAAAATTACTTGCGGATATTTTCTAATTGCTTTTCTTTGTGTTTCTAGTCAAGGATGTTTGGCTCGCCTTCTGGGATCCAATTGAAGCAGGAACCAAGGTGCTGATGGGGTGGAACTTTGCGAGGTGAATTTCATATTTATCTGGTCTCTGTAAGTACAAGAAATTTACTGTAAATGCCAAGCAACTGGTAGGAGGTTGTTTCCTTCATGTATACACATGCTCATCACAGTTATGGGTGGCACGAGGGAAAAATTTGTAAAGATGCCATTTTTGAACCTAAAAGCCAGGTATCAACCCAAGCACCAGATAATAATGATGCCTACTGCTTATTCCTGTGCGCCAGGAAGAGATTGTCTAACCAGACGGACATTGTAGCTTTCTTAAATTTATTTTTGAGTATGTTTCTTGTGTACAAATTGATTAGACTAACACCTTGGATTGTAACGTTTGGTGCTTGATCTATACATATTTCTTCTAGCATGTTATCCTCAGTTTTTGTTGTTATTGAACGGCCGCTTTGATCGATAAAGGCCTGAAAAGCTCTCTATTTTATTTGTTTTCGTTGAAAAGATGGGACTTGATTCTTCAGATACAATTTTTTTTGTTTTTTTACTTCTCACAAAATTAGCAAGTTATTCTCCCAGGTCCATGGGGATGGGGACAAATGGCTTTCAACAATGTTGCATTGTCTCATAGAGAGTTTTGAGCATCGCTTATAGGTAACTGAAGTGAATGGAACTTAATGAAACTAAAGAAACAGACCATTATCAAGTACCCTGCAATGGCTAAGGAACATGGAAAGTAGCGAAACTTCAGCTGTAGAATAACGTGCGGTATATACTTCCATTTATTCCCGTGTTCAGTTCACCCATTACAAGACAGCCCCTCCCTACCCTACGTACACTCACACAACACCCTTTTCTTTGTCATATTCTGTCCTTTCGTCTCAATAAATCAGCGTTATTTCATCCATGTCAAAACACTTTCTTTTCTTTCTTTTCTTATTAAAAGAAATAAGAGGTGGGGTGAGTTGTTCGTTTCCCAGATTGAATCTGCACTCAAGAACAAAATTTAGGGCAAGCATGATATCCATCATCATAATTATGCACATTTGAAGGGACCTTTGCCTCATTTGTGTCCAAAGAAAATGTTAGGGATTTTCTTTGGGATAGAGCTATAGGATATTTATATTTTTTCCAAAGGGAGAGAACTTCTAAGATCATATTACTAAAGCATTTATCTTTTTATCCACAAAGATCATCATTATTATTATTAGATATGTAATAATCTTCTAATTATGTATTTCATAAATTATTTAACGAGACAACAATTCAACTTATTGAATAAATATTTAAAAGCACATAATAGTTAATTAATTATATATTTAATCAACAACTAAAAAAGTCAACATACTCCGTGCACAATACTTTTTGTTTTACGAGGGTTGAAGAAAGGTCATCAATATACACAGCCTTTTTTTGTAATTTTTTAAAAAGAGATTATTTCTGTAATTAGAATCTGTGACTTTATGATAAGAAAGGAAGAATAATTTACTATACTAATTACAAGGTAATTCTTATTACTTTCGACTTGTTCCATAGTGATTGGTGGCACATCTTGTAGTGTAACATATGATTTATGTTTTTTTTTGTGCAAAAGAAATTATTTAATCCACATATCTTACAAAACTTCATCCCCATCAAAAAATTCCTTTCTTTATTATTGCTGGCAAGTGGTACAAACTTCCAAAGGAGAACTACCAAAAACCAATCCTTTATCATATATATTTTGTTTTGACTCTTGTTCTACGGTCTAAATTAAGTACAACATTTTCTACTGAGAAAACAAGGGTTTTTGGCTTCTCCTGCAAAACTTAAAATAATGGAAGAGAACAAACTGTTCATCAATAGAAAAATATGTAATAAAAGCTTCTTTTTGTCTGAAAATGGCGTACACGTTTCTTCTTTTTAGCTAAGAAACAAAATCTTCTTCTCAGGAATGGGGCAGTAACATGTGGTTCCAAGCATAACCTGCTTCTGTTATATTCCTTTTTCGGATTATATAACATCTCCTGCATGCAATGCAAGCAATACTCAGGCGTGGTCGTTATATTTATTATAGATAGCATCTTCAAATGTCGGTTTAGGTAACATGTCCAATGAAGAAACTATAAACAATGTTTGGCTCCTTTCAATGCTAAACGCCGCCCGTATTTATTAACGTACGTAGCTATTTAATAAAGCTCGGTCGTTCATAGGATCGTACTCCCTTTGATTAGGAGTAGTACATTAGCACATAACACAATGGAAATCATACTACAAGCAGTCAGAGTTCAAATCGTGGATTGCTATATAGACGATGCGAGTATAATTACGATAACCTTAATTGCTGGAAGGAGGTAGGAATATTTTTCTCGTTCATTTTCGCTATGATATATGATATCATAGAAAGATAACTGAGGAATACATTGATTGATATGGTTAAAATAGAAAGGAAACAAGGGACATAGGTAATGAGATGCTGTCTTGGGGCGGCACAAAACATGAAGACAGACAGGGTCTGGTTTCACACTGTGTTTGTGTCCAAATTTTGGTCTATACTACAGAGAATAGACCCTTCGGGGCGGCAACGTAACACTGTCGTTGAATTCGGTAATGGGACCCCTCAAACATGTGCCTTCCTTCTTCTTCTTCTTCTCCTACTTCCATGTTCAAATTTGACCTAGCTTAGCTTAGCTATGCGTTAGCTATTCTATGTGTTATAAGCGAGAGTACCTGACAATATTTTAGATAAATACAACGTTTTAGGTGCTTAATGAATACATTTTAAAGTGTATATAATAAATTATTTAATAACTTAACAGCTTAAAATTAAATAATATAAAGTAGTCGTTTGAATCAAGAAACATGGAGCCACTTCTAATATCTTTTATTATGGATTTGAGTGTGGATATGGAGGAACCTAAGTACCTAACTACCTGAGACTGTTTTGGTGATGATCCTCACGAAATGATAACCCTTTCCTTTCCCCAGTTTGTTTCTATCTACTTAAATGATTAGACTATGGCCCAAATAGTGAGGGAGACCTAAAATATTATTGCGGTCTTTCAACGAAATTGGTTTCTTTGCAATCTCACTTGTCAAATTTAAGGTATTTGGGTTTACTACTAACGTTGTCAGTGTTAGTGCCTTGTCTTAAACTGCTAGTGTTTATTGTGTTTCAGACTCTAAATCTAAATACCAATGGTTGAACTACGTACCAGATCAGACCGTTGCATGTTCATGTTATGCATATGTGTTACGTTACGCAGTTCCAAGAAACACCAAGAACAATGTGGAAGACAGAAGAAAGAGTTGGTGAGAGGCATATAATTAATATATAGTTGTTAATATCAATGATAGTCATAGTTTTAAGAAATGGTTGGCAATTTTTTTGTTTACTTTATCTCCCAATTGTGTCTAACGACCAGCAAAGCATATATAATCATAAAACTCTTACAAGTCAAAGTCGTTAAATTAAAGGCACTTTGATGAAGGAGATAACAACGATTATGAATTACAGATGTTAATTGATAATGATCATGAAAATTCCCCCATGCATGATGTGCCTGCCAAGCCAAACCCTTTTCCTTTTCTGTCCTTTAGTTCTTTTTCAATCCGTCGGTAAATCCTTTTAAGGATAACGTAACATTACGATGATTACTATTACTATATCGTCTGCAATTATCGCAATCTCCTACAGTGCAATGCAATCCATAATTTAAGACCTTGGAAGATAAAATTGTAGATCACTTCATTACAGTCCACTGAACACTACAGTAGGTGTTGAAATGGCACGTTTGGTTTGGCGTGATTTTAGTGTCATTTCGGGTCAATGAATCTGAAAGAAAGAAAGAAAGAAAGAAAGGGGGGGCTTGTGGGGTAGGAAAAGGATGTATCATGAATCATGGTCTGGTCTCTGGTAAAAAAAGTTAAATCCCAAAAGTGTTGGAAAAAAACATTTGTCAATGATACTGCAAAAGCTTCCCTCCAGCCCCTACCTATGGACCAACCATTGAACCAAAAACAATATTTGTGAATAAAAGTCAACAAAGAGATTAGGTTTGGTTCCAATCATTTCTTTTTACACATATATCGTCTTCTTCTTAAGGTCTTTCAGTTTTTCCTTTTCTTTTCTGTGGCTGTTGAATATCTATAAGTAATAGTGATGATGAGTATCCGTGTTAGACTAGGTCTGTCTAAGCTCAATACTTCCAGGGAGTGAATTGCTCTCCTCCTGCCAACTGTCGCAATTTAGTAGCCTTCATCTTTGTTCTCTTCTTCTTGTGCGGTTTGTCCACTCTCTTCTTTAGCTCCAATCAAAAACTCCTACTTCACTATATATATATTAAGGATTCTTAGTACCATCTTCACATATTTTACCCCCAACAAGCATGGTTAATAAAACAAGCAAAAATATGATAGAATCACCACCAGCATCAAGTCCACCTCTCTTGCACCACTATGGAGCCATCTCCTCAGTCTCTGGACCTGAAATTCATCATCCCAACAATGGACCAGCCTTGGAGGGATGCCAACTTCCAGTGATAGACCTCAGTGGTCTCAGCAGTGACGACGAGAGGAAGCAGAAAGCTTGTGTTTTGGCCATCGCCAGAGCTTCCTCGGAGTGGGGATTCTTCCAGGTGGTGGAACATGGGATAAGCCATGAGTTGCTGAAGAGGATGAGAAGTGAGCAAATGAAGTTGTTTCAAACCCCTTTTGAGAGGAAGTCTAGTTGTCGACTTCTCAACGACTCTTACAGATGGGGTACACCAACTGCTACTTGTCCTAACCAGTTCTCCTGGTCTGAGGCTTTCCATATCCCTCTCACTAAAATCTCTGATCCAGACTGCTATGGGGAGTTTACCTCTTTAAGGTAATCTTTCTCACTCTCTCTATCTATGCATATCATGATATTTACTACTTTTGGTCTCCATCAGTTTCGTTTTGTGCCAGTGACAATATGTTTTACATCTTATTCCTCATCTTCTGATCATCTTCCTTAATGCAAGTCGATATAAATCTATATGAAGTTGGCATGTACACCAGTGTAAGAGAGCTCATATGGATATAGAACTTCTGCAAAGCAGCGAGCACCTAATTTGTTCAATTAATTATAAGTTGGTCGATAGTTGTACTTCCGACATGTTTCTAACTCCATTTCTGTTACAGTTGATCATAAACTTAATGGAGTTGTTATCTATGTTTAGTCAAAGAGTATTTTTTTTCTTCTCCAACAGTTAGAACTAAGCCTATATACTATTGAACATTCTCATATTCTATTTATCAATACAAGTCATACAGGATATTTGTTTATATTTAAAATAAAGTTATATATTTGTTGAAGTTATTTTAAACAACTCTCATGAAATATATAAAGTACATAATACAATTAATTCGAAATATTTCTACAGTCTTTTTACATATAATAGATTGGTTAATTTGCTTTTAAGACATCTGATGCGATACAAATTTAATTATAACTTTAATTCCTCAAATCATGACATTGGTTGGCTAAGGCTTTTAGTAATATAGGTAGCAATTACGTCAAGGAATGATTCCAATTTTAATTGGTAGTTGTCCAAAAAGCATCCCAATGATCATTTCCAAGTACCCTTTTAAAAGTTGTTTTGGTTTTTCACTAATACATAGATAATCAGATATACTAATCTGATGATGATGATGACAACTGTAACCAATAGGGAAGTGATGACGGAATTTGCAGCGGCAATGTCAAAGCTTGCCAAGTTACTCGCTGGGGTCCTGGCAGAGAATTTAGGTCACTCACCACAGGTTTTTGACGACATGTGTGAAGAAAGCACTTGTTTCCTTCGTTTAAATCGCTACCCAGCTTGTCCATTGTCCCCTGACATCTTTGGGTTAGTACCCCACACTGACAGCGATTTTCTTACCATACTTTACCAAGATCAAGTCGGTGGACTTCAGCTCCTGAAGGATTCCAAATGGGTCGCTGTGAAACCTAATCAGCATGCACTTATAGTCAACATTGGAGATCTCTTTCAGGTATTTATAACAATTTCTCGACTATGAGTCATGTCATTCCACTTCGTTAAGTAACTTCTTCTTCCAATCTGACGGAGCCAACCTGTGCTTTTCAATCGAAAACAGAAAAAGGTAGTAAAAAAAGCAGTAAAAAAGAGGAGGTGATTCGACTCTTATGACTTCGAATGTAGACTAGAAGAGTCCTTTCAGATAGGGTTTATCCTATATAAAAATGTTTTGGGAATCAAGAATGGAAGACTGTAGCTCATATGTACCTTCCTTGACCTTTCCTAAGAAAAAGAAATGTTATTCATGTGGCCTGCCTTAGTCATTAAACAGGACAAAACTAGATCAGCAAAAAGATGACAATATAGTGAATATACCAACTGACCACGTCAAGCCTGACGCTAATTCATTCAAAGCTCAATTTGGCATTTTATCCTTGTCCAACTCCAATCTGTTTTGTCATGTTGGAAAGAAGCTGAAGAAAGCTGTTTCCTAACCATTTCCTTTGCGATAATGTCGATATATAGGCTTGGAGCAATGACACTTACAGGAGCGTCCAACACAAGGTGATGACTAATGAAAGACAGGAAAGATACTCCATAGCTTATTTTCTATGCCCTTCATTTGACTCGTTAATAGGGAGCTGCAAGGAGCCCTCTGTGTATAGAAAATTCACTTTTGGAGAATACCGGAGCCAAATCCAGGAAGATGTCAAGAAAACAGGACGTAAAGTTGGACTTCCAAGATTCAAACTAACACCACCCATCAATTCCCAGCAGAAAGAGATTGGGAGCTTCTAAATGGATGCTCATATATTTTCCAGCTAAGAACAGTACAGCAATCTGACAAAAAGAAAATCTCCGGGCTAACCAAGCTGGCATGAGGTTTAATTGATTTTTGACTATACATCAGACTACTCCAACAAGCAAAGAAGTGACAACACCAAAAGACGTGCATGACATGATTGTTCAACTATATACCTTGTACTTAAATGTGTGAGAGAGTTTTGGCATAATAGAGTTTGCTCCAGATAGTGTTTGATAGATAAAACAGACTGTTGTTTTTCTCTTCCCTTTTAGCAGGAGGACCGTGTAAAATTTATTACAGCAAGAAAAGGAGAAGACTGACAAAGAAGAAGTCATGGATACTCTTAGCCCCTAATATAATTATCCATCATCTATCCATTGCTTCATTGCAGTGATGCCTAGTTGAATTCAGTAAAATGCCCACTTGTAGTTTTAAACTGCTTATCAGTATGACAGGTATTAGGTAAGTACTCATTTAAATGGTGAAAAACATTATCCAAACTAAGAAAGCAATTGAATAATAAAATGGAATAGATGCTGTTTCATTTACAGAAAAATGACAAATGATGACATTGAGACAAAATAGTTGGAGCATGATTCCAGATCCAGAAAACCACAAGGGAATTGTACGCACAGACAGAAACAACCAATCTGAAACAGAACTTTTTGTTCAAGTTTACAAAAAATTATATCGAAATCAATAAAAGCCACACCCTGTACCGTTCAGAAAAGAAATGGCAACACTTCTGACTAATAACATATTCCCAATTAAAAAAATAAGTCTCTCTACTTTTTTTGTAATGTAAAAGAGGGAGCTCTAAGTCTCTTTACATTCCATAGGCTGAGCAACTCCACTTATATCGGTGAGACTTTAATTTACTCCATCTGGAGGTTCTTGGATATAATACAGCATGTTTCTCACATATAAGGTGATCCACCGAGTAGAAAAATTTTCTTCCCAACAGAAATGTTTAACAGGGACTTTGTCAAACATTCCCATTAGGCTTCTGCATCTTCTGATCATTTGAAAGTCAGGCCCCTGATTCCGCAACATCAATGCATCTTTTTAATGGCCAGTATGCATTGAGTCAGATTCAGGTCATCATTTGGTAGCCAACTTTCTAAGCATAATTATACAAAATGCTTTTTTCGTGCTCTAATTCACTGAGAAATCACCAAGATTTTCCGTGTCCTAGATTCTAGTTAAGCCACCAGCGCTTCCTTTCCTTGAGTTTCCTTTGCATCTCACATTTACATTCAATTAAACCACTCATGCAATAGATTCTGCCCTTCAAAGCCATTTTGTCTAAGCAAATCCATTGAATTCTCACTGAAAAGTAAAATCATTACAATCCCATATCCAAAATATCCACAAGCACATAAAACTATGGAACTGTTTTCTTTAACTTTACGGCAGTTGAAACTTGAAAGGATCTAATCATGCCTTGGAGAGAGTGAATTTTTAACTCTTGACTCAGTTCAATATGTTCTAACAGAGTTCAAGACTGTTATTAATAACTTGAATTCTTCTTCTAGTTGATGATATACAATCTACATAAATGAACAGCTCTAGTCTTTTCCAGGTATGTCTGCCAATTATTCGAACTTTTACAAAGTCAATCCCCAAGAAGCACTTCGCAAGTACCTCAAACGCAAATCATCTGCAGAAATAGACCCCAGACGTTAAGAAGTTTCCTAAACCTTGTGTTAACCCAAGGTCAGGTCATCATCTCTGCTTAAACCACTTGCTTTACATATCCTAATATCATGCAGGACTGCCAATTCCGGTGCTGTTATGGTTTCAATAACTTCCCTACAGAAGTACAAATACAAAAAACAGAACGTCTTAATGATACATAATAATTTCCCATAGCTACAACCAAAAAATAATTGGGGTTGATAAGATCAATGACTTGGAACTAGAAGATCAAAAAGTTACTTGTACAATCTTGACTAATTCATAGTTCCTCGTGCCCACACTTAGGCCAACTGACTAAGTGTTATGAAAATAGTAATTCAAGTAGAACTGAACTTGAGTTACTGTTTTACAACAATTTTCTTCTTTATCATCTCCTCACTATTTTCACTCTCCTATATTATTCTTTTCTCTCATTTCTTCAAAATTTCCGTCTAGTTCAATATACTGTTCTCTGCTGCATCAGCATACATACTGAAGTCAGTATGCAATAGTTCAACCACCACAAAAGATGTAGTTGTTTAACACGCCTATTAAAACATGGCATCTGGTAAAGAATGACCCAGCAAGTTAGGTCACATCAGCATGTTTGCTGACTCAGCACTGTCAATTGTCGCAAGAGATTTGCATTGGTTCTGGAATGATATATGAAGCTCTCTGGCATATCTTAACCAGATAAAGCACACAACAAAACTTTTACGCCTTCATTCAATAATATACCAGGCCCCAGAAGCTACTCACCCCATCATACAGGTATGTATATATATACTCAAATGTAGATATAAAATTCTTCTAGAATACCCTTGATGTTCTTGTGAATATGGAAAGAGAATTAACACTTGTTGTAGCACAAGTAGCTGTTATGAGGATTCGAATTTTATCCCTTGAGTATTCTAACACTACATCACAACAAAACTGGATGATAACTATCCAGGTACAATCATTCTTGGACAAATAAAAGTTTGTCGGAAGAAATTTTAAACAAGGCCTGAATTAAATCCAGTTGAAACTGTGAAAAGAACTGGTTGCACTTGCAAGTTTGCAACTATTACTGTGGAATAACAATAATGGGAAAAGAGAACTCTAGTGATAGTTTTTGGAAGCCTTAAAATAAACATAAGAGAAAGAGACAAGCTTCCTCGTCTAATTGATCAATGACCTTCGAATAGAAATTAACAGTACCCTAATTTGCTCACTCCTTGCACAATTGTCTAGGCTAGGGATTGAGCGTGGAACATAATACTCCAAAGACTATATAAGTTAAATGTGTGTAATAATGAAAACACTATTGAGGCTTGTAATAGGGCCTTACTATTGACCACAGTGATTAGCAAATATGTAGTCTAACTGAAATTTGTAGTTTTTTCGAAGTAATTCTTTTTCTGTCTTTTGGTATGATGTGGAAATGCCATTTAAGATGATACACTGAAGTTGAAAATACTAAATCAGTGGTAGAATACTTATATTACGAAGAGCTCGTAACTCGTAAGGAACAAAAGCTGAGCTTGCTTCTTGAATACACTGTAAAGTGAAGAAACACAAAACAAAGGATTGGGTAACCTAGCCATTCTAAAATAATTATACACAGAAATATGAACATAACTGCAGTATGTGCATGCCCAAGAAGTGTCTTGCACAACATGTGCTCACTATCTCAAAGTCCTGAAAATTATACATCCTAAAAGTATCCCGGAGAGTTTCGTCCAAAATAAAATGCAATTTAATGGTCGGATGACAAACGGAGCTGCTGATGAAGCATCTCGAGTTTCTCTACTTGGCTGCAACTAATTTCCTATATTGGGAAATGCAGATACATTATTCAATCAAGTAGTGGGATACCTTGTCTTTGAGACTGCTTTTCTTCTTCACTGGACGAGCTATTTCTTCTCCACTATCATTCTGACTTCCCATTTTCACACTATCAGTAAAAGCAATATTTTCCACAATGAGTTCCTCCTTTCTCTCCATTGGTGGTTTCTTAAGCAAAGGACCTAACAACAGATCCAGCATGTCCTGTGCAGGGTCACCTGGCTTGCTTGAACTAGTAAGGCTGCTTTGTTCGTTCCTCAAATTATCAACTGAATCATGCAATTCTACTGCTGGTGATATATGTTTACCATCAGGGACAGATACAGATTGCTCAGATAAGGATGAGGTGGGATGTCCACTTTGTAATTCCTGCTCCTTATTTACTGAAAAATGCTGTTGTTGCTTTGAGTTCTCGTCGGCTTTCACATACTGCAAGTAAGAAACAGTGGTGGCATTTGCAGTGAGAAAAGGTGAGGTCTTGTTGAGTTTTATGGATCAAAATCAAGAGATTAAGATTACTAAATTTGAAGACGTTGCAGATTCTGTATTTAGATTCCTGTACGAACAAAATAGTAAGTAGTGAATCACCTCTTCAGCGATGCTGAACAAATCTTCGACAGTCAGCTCATCATCATTATCATCTTCATCTTCATTATTGAGCATTAGAGGAGACTCATGGGAGTCATTCTTCACTCTTCTTCTCTTCTCGCCAACCTCCTTTCTCACGGACTTCCTCTTTTTCTCACGATTGGACTCTCTTGAAATTCGATCACTTTTAGACCCGCACTTTCTCAGAGAAAATGAACTCGTTGAGAGCTCCTCAGGCTTTTGAGCGGAAGAATCCATCGTCGTCTTCGTCTTCCGTTTCTTATTAGCAGTCGCATCATCAGACACAACTGCTGCAACAGGTGTACTCGGCTGCATCCATGAAGGCAATCGCCGACAACTTCGCTCCATCATTCTCTTGAAATCCACTCACCGATTTTGGACGATTCAGACTCCCAGAAATGTT
This sequence comes from Erythroxylum longipes, assembly GCA_027563885.1. Lineage (NCBI taxonomy): Eukaryota > Viridiplantae > Streptophyta > Magnoliopsida > Malpighiales > Erythroxylaceae > Erythroxylum > Erythroxylum longipes. The sequence continues at coordinate 5,052,422 of JAOQMS010000003.1, read as the reverse complement.
GAAACTTTGATGCTAGGGTTCTATAGAAGCAAAACCTACAACGAAAGAAGTTGAATCGAATTCTATGATCAATCAAAATGTCTCCAATTCCATTCAAGTTAAAACCCATATTAGTGCCAAAAATATTCTTAATTTCTATAGAACTATATATAATATATTATACTTAAAAAATCTTTAATTTAATTGTTACAATTTTATATATTAAAGCATTTTAACTCAAATAATTATAATATTGAATTTTTTAATCGGCCATTTTCATTTTCATGTTCTTGTTGTGAACCGGACATTCAAACCCCCCCTTTCTCAGCTACCTTTCTTTCTTTCTTTCTTTCTTTGCTTTGATTTCTTGTTGGTTAGGACACCAAATTCCCAATAAAGCGTAACTGTGACGCTACTTTCTTCTTCTTCCTCGCATCACCGTCACCAAACTCCTTGCCACGGTTAGGACCTTCTGAGCTTTTCTAACTTCGCTTGTGCATTTTAATTCTAAAATTGGGTTTTGATTCTCCCAACACCAACTCCATTACGGTGGTAGGCGAGACCGCATGCAACCAGACAAGTAGGGTTTGTTGCAGAAGTTAGTTGGATTTCTGAAAATTGGTATCTTTTTACTATTCTTAAATTTCATTGCTTAATTTTTCTTTTGACTAGGCTCAATTGTTGAATTCTTGTGAGTTACTAAGCGGATTATGAATGAAGGAGTTAAATTTGATTGAAAGAGAGTGGGATGATTGTATAATTATCTTTTTTGAACTTCACCATCTATATCTCTCGTGTCCCTTGTTAGTTGTTATCAGTGTTAATGGCTTATATCTTGTTCCGTTGGAGTTATCTTACTCTACATGTGCGGATTTCAGGTTCCATTGTCTCTATTCTGGGAGAGTCTCCTGTTTTCTGCCAACTTTGAAGGACAAGAGAAATTGTTTCTGTTTTTTAATTCGAGCACCATCTTCCATTCCTGTTCACAGCAATTCCTGAGCTTTGAGCTTTAATGTGAAAGAGTAGTTGGGTGTTTAGCCTGGGTCACACTTAGTATTACCCATTTGGCGTTTGGCATACTTAGATGGCACATTCCGAGGCAAATCAGGTGGTTTCAGAGGACACATCGCCCGACTTGCTGAAGAATACTCCGTATAACATTGCAAGATTGGTGGATGCAATAGAACAATGTAAGGGCCGTCAGAAGTATCTTGCACAGACTAGCAGTCCATCAGATGGTAGTGACATTCGGTGGTACTTCTGCAAGGTGCCTTTGGCAGAAAAAGGTGACTTAAATCTTTGACATTGCTAATCAATCAACATGTTGATGATGTTGCTCTGTTGGCTTTTCTTCCCTCTGCCTACCATTGATCAATTGATAATTGGCACACTCAAATAAGCATGTGTATAGCTGCCAAAGCAGCTAGAATTTCATTTGGTTTAAGTGATTGCTTCTGTGAAGAAAGAAAATTGAAGTAACATAATATGCTAGCATGTTCAGATATAACATCTTGCCTGAAAGATCTTAATGAGCTTGATTTGTGAACTCTGTGTTAGCTTTTGAATCACGTATAAATTTGGTTTCAATATAGCAATTATGCAGTATCAAGTGGTTCACCATTTCCCAATGAAACTTAATGATTTTCTGACATGTCCACCTTTCCAAATGGAGTATGAAATAGTTTAATTATGGCATCAAATTGTTTTCTTGTGCCTCTTAGTTAATCCATGAATTATAAAGAGCTTCAGTTGTAGTTTGTGAAGGAAAGGATAGAATAAACATCTCACATTGTTGTTTTTGTGTTTCTGCAGAGTTAGCTGCCTCAATCCCTCGCACTGAGGTAGTGGGGAAGGGTGAATATTTTCGTTTTGGTATGAGAGATTCTCTTGCAATAGAGGCAGCTTTCTTGCAGGTTATTCGGAAATATCATTTTGGTTAAAAGTTTAAGCATTCCCTTTACTCATGCATCTCTTAATGTAGGATATACTGAATTTGTTAAATAAAGTTTTAATCAATTTATTTGCAGCTTCGATGATGAGTCTAGAAGCTAGATTGTGAAATCAATACTGTGAATAGGGAAAACATCATGCTCAAATGATTGGGGGTTATTATTAGTTTTCTTTGTCAATTAAAGTTGTTCTTGTTCATCATTAATTTTTTAATTGCAATTGTTGCATGTTGAATTTCAGAAAGAGGAAGAGTTGCTCTCTACTTGGTGGAGAGAGTATGCAGAATGTAGTGAAGGTCCAAAAGGGCGACCTTTGGATAAAGGAAAAAACGCTCAAGAGTGTGTTGAGCCATCTCAATTATATGAAGAGGAAGAAGAGCGAGTTGGTGTGCCTGTAAAGGGAGGACTTTATGAAGTATTCTCTCTTTCCCCAATTTATCTTTTTCTACTTGCTGGATATGTATTAGTTTCTTTCTCTTGATGAAACACCTCTTGTTTTTCAATCAGAGCGATGTTTCAATTTCTTCTGAAACTTATAAAATTTCATTTTGAAGGTAGATCTACTAAGGAGGCATTGTTTTCCTGTCTATTGGCATGCTGAAAATCGACGTGTTTTAAGAGGTCATTGGTTCGCTCGTAAGGGGGGCCTTGATTGGTTGCCAGTGCGTGAGGATGTTGCTGAACAGTTGGAGATTGCATATCGCAGACAGGTTTCAGCAGAACCAGTATCTAGTATTTGCAATTGTATTATTTGAAGAACAAATTAGTTTTCATTCACCGATAATTTTGTTAGACTTTGTGATAAGTCTTCAGGTATTTTGACTTTCTGTTAGGGGAGCTTTCTTCTTTCATTAACTCTGGACTTTTCTCCAGGTGTGGCATCGCCGGACATTTCAACCATCAGGACTCTTTGCAGCTCGAGTTGACTTGCAAGGCTCTACCCCAGTATGTGTTCATTTATGAGCTGAGTTCTTTATTTTTATTCTATAATTAGTTGAACAAATGGAAGCATGTTGCATCTTGGCTGTGTGTAGGGACTTCATGCACTTTTTACTGGAGAAGATCATACCTGGGAAGCTTGGCTTAATGCTGATTCTTTGAGTTTTTCTGGAGTGATTAATTTAAGTGGAGCTGGGGTAAAGTTAAGACGCGGTTATTCTGCTTCACAATCAACAAAACCGACACAGGTTTGTTCGTTCTTTATAATGCAGCACTACATGAACTTCACAATTTCAACTTCTGGACTCAATATTTTTCCCGCCTTTATGATTTATTATTAGTTCTGAACTATGTATGGTTTGACCCTTCTCCTATGTGATGTAAAGTTTATGAATAAGTGCTATTTATGTATTCATACTGTAGTTAATCCTTTGCTAAATCTCTATGTGTGAATGTAGAAGTGCAGGTATTTTGCTCTTAGGGCGCCCTACCCTCTTTTTATGTGATTTGGCAGATTAATGCTAATTAAATATGCATTTTATTCATCGGATAGCATAAAGGCTCCACCAATATTTGAACCTACTGGAGGAGAAGGCTTTTAATTTTCTCTACCAATGAACCACAGACGCATTAGTTTAAATATTGATTTTATTTCTAGAATTGGGTGTTTTATTTTTGATGTCTTTTGTAAATAGTTTCTAAAGTTGTAACTTTGTGCCATCCGTTTCAAGTACTCAATAGCTACCAGGCAATAGCAAACCACTATGATAGCCAACTTAGCATCATTTTGCTACCAAAAGTTTATCATCACCGTCCACCAGATTATGAACATTTTCATTTAAATTTCTTGCCTGGTAAACTTTGTCAAGTACTGGCTTTGTTATGATAAGCAAATTTGAATAGTCATTAACTAAGGTCACATCTTTTGTGCCCGGAAGCTTCTAATTTTTCTAATTAACAACATAATTTCTTTTTTACTTTCTTGTTATAAATGTAGGATGAATTGCGACAGCAGAAGGAGGAGGAGATGGATGATTATTGCTCACAGGTTCTTTTTGTTTTCAATTTTCATTTTTTGGCATTGTTTCCGTTTCAATATATGAATGTGACTAGTACCTGGCTTCCATTAGGTTTGCAATCAGAATATAGACATTGTCTGTTAGGTTTATACTAGCAATAAATTCCCACTCCATGTGGCTCTTTCAAATTTTAGAAATGTGACTTAAAATTGCCATTGTTAATTATCGTCATTTTTCTTTGTGGTCAAGGTTCCTGTTCGACATGTGGTTTTTATGGTTCATGGTATTGGTCAAAGGTTGGAGAAATCTAATTTAGTTGATGATGTTGGAGATTTTCGCCATATCACGTCAAATCTTGCTGAAAGACATCTTACTTCACAACAACGATCTGCACAACGTGTGCTTTTCATTCCATGCCAGGTAAATAAGACCTTAGTTTCAGTTTTACAGAATGATTTCATAGGTTCTTCATATATTGATGATGACTTCGGATGCTGATATGAGCTACGGATTATACAAAACACTAAAGATAGCTGTTGTTGTGAGATGAAGGAACCAGTTTTCTGTAGGAACATTTGTTCTTTTAGTGTTATAGCATCATGAGGTTATAAAATTGATCATTCACAAAATTGTTGATTTATAAAAGATATGATTCCTATTTCCATGACTTGTATGTCGTGGCGAAGTGTGAAGCAACACTTCTTATTGTAGATGTCATAATTGGTGTATATGGAACCTAATAATTCATATACTTGTTTCATGAGCTTCTTAATTCTCATGTCATTGACTCTTTTGGGATTGGTTGCTTGTGAAACTTGCATATCTTTTGGATATCTCCCACCATATATATGAATCTAATTTGCTAAAAGTATTTTAGTCTGAAGCTTTTATACTTCCCATCATTTTTTCTTTCTCCTTGCAGTAGGCAGTATTAGTGCCTTTTATATATTTTTTATATTGAATTCTCTATCAGATTTTTTATTTCAGTGGAGGAAGGGTTTGAAACTTAGTGGTGAAACCGCTGTGGACAAGTGCACTTTAGATGGTGTAAGAGGCTTGCGGATCATGCTGAGTGCTACGGTTCATGACGTCTTATACTACATGAGCCCTATCTACTGTCAAAGTATTATTGACTCGGTACACTATCTCCATTTTCAAACCTTGTCTCATAATTCTTTGCTTTTGTTTATCAAAATAGGCTGTATGAACAATGAATGGAATATAGATCCATTATTCTGTGTTCTCTGCCCACTGTTTCATCTTCGAATGTGTGTGTGTGTGTGTGTAAACATATGGATATAAAGCTTACTATTTGATTTCCTTATCTTTTATCCATCTGCTGTTTCATAGTTCCTCACAAGTAGTGGTGTTCACTTCCTTTTCCAGAGCAATTAAAGTTACTAGAAGACGTTAAGCATCATGTAGTATATCTTGTAAATATAAAATCTAAGAGTACATCTTTGGACCTCACTTGTAAGTTCAGCTTTCGGTCGAATTTGTTGATGTGGTGTTAGAACCTTTATGATTTGACTGTTATGAATTCAATTCATGTTATTCCTTATTATTAATACTGAACTTCAGCATAAGGGAGGGCTTTTGCTTTATCTACGGTTTAGCCATTTTAAGAATTCTTCTATGAGGCTTGTATCTTGTCATTTATTGTGTAGATTTTATCTTGTGATTTACTATTTACATTTATATATATCTGTCTCATTGATCATTTTCTTTTCTAGAATTACTTGTCACAGGGATGGAAATGGATCCCTAATATTGAGCTCAGAAGCATGCTTAAAGTAATAAAAATTTAATCTTACTTCACCTGGTGCAGGTATCAAATCAATTAAACTGCTTGTACTTGAAGTTTTTGAAGCGAAATCCTGGTTATGATGGCAAGGTATGTGCTTCATATGCATTACTTTTGTTTCTTTGTTTATTTTTACTGTTCTTTCCATTGAATGTTCAAAGTAATTTTTGAGACTTTCAGGTCTCTATATATGGTCATTCTCTTGGGAGTGTCCTTTCGTATGACATCCTTTGCCATCAGGGGGATCTGTCCTCACCATTTCCAATGGATTCAATCCACAAAGAATCTACAAAAAATGCGGAGTCTTCTTTGTATGTGAATAACCAAATTTTAACATATGGCTCTTCAATCAATTGTGAGGAAGACAATAAATCGACAGACAGATCAAATTTTATTGATGAAGTGAGTGCACAATCAACTATGGTAAATGAAGATGGACTTGGAAACACATCTGCTTCTGTGAGTCCTGTAGCATCAGATTCAAATATGATGACTATCATGCCTGAGAATACCAAGCAAGGACGCAGTGAGGATGATTTCCATGAAGAAATTAATGTTTCCAGTGATGCCACATCTGAGAAAAGGGATAGCATTGCTGGTTTGGAGAAAAGGGAAGTGGAAGACTGCAAGGATATCAATGGAAAGGACAAGCTAATTACATCTCTAGGAGAAGAGGTTTGTTTTTATGTTAACATTTGTTATTTATTTAAAAGGATTCCAGATATTTTGTGGTTAAATATGCCAAGAAACCCTACGGAGTTGGTGTTTTCCAAAACAGTGCATACGGTTCAAAATTTTTTGCAACTCTAGATCCAGTTTATATACAACGACTTAGCTTGATTTTAGAAAACACTATATACAAAGGGTCCCAACGCATTACATTCTTGCTTACACTATTCACGCCGGTTGTGTTTCAGATTGAGATCCTGAGGGCTAGGATACAAGAATTAGAGTCCCGTAGTGGTAGGGATGCAATTGGTGGATTGTGTCAAGGTAGTTCCTGATGTCTTGATACATGATTTGCCTTCTGTTTCATGATGAAGCTATGTGTCCAAGAACTTCTGATCTAACTTTGTGAAGCAGAAAATGGGAAGGCAGGAGTGAGCATACCAGAAGAACATATATCTGAGAGGATGCCACCTGGTCGTAATGCACCAAAGAGCTATACTCCTTATATTAAGTACACGAAGCTTGAATTTAATGTATGCAATTATTCCTTTTTGTTTTGATTTTCTTTCACCTTCATATTCGCAAACAGTAGCTCCTTTTTTCAATGTTCATTTTCTAGAGGTGATAAAGTTTTTCATTCAACCCTCTTTTCCAGAGAAGTGTGAAGTTTTTTGCTAGAAAGTATAATCTTTTGGTCTTCATTCAGTTGCTTCTAATGATATCTGATGGAGCAGGCCCTTAGACTGACTTGAGTTCTTGTATTAGGTTGACACATTCTTTGCTGTTGGATCACCTCTTGGAGTCTTCCTTGCTCTTCGTAACATTCGACTTGGGATTGGTAATACTGCAAACATCAATCATAATATATTCCCTTTTTCTTTAAGCTTTCAGGTGCTCCATTTAGTTTTTTGTAATGGATGTAAATATCCTTCCTCTGGTTTATTAATCAGAGAACTTGGGAAGTTGGGGTGCATTGTGGTGCCTACGGTAGAATATAACCAACATCATTAAATGGGACAGTGTGAGGCAGGAGAGACTGGACGGTGTTTACATTTCATTTAGGATTAGGCGAGACAAGATAGTGAAACTCTGTGGCGATAACTCAATTTTTAGTTTCCATCTAACTGCTTGATTTTAGATAACAAACGGAGTCCTTTCGACAAATTCTGTAATGATTATAGTGGAAAGTGTTTAATATCAGTCCACTTGTCATACCCTTTTTATTCCAGTGCTGTTACTTTACTATCATTTCTTTAAATCCAATTGTAATTCATTGTAGTTATATAATCAGAGATTGATGACCTCTTAATGTTAATGGAAATGTCTTTAGTGTCATGTTTTAATTGTACCGAGACTTTAATTAAGAAAAGGTTTAGTTTTATGTACCCTATAAAATTGAATAGGAAGTGGAAAAATGCAAAAATCATCAATGCTTGTCAATTTTTGGGTTTTGGTTTACTTACATGTATATGTATCTAAACTTTTGTGGCAATTACACATTCTAATTGTTTTCAAGATGTTCAAAGCAAGTATATGGGATTTTTCTTCTCATCATTTTGAAAAATATTTCACATGAAATTTCAAGCTATTGGACCAGTGGGGGCTTTTGTATTTTGTACTAAATTTCAGTTCTGAGTTTGTCTACAAAATTCAGTTTGACCCCTCTCATTTGTCTCCAAATTAAAATTGTTGACCCATCCTGCTATTGGATGCTACTCATTGGATCATGTATTAGCTTTTAATAGCCTAATCAAAGGGGAAATATCCTTGGTTAAATCATGAAAGTATCCGTATCCTTCAAGTCTTGAGTATTGAAATGAGAATTCTTCTTGACGGATTAGGTTAAGACTTGAATTTGTGATGTCTTGGTTATAAAAGGGTTTGATACTATATTAAGAAGCCATTATATTCAAAAGTTTAAGCTGTTGAGTGAAGCTCATGCCTTTCAATCATCTTCTTATGCGGGAGAGTGGTTATTCTCTTCAATGGAAATCCCTAGACTAAAATTTTTAAATGCTGCCTTTTGTTTCAACTTCAGGTAGAGGGAAGGAATATTGGGAAGAGGAAAATATCACTGAAGAGATGCCATGCTGTCGTCAGATGTTCAACATTTTTCATCCATATGATCCTGTGGCCTACAGGTTCGCTTTCGCTCTTCAGAAATTAGCCGGTCAAACTTTTCAGTACACCTTGTAATTATAAACTGGGAAATCGTAAATTCTTTTTGCACATGATATAAACATAGATCTTGCAAATGAACATATATGTTCTTTTTGCATATTCAACGTAGTGGACTTGTAATTCTTGGGATGTATTGGATAGCGCTGCCTCTGTTACCTCTGACAACTTGAAAGAACTAATTTTGACAAATGAAAAATCTGACTGCATTTGTTTTTCTTTTCTATTTAGTTGCCTACTTTATCTGAAACACAACATGCAAAGTGTTTTCCATTTTCAGAGTGGAACCTCTTGTTTGTAAAGAATACATTGATAAGCGTCCAGTTATTGTTCCTTACCACAAAGGTGGTAGGAGGCTGCATATTGGATTCCAGGTAATGCTTTTCAATTAAGTAACTCATTTTTAGATCTCTCTGCCACTTCTGAAAGAGAAAAATTGCAAATTATCTTTCTTCATGTTGATATTTTTACATTATTATGTAGGAATTTACTGAAGAATTAGCAGCTCGTTCCCAAGCTATGATGAAAAATTTTAATTTAGTAAAGGTGATACCTCTACTAACGTTCCTGCATAAATTCTCTTGTACATTTCTTATCTCCTTGTTAATGAAACCCAATGGGCGTGTAATATGCGGGTATAAAACTTTAACCGAGTTTGTTTAAGTATGTGTCTTAACTGTTAGAAACTTGGTTTGCCATTCTGCTTTTGTCAACTATCCAATTTTTATTCTCAATTTCCGAGCTTTAAATTTTCTCTTGGATAACACTCATGGCATGTTGATGTATTGAGCCACATGTACATGTAAATTAATAAAGACAGACTTGCATGCATCTTTAGTTTATAAGGGATTAATTGTGTCTGTAATCAGTTGAAAGTCCCTGCTGGGTTTATCTGTTTTAGTTCTGCAGGATTTTTCAAGTTACCAAACCTTGCTTTGCTGATTCATTTGATTTTTTCATGGTCAAGAAATCCCCTGGATCTAAAGCTTTGCCATTTAAACAGGTTAAAGTGCTTACAGTTTGCCATTCAAGTAGCATGGATAGCACACAAGGTAAGAGAAATTTTCAGCTTTCTCTCACTCTTCAATTTTATTCAATTGTTCATGCCATATGATTACCTGTTTCTCTTCTTTTATTCTATTGTATGTTGCACATAACTCTTTAAAGAATATCTATTTTACTAAAATTAAACATTCTTATCATTGGGCGCAGAAGCTGAAAATATCCAAGAAAATGAAGGCAGGACATACGGATCATTGATGATGGAGATGTTAACTGGAAGTGAAGAAGGGCACATAGATTATATGCTTCAAGTACGTAGTTGTACATATACATAATCTTTTAGCTGTTTGTTTTACACATTTATTTTTCTATGGTTGCCTTTCCACACTATTGTCCTTTGAAGGATTGATTTCCGCCTTTGACATCATGTGGATTAGTTAGTGACAGATGAAGCCATCTTTACTGGATATTTTGCAGTCATATGAAGCCATCTTTACTGTATATTTTGCAGTCATGTGTCCAACTTTTATCTTTTTGTATTTTATATTTTCTTTTGCATTTTAAAGTAAGAAATGTGATCTTAAGTGCTATCTTCTGACATACATTCTTGATTCTTAGCCATTATTTTACTGTAAAGTTCACATTTTCCAGTGATATATTTTTCCATATACCTTTTCCATATTGTTTTGTGGGGACAATACAAGATGAGTATTAGGATCCTTTCCCTCTTGATTACTTTAGCGTTATAAATATGAAACAATAGAAGTGTGTTAGAAAATGAACAAGGATTTATGTGGTTTAGCCATAAAATCAAAGGAGTTGCATATTTTATTAGATTTGTGTTCATGACGTTACTATTATATGGAAGAACGATAAACTTATTTGGTAATAATATGTTTTGTTTTACAATATGATATTTTCGTGTTGTAGCTTTTACAATTAGTTATGATTCTGATGAATTAAAATTGATTACATTAAATCTTGAAATACTTTTAACACTCAGGCTATAAACTGTGCACAGATGCATAATAAGAGCAATGGGGATAGTAATTTATGCTTTCCTATTCTCTAGGTTTTCACATTTTCCTCACTATATCTAACAAAGAAATAATAAAATGAAAAGGATTAACCAATTAATGAAAAGTACCCTTCATTTTTTATAAATTTCTAAATATGTATAGTTATTGGGATATGTTTCTATTTGTGTACAGGTAAATAAAGTTGGTTTAGTTGATGTGGGTAGACCAAAAATCTTAAAAGAGTTTGAGTTCTAGTTAGAACACTAGGACAATTTTGTATTGTTATCGAATTTTTAGTTTGCAATTTTAACAGTTAATTCTATTAGCTTTTTTATTAATTATGTTAACCAACATGTAGTTTTGAAGGCTGAGTTTCACGTTCAAACATCTTGAAATGTACTTTGAGTATAAATATAATGCCTATGCTTCAAGTTGATTGGATATGATTTTATACTTCTATACAAATTTTTAGGTTGGACTTTACCTAAATCCCATTTAACTCGACCCTTAGGTCAACTTATGTTCAGATATAATTTCAAGGGTGAATTAGCCCCCATGGGAAGACGTTACTTGATCCAACCTGTTAAAGTCTGTATGGGAATCTAGACAGCTCTTACTAATTCCAGTTATTCTTAGCAATGGGGACGGAAAATTTGTTTATAGTGAAGAAGGGATTTGTTTGTTTCCTTGGACATAGTATGTGCAAGTGAAGGTTGGGTTGGAGAGATTATTCCAACTTGGATCGTTAGTTATGAATCATGAAATATTCTTTGGTTCATATGAAAGCATAAAGACTCTGTCTGGATTTGAAGCTGTTGAACCATAAGGCTGAATGGTATTATTTATTAATAGTGTATGTATATAATCTAGTGAAATGATATCCATATATAGGTGGTATTGGCAACTTGTGTGATGAAAAGGTTTTGGGTTTAGAAACATATATGCTTCAGTTTAAAGGAGAGTTTTGGAATGTATATACTGTAGTCTAGGTTGCATTTGTAAATTATTCATATTTGTACCCTATTATAGATGTAAATATATAGTTGTGAATGGTATAACCTATTCACTCAGTTGAAAATTCTGAGTAGCCAGTATAGATTTGCAGATTATACATAAACTTTTTGATTACTGTTAACTAGATCATGACCAGCTTATTGTTATACAAGCTGATATATGATTCAAGATGTATAATATAAGATCTATTTTTGAATCTCATCTACATGCTATAATATTTTGGACCTCGTCTACAATCTTGTACTTTTGGGCGAAATGGGTTTTTGATGCGATATGGAGTTTTTTGTACCCAGGGATCTTAAGGTCAAACTGCCTTTGTTATCGTGGATTTGCATTTGTTGTTAATTATCCACAATTCATGTAATGGAGCAAATAGATAATAAATTATTTATTGTTGGGTTTCATTCAAAAGCTTAAAACTTTTGTGTTGAATGGTTTCTTGAAAGAAGAGATTATGAGATAGAATTTTGGCGTTAGATGGTCTCAGAAAAATGCTACTGAATGAAGGCATTGATGGAGCTTAATTACATAGAGTTTGTTTTACTTTTGGTTGATCAGCTTTTGGGAAAATATTAGCAGGACGATGTAGTTGATCTTCTCTTGATGGGTGTCCTTCTAAACTTGCAGGATAAAACATTTGAACATCCGTATTTACAAGCTATTGGATCACATACGTAAGTACTTTTTTCTCTGCACTACTGTGAGCCTCATTGAGCATTTATGGTGCTGCCTGCAAATTTTTAAGCTTGCTAGCATACTTTGTGGATTTGTCATGCATCTTTAATTGATTGGAGACCTCATACTTTTATTTGTACATTATATGTGCTCATGTATATTGGTTTGCTTATCTACTTTTTTATACAATGAATGGTCACCAACTGGAGAACTTTTGACAGGGCATTTTACCATGTTGACCTAGTAGGGAGTCATTTATTAATTTGTCACGCCATCCCTTGGATTGATTTCAATATAAAAAACATTTCTGGTTCTGATGGAAGGCAACATGATACTGACTTTGGCCAAAGATGAGCAACGGCTGAAGAAATTGCTTCTATCCTAAGATTGGAATCACATAATCTGTAGGATCGGGCTGCTGTTATCTAACGAGTTATGGCAAACAAGATGCAACAGTAGTGATACAGAATTGTACTTGCTTTTTTGTATCCCTTTGTTGTGACGTAATTGAACTCAGTTTCCGTGTGAATTACTGTTGATCTTATTGATCCTATCTATGATGAGATTGAACATAGTTCACTTCATGTGATACGGTCAAGTGATCATTTACTTCTAAGCGCTTGTACAGTCAGTCTGGTGCATGCTTATATTAGATGAAGGTTAATCTAATCCTCCAACCTGGTGTCTTTGTGGTTCCAACCTGAATAAATGAATTTTCATTGAAGTTTCCACCTAGTAAAGACCAACGTTTACTTCATCCTCCGTAACCTTTCTATAATGCTTGCATTCTTTCAGAGAATGTTTTGAATACTTCTTGTTATCAGTGTCAAATTGCTCCTTTATGTGTCAGTTACTTAGCTGGATCGAGATAGTGTATGACTGACCTCTCTAAATCTTCATTTACAGAAATTACTGGAGGGATTACGACACTGCTCTCTTTATTTTGAAACACTTATACAGGGATATTCCTGAGGAAGGGTGCTCACCTGAGAACTTCAATGACAACATTTTAAAACATGAGAGTAATTCCAGAAGGTGGTCTGATCAAAGAGATACACTGGAGGAGGAACTCCCTTTGACATTCTCTGACAGAATGATGTCCAAAAGCTTTTCCAGAAAAGCCAGAAAGTTTATGAAGACACCTTGAGCCCTGATGGAAGTTTCCAATTCTATTCCGGACTAATATGCTTCTGCAGCTGCATACCAACATGGCTTTACCTGTTCAAATGCTCTGGAATGAAGATTCTTACAGGATGTGACTGGATATTAGAAGCCAGCTGTTCTAAACATTGGATGGGACTTGAGCCCCTTTCTGACTCGTGAAGAAAATATAGGCAGGTCCTAGAGACTTGTCAAAGTGTAGTGTGGCTTCGTTGTAATGAAATGTAAATGTGTAGTCAAAAATGGGGATGTTGTACATAAACTACTGACTTCGTAATTGGAGTTGTATATTACTGATCGTAGCTAGTTGATTGTCATAGAAATTGTTACTTGTGTAGAAGCTTGACAACGACTTCTTTGTTCTACTACCAGCAATTTTGATGGGAGCTAGAAACAATGTTCTGAACTGTTTAGCTTCTTTGAACATCCACAGAAAGATGAGGAATTTTATGCTAATCTTCTAGCACCATTTACGATCAATTATTAGACGCTATTGTAGTATGAGGGATCACTTCATTGTTCTCCATGGATTAGAAGATTCCTGTGCTAATGCAAAAGTTGCAAACTTCTGGATGCAAATTCATATACGCTTACTTCTACATCCCAAATATGAGAATCTTAAAATTTTTTGTTTTCACTTTTATATAATTGTTTGTTTTGACCTCTTTTTTATTTCTAGGGTCAATAGATTCTAAAGTGTGATTTTTTTAGAATATAGTATTCAAGCTTTTAAAAATTTCACTCAAGTGACCAACTCTTTATAATTTAGTAACTGGTTTTTAATTATTAATTTTGTTAATATGTAGGTGCCCAAGTAAAAAAAATTAATTGTCAAGTTGACAATTATGTTCTTACATAAATAACTATATGTCATAGATAAAAATATATCCCAAATTAACAAAATATTAACAGAATTTAAGTTTTGAACTGAGTTATTAAAGTTGTAAAAAGTTGACCACTTAGATTAAAAATTTTAATAACTTCAATACTTAGTTGAAAAAACTCCAAAAGTTTATGTATTTTAAAATATTTTACCCTTTTCATTAAGGGTTTTTAGTTTCTATTTTTTAAAAAGATAAAATTATTTCGTATAGTTAATTTTATTATTTAATTATATATTACATAAATTTTAAATAAAAATTAATTTTATAAATTGATTAAACAAATAATTTTATTTTAATCTTTTTATATAAATTTAATAAATTAATAGTCAAATTTTAATAAATATTTTATTAAAATAAATAATTTAATAGTTAAATTTTTATTTATAAATTATATTTATTTTTACTTATTGACAAGAATTTTATTTAAATTTTTTATATTTTAAAGATATTTTAAATTTAATTATATTTATTAAATAATTAATTTATTAAAATTAATTTTAAAGTATAAAAATAAATTAAACTATTCATAAATTTGTTAGCAATCAATATTTAAATAATTAAATAATATATTTATTGAATAGTAAATCTTATTATAATAAAAATAATTTTTATAGTAAAAATTAAAACAAGTGGATTTTTTATAGCATTAAAAAAATAAAAAACTAAAGATTAAAGTAAAAACAAACCTTAATATCTAGCTTTTGACATTCTTCTAGGACATAAACCAGATTCTCATATTTCTTCCTTATAGATCAAACTTGGACGATTATCAATCTTACTATGCATGAAACCTGGCACATCTGAAAGGTATATTTGATTCTAGGATTGAGCTATAGTTTCTCTAAAATAATCAAACAGATTGTAAAAGATAAAACCTTTTTGACCTTCAAAATTAAAAAAATATAGCCATAGTGTTACAAAATTCATAATTCATAAAAAAATAGCTATAGTTTCTCTTTTCATGGTAGAAGTGATTTGTGGGTTCATTCATAATTCAGTAAATGCTGCAAAATTCAGAATATTTTGAGAAATGGTTTATCTGATAGAATCTCCTTAACCTTCTGGAATTGATAGGAGCATTATGGACTAATGCATGTCTTCTTGCCTGCTACAGTACTACAATGTCCTTTTCATTTTCTCCACGTAACTGAAACTGCTGCAACTATATTGGGCTAGCTCATGCAGACAACCTCTTAGAGAAGAAACCAAAATTCACAAATACTTATATGACCTGTTCTTCGATTACAGTGTCTACAGTTTATAATCATGCGGTGGCTGTGTTGGGTCGTACTCACTTTCCACAGAAACCAACCCGAAGCAATAACAAAAGCTGCCAAAACTTCTCTAGAACAAGTACTGCGTTCCGTGTACAAACCCGAAGTTGTCATGCAGCAGCACCGTGAAAACGGAAGAAGGTGGTGAGTGTGCGGTGTGAGAAGGTGGTGGGTATCGACTTGGGCACGACCAGCTCGGCTGTTGCAGTGAACGAGGGAGGGAAGAAGCCGACGATCGTGAGAAACGCAGAGGGGCAGAGGACAACACCGTCGGTGATGGCGTTTACCAAGACCGGGGATAGGATTGTAGGGCAGATTGGCAAGAGGCAGCCTATAATAAACCCTGAGAACACTTACTTGTCTGTCAAAAGATTCATCCGTAGGAAATACGATGAAGTGAAGGAGGAGGCCAAGCAGGTTTCATACAAGGTGGTGAGTGATGATAATGGGAATGTCAAGCTCGAATGTCCGGCCCTCGGAAGACATTTCGCTGCTGAGGAGATCTCTGCCTTGGTAGTATAAGGCTAGCTTAACATATTCATTCTTTTAAATGTTATTTTCTGTTGTCTGTAATTGAATTGATCAAAAAGACCATTACGCTTTTAAATTAGGTGCTTCCTTGAAACATGGAATATGATATAATTCTTCAACGTTTAGATTCTTAGATTCTAGCTGGATATGATGAAGACCATAGTCAACCTGTTTTGTTCTCTTGAAGTGACTATTTCTCTGGGAGTTGGCATTTCTGTGCATGGTACATTTGTTCTAGTCTTTCCATTTAATTTCCCAAGCTCAAGGCCTGAAAAAACCTCAACTTGATATAGAATAATGTTGTTGTGTATTGGCTTTATAACAGGTCCTAAGAAAGCTGGCTGATGATGCTTTAAAATTTCTGAATGATCAAGTTTGTAAAGCTGTGATTACTGTCCCAGCTTACTTTAATGATTCTCAAAGGAATGCAACAAAAGATGCTGCTAATATTGCTGGCCTAGATGCCCTTAGAATTATAAATGAGCCTACAGCTGCAGCTTTAGCTTATGGCTTTGAAAAGAAGAAACACGAAACTATTCTAGTATTTGACCTTGGAAGTGGCACTTTTGATGTTTCAGGTTTGTGGATTGCTTAACATGGACAATTCTAGAAATTTGTGTCCCAGTGATCTAGATGACTTCTCGATCTTTCTGCAGTGCTTGATGTTGGAGATGGAGTCTTTGAGGTTCTTTCTACCTCAGGTGACACGCATTTAGGGGGTGATGACTTTGATAAAGTATGCGATGGTTCTCTTGATCATCTTTTCTTTATAAAGTATGCGATGGTTCTCTTGATCATCTTTTCTTGATAAAGTATGCGATGGTTCTCTTGATCATCTTTTCTTGTCTTTAACATGTCATAAGAACAACGAGTTTTGTTCTTACTTACACTTCGAACAGAAAATTGTGAACTGGGTTGCCGAAAACTTTAAAAGAGAGGAAGGCATAGATCTTTTGAAAGACAAGCAAGCTCTCCAGCGTCTAACAGAGGCTGCAGAGAAAGCAAAGATGGAGCTTTCATCTTTGACTCAAACTGTTATTAGGTCCGTGTCTAAATTTTTGTCTGTTTTTTTCTGGATAATCTCTATCCATTGATGATGTTCTTCCTGTTTTTCCAGCTTACCTTTTGTTATAGCTAGTTTAGCTAGCCCAATACATATTAACACCACCCTGACAAGGGCGAAGTATGAAGAATTGTGCACATATTTATTGGATAGGTAGATTCTTTTTTTTCTTTACATTCTTTATCAATGTCATTATTTTTTTATGTTTCTATATAACACTATCCTACGCCGCTAAAGTAATCCGCTGAACTGAAATTTTCTGTGTGCATTCATCTCTGCTTTTGTTCACTGCCCCAAAATCCACTGGAGCAACTAATCTTGTTCTTTAACTCGATCTAACTGATGAGCAAAACATACCTGTCATGAATTTCTTTTCAAGGTTACGAGCTCCAGTACAAACAACTCTGAAGGATGCAAAGTTATTCCTCAAAGAAGTAGATGAAGTGATCCTTGTAGGTGGTTCAACTCGCATTCCAGCCGTTCAGGATCTAGTGACAAAGCTGACCGGAAAAGAACCCAAGTTGACAGTCAATCCTGATGAAGTGGTTACAATTGGAGCAATGGTTCAGGTTACTTCTGTATCATCTTATGCTATTATTGATCTTTTTCAAGACCAATGGTGGTTGTTTGATTTTCTTTGTAAGTTCTAGTATTGCATAATACACAAACTCTCTCAGAAAGTTAAGATTGGCTAGCCATACCAGGCTGCAGTCCTAGCTGGGGAAGTTAGTGATATTGTACTGTTGGATGTGACACCCCTCTCTCTTGGGTTGGAAACCGTGGGAGGTGTCATGACAAAGATCATCCGAAGGAGCACAACTATACCAAGCTCCAAGACAGAGGTTTTCTCCACGCTGTTGCAGATGGACAGACAAATGTTGAAATTAATGTTTACCAGGGCGAAAGAGAGCTGGTTAAGGACAACAAACTTCTTGGTAGATTCCATTTGGAAGGTATTCTTCCTGCTCCGCGGGAGTTCCAAAATTAAGGTGAAACTTGATATTGATGCCAACGGTATGCTAGCTGTAACTGCTGTTGACAAGCGAACTAGAAAGAAGCAGGACATTACAATAACTGGTGCTAGTACACTGCCCAGTGATGAGGTACTTGTTTTAAATATATGAAACAGATAATTTTGAGGAGATCTAGAAAAAAAAAGAAATATGAACTGTAAGTTTTTGGTCTTTAGCTGGAAGGACGATTACAGTGTTAAATGGCCTCAGTGCACCGATGAACTTGAAAGAGCTCTAGGGTTCTAGGCTTTGTACTCTTAACGAGGATTGCTGCAACCTTTTTCAGTACAAGTATTCTCATTTCACTAGATATACATTGCCCTGATCTCATATTCTGGCCGTTGTTGACCTTCCAGGCCTTGATGATTGTAATTACAATACATCCTTGACTCGCAGTTCGAAAAGATGGTTAGAGAAGCTGAAAGGTATGCGAAGGAGGGTAAATAGAAGAGCGATGCCATAGACACCAGGAACCAAGCTGACTCTATTGTATACCAGAATGAAAAACAGCTGAAGGAGCTTGGAGGAAAAGTATCTCTCTCGGTAAAGGAGAAGGTGGAGGCAAAATTGAAAGAGCTCAAAGGAGCCATCTCAAGCTACCCAAACTATTAAAGATGCAATGGCTGCTTTGAGCCAAGAAGTGATGCAACTAGGCCAATCTCTTTATAGTCAACCAAGTGATCTAGGGTCGGGAATAGAGTCCTAATCAGCTTGAAGTCATCGGAAGATGCCATTGATGAAGAAATCACTAGCAGTAAGCAGCAAGTAGCAAGTGATTAGTCTAGAGTCACTTGTACAATTACCCTATGAATGTGCATAACATTTGAGGCCCTAGGATTTTAGCAGTGGAATGTGTTCTGTTCTATTTGGTAGAATTTAGAACTAGAAACTAAATAAAAAATAGAGTGGAAAAGAGGTAATGCAGAAAGCAATTTATTGATAGGATATTTTTACATTGAAGTTGAAGGCCTAAATATATAGACAATAAAAAGTAAAGATTAACCAAATAAATCAAAAATTTAAAAGTTTAAATCCTAATAGATAACTAACTTTATCTTAAAAGATAAAATTTTATCTTCTAACAAATAATAGATCTTATCTTTATTACTCTATCTTAGTACTCCTAAATTTTATCTTTAAACAAAGACGACATTTTTAACTTTGAATCATTCTCAAACATTCCCTCTTGATTCAAAGTTGTAAGGCTTTTTGAATTTGATGATGTACTTCCCATCACCCTTTAATGGTTGGAGCACATTTCTTGGAGTACTTCTCTCAAATCTTTACAATAGAGCACTTCTCTCTGTGATTCGTTTTGATGCACTTCTCACCAACTGTTCTAAAAAAGAATTTCTTCTTGCGTCACTTGTACCATATTTGTTTCTTCTTCATTTTGAAATCTACAGTTTTTTTGTAAATGCTTAAATCTCTTACACTTGAAGTACTGCAGTTTTCCTTTATGCCAACAATCCTGCTCTTCATGGCCGGGCTTTTAATAATTTGTACATTGAAGAATTTTACTTTTACCATTTGAAGAGGAACTCTGGACCATGTATGCTCCTTCAACCTTATAATCATTTTCTCTATCCCTCATTATTCTTCTTTGGTCTACAACTTGAAGAATGTTTAGTAACTCTGCATAGGTTATATTTGATAGGTCTTTAGTAACTTCAAATGATGAATTTTTTGACTCATATCTTTCAGGAAGAGTCACAAGAAGCTTGTCTATAACCTTTTGAGTAAGAAATTCTTCACCAAGTAACTTGATTTGATTGAAGACAGACATAAGTTTGCTCCCATATTCCTTGACACCTTCATAATTCTTCATTTTTGACATCTCAAATTCTCTTTTGATATTCAAAATTTGCATTATCTTAGTTTGAATATTTGCCCTTAAATTCTTCTTTTAGTTTCTCTATGCTTCTTTAGGAGATTCACATGTCATTATACTCGTGAAAATTCCTTTCGTCACTGCTAAATGGAGGCAAGATTGAACTTTTGGTTTCTTTGTCCTTTCTTCATCATTCTTCTTGATTTAGTTTAGGGTTGAATTTTGCTGAAGAGGTGTAGGCTTAAACTCACTTTCAATAATCTCCCATAAACTGACAGTTTGCAAATAGGACTTCATTTTGATAGCCTAAAAGTGATAATTTTCTCCACTGAAAATAGGAATTGGAATAGAGAAATTGTTTTATGCTATTGCTAGGGTTGAACACTCATAAATTTTTAAAGGTTTCACTACTCAATTCTCATAAGCCCAAGAATAACTGGAGCTTTGAAACTATGTTGGAATTTAGAACTAGAAACTAAATAAAAAAATAGAGTAGAAAAGAGGTAATGTGAAAGCAATTTATTGATAAGATATCTTTTACATTGAAGTTGAAGGCCTAAATATATAGCCAATGAAAGGTAAACATTAACCAAACAAATAAGAAATTTAAATGTTTAAATTCTAATAGATAACAAATTTATCTTAACAGATAAAATTTTACCTTCTAACAAATAACATATCTTATCTTTACTACTCTATCTTAGTAATCCTAAATTTTATCTTTAAACAAGACCACATTTTTAACTTTGAATCATTCTCCAACACTATTAACATAGGTCCTATTCATACATAGGAGGTTGAAGCAAGAAACAAAGTGGAGCTTGCATATGGAGCAGTTTTCATTACATAACATATAATAAGATACCGCAAGCTTAAACTAAAAGCCAAAGGAAGCATACGCAACTGCAAAGATATTTCATGTTTTCTTTTCGTATCCGCCTATGGTGACAACAAGTTCTCTCTGTCACATAAACAATTGATAAATTGAATGCGATTGTGCGTTCATATATATATATATACATATATATATATATGAAAATAAACTATATATAAACTTACATGTTTAGGAAGCTTCTCCTACATCAAAGATAAGTTAAAACGATAACGTTATAATACTCATGAAACATTGATGCTGTGACAAGCACGAATGCAAACTAATCCTTAAACGACAACGTAGTAGGCGCAGAAATAAACAAATGCTTTAACAATCATAAATGGTGATTTTCCTTTAGAGGGTAAAGAATTCCCTTTCATCTAAAGGAGACTTCTAAAACTTCCAAATTAGAGTAGAGTCATACAGTATCTTCTTCATCTCCATGCTGCTGATTTCTACCAATGTATGGAATTCCTGTCTTGAATCATGCTTCTTCTTCTTCTTCTTGATCATTGGTCTTCTTATTTAGAGTTGAATATATATATTTCATTTTGAAAAATTAAAATTTATTGAAAAATAAACTATATATAAACTTACATGTTTAGGAAGCTTCTCCTACATCAAAGATAAGTTAAAACGATAACGTTATAATACTCATGAAACATTGATGCTGTGACAAGCACGAATGCAAACTAATCCTTAAACGACAACGTAGTAGGCGCAGAAATAAACAAATGCTTTAACAATCATAAATGGTGATTTTCCTTTAGAGGGTAAAGAATTCCCTTTCATCTAAAGGAGACTTCTAAAACTTCCAAATTAGAGTAGAGTCATACAGTATCTTCTTCATCTCCATGCTGCTGATTTCTACCAATGTATGGAATTCCTGTCTTGAATCATGCTTCTTCTTCTTCTTCTTGATCATTGGTCTTCTTATTTAGAGTTGAATATATATATTTCATTTTGAAAAATTAAAATTTATTGAAAAATAAACTATATATAAACTTACATGTTTAGGAAGCTTCTCCTACATCAAAGATAAGCTAAAACGACAACGTTATAATACCCATGAAACATTGATACCGTGAAAAGCACAAATACAAACTAATCCTTAAACGACAACGTAGTAGGCGCAGAAATAAACAAATGCTTTAACAATCATAAATGATGATTTTCCTTTAGAGGGTAAAGAAATCCCTTTCATCTAAAGGAGACTCCAGAAACTTCCGAATTAGAGTAGAGTCATACAGTGTCTTCTTCATCTCTATGCTGGTGATTTCTACCAATGTATGGAATTCCTGTCTTGAATCATGCTTCTTCTTCTTCTTCTTCTTAATCATTGGTCTTCTCATTTAGGGTTGAATCGTAGAGGGATTTCTTCTACCCCACACTGGTGGAATTGCCCAGGTATGGAGTCTTTGTCTTGACGTATGCATTTTCTTCTTCTTCCTTACCAGTGATCAATGAGAAGGATCAATGTATTATAGCATCACAGAGGTTTGGTCCCTTAAAGTGAGTACTATCCCCAACTTTGAAAATTCCTTGACACTTCTGCACGATCCTTATGCTTTATACTGATGACCAGATAGTTTCTGGAGATCTTTGGACGAACATGTTGTTATCTTCTTCTTCAATATAGGTCAATCACCCAAAAATTCATAAAAGGGAGAAATTACCTACAAACATATTGTTATCTGCATCCATGTTGATTGCCAAATGTTTAGGTGTAGCCTTTTATTGTTTTACTTCTTTCTATTTTTGGGTACCCTAGGACAAGAGACCCAAAGTAACATGTTGCACACTTATCTGGAATTTTCTCCAAGAAACCACTAGCCTTCTACTACATTTCTTCTCCATTTGATTGACAATCAGCTGCTCTCTGAGCTCAGTGAGAGAATTTAAGCATCTATCTCTCCTTGCAAGTCTTATGTTATTTCTCTCCTTCCAAATATCCTAGATACATGTTGCAATTGCAACCATGTAGACTTCCTTATTGTGCTTGCATAAATGAATCTGCAATATCTCTTGTAAGATGTCACTCAGCCTGCTCTAACTGCAGTTAAGTGTGCATAAAGAAGAGATTCTCTGCCAAACCTTTTTAGAATATGAACACCTGAAAAACATATGATCTCTATTATCTTCCTTCAGATTACATAAGACACATTGTTTAGGATATGATAGGAACTTTAATCTTATCATGGTACTAAGTTTATTCAATATGGCTAACCAAAGCAAAAAGTTGGCATTTAGTTTAAGAGTTTTGCTTCATACCAACTTACTCTACCCTATGCTTGAGTTTGTCCCATACATCATATCTTGTGGTTGCCTATTGGTTATTTTGAAAACGATAGACCATTCCATAGATAAGCATCCTCTCCACCATTGTGCCTATACTATGGGATTGACAGAATTCTAATCTCCTTTAGGGATAGAGACCAGTTGCCATTTGCAATTATCTCATGAATCTTGGCTTTTTTTGAGAATCTATATAGGATATCTTTGGCTACCAAATTATAGTGCCTCTTGGCCTGTCCAATTGTCATACTATAGTGAGATCCTATCTCCTGCCCCTATTTTGCATATCATCTGTTGTTGAACATCTTACCCCAACCTAAGGATTTGGTTAAAGAACTAAGAATAACTGTCTTTAGGTTTAGTTTCCCACAAACTACCACTCCTTAATATGTAGTTGTGTACCCATTTTATCTACAATGATTCTTTTTCTCTTAAAATTATTTATAATCTTTTCATCATTAGGCATCTATTGCTTCTACTGGTTGTCTCCAATCTCAATCTTCCAGTTTCTTTTGGTTGACACATGTGGATCCAGCTCACTTTAGCTATTCCTTTTCCTCCTTTCCATATACTCCATAGTAACTGTTTCATCATTTTCTCCACAGTTTTAACCAGCCCTTTAGATTAAAAAATTGTGAGAACACCAGTAAGTATGCATAAACATTGTGATAGACTTCAGGAGTTGAAGTTTACCACCATAGGAGAAACTTCTATTTGTTCAAGACCCCAATCTTTTTTGTATATTTTTAATAAGGGGAAGACATTCCCTAAAGTGTAGTCTTCTTAAGGAGATAGGAATTCCCATGTATAGGATAGGAGGGTTTTGTTTTTTCATTCCAGTGACAAGTGACAAATTATTAAAGAGATGGGTTGAACGTTTTGACAATATGAGAAGCTTTTTTGAAAATTAATGCTCAATCCCGATATCTCCTTAAAACTTTGTAAGGTGCTCATCAGTAAAGCAACTAAGTGAGTATTAGCCTTGCGTAGTAGGATTAGATCATCTACAAAACATAAACTTGTTAGTGAAAGCAAATTACACTTGGAGTGATATTTAAATTTAGGGTATGAAGAGATTTCGTGTTTCAGCATTAGGGTAAGAACTTCTATGTAAATTAGATATAGGCGAGGGGAAAGAGGATCCCCTTGCCTAAGTCCTCTTTTGCCTTTGAACATCTTTGTTGGACTCCCATGAATCAAAATCCCAAAGGAAGCAGTAGTGATGCACTCTTAAATCTATTTGATAAACATCTGGGAAAATTCCATAACTTCCAAAGTCTGGAATATAAATCTCCAACTGACACTATCAAAACCTTTTTGAAGATCCACTTTAATGATGTAGTTCTGTAGAGAATTTCCACTTGTATACCCTTTCAGAAGCTCCTGTAAAATTAGAATATTATCACCAATCTTCCGTTTGCTTAAAATGGGTCTTTGGTTCTCACTGATGATGAATTGCAATACAGATTTCAGCCTATTTGCTAGGATTTTATGCAACATTCCACTACCATAGGGTACATACCTAAGCTTTTAGGAACATACCCTACGCTAATGGTATGTTGGAGCAATGGCAAAACTAACTTACACATGGTAGTAAGCAGTATATTCGAAAGACGTTCTCATTTCTCTTAAAACATTCGTTTATTTTATTCACTGATAACGTTTACACTGTTCTTCTCAACGATTATTTA
>JAOQMS010000003.1:5004134-5020230 GCA_027563885.1 Erythroxylum longipes | reverse complement strand
TACATTACATTATGAACCCTTCCATCCTTCCCAAACAACGTATCACTATATTACATTCCATTCCATTATAAACCATTTCCTTCCGTTCCATTCCATTCCCTTCCGTTCTATTAATTAACATCCAACCAAACAGGCCCTAAGGGTGTAAATTTGAGTTCTATGTCTATCTGAAAGTCACTTGTATTATAAATAGAAAAAAAGGATGTTCGGATGGCTGAGTTAAATCTTAAGCCAGCTCCCAAACTTGAACTTAATCCAATCTAGTATCTCTAATTTCAAAGTATTTTTAACAAAGATAATTCAATATTCAAGTGTGTTAAATATATAAATAATTTTTTAATTAAATAAAATAATAATTATTTTGAGAAATTATGTTTTAAAATGTTACAATTTTCTTAGAATGGTCTATTGTAATGAAGTTTAAATTTAAATTTTTGTAAGGACTTTATCTATTTTCATGGATGAATTTAATTTAACTTAGCTTCTTCAAATAATTAAAGCTGCGTTTGGATCTGCGGTACGGTGGTGATAAATATTTATTCACCGCAATTTTCAAACGCAGTCACATGTTTGGTTTTGCTGGCGAACAACCGGAAGTTAAAGAAAAGTACGGTACCATCGCAAAAATCGATAAGTAGAAAGAGGGTTATGATAGAAAAGTGCTTCTGCGGTAAAAATTCTATTTTTCATTAATAACCTTCTGATAATTATTATTTTCCATTATATCCTCAATTAATAAAAAGCAAGTCTAACATACCGTCTTCTTGATTTTTTCTTATTTATAATTTGAATTTATATGATTTATACTGCAATTTCCAAACACAATCACATGGTTGGCTCTGCGAGTGAACAACCGGAGATTGGAGAAAAGTATGGTCCACCACAAAAAATCGATAAGTAGAAAGAAAGTTGCGATAAGAAAGTACTCCTGCTGTAGAAATTCTACTTTCCATTAATAACCTTCTGATAATTATTATTTTCCATTATACCCTCAACTAATAGAAAGCAAAGTCTAACATATCGTCTTCTTCATTTTTTCTTATTTATAATTTGAATTTATATGATTAATAATATTTTTATGAAATATTATATCTACTAACTTTATTTTAATTATATTTTCTTATTTTAATTTAATATTTTATTATTTATAATTTTAAATTTATATAACTAATAATATTTTTTAATTATTTATACAACAATTAATACTTTATTAAATTAATAAATTTTTTAGTCATTTTATCTCTTTTTAACAATCGCAATCGCATTTATCAAACACTTATTTTCACGTTTTAACAGTTATTAAAAAAGCAATCATAAACACATAAGTACTCATTTCAACAAGTTAATTTTAACAGGTTATTAACCGCTACCGCTCCCCAAATTAAGCACTTAAACCTAAAACCCTTAAGTTAAAAAAGACGAAGAACTCATATTAATCAACTCGGAAGTGGCTAATGTTTTCTTTTACTTAAAACATAATGTTCTTTATCAATTCTTTACCCATTATTTCTTTATACACGACTTTGAAAATTATTCAAACGTGATATGTGTGGTTTTGAAAATTATATTATATTAACATGGAAAAATGGTTAGATAATCATATTTTCAATACAATTTTTATAAAAAGGCTTATTTCGTGATCTTATAAAGTAACAATTTTTATCGGTTGTTTTAAGACTCTTCTTCTAAATAATCATATATTCTTCAGTATTATTCTTATGCTCTATATAGTATAAAGTTAACAAAATCATGACAAATACAAATATTTTAATGGTAAATCATAAATTTTCCTTTAAGGTCTAAAATTACTTCCAACTTATTTAAGTTATTACATTATTAGTGCATGAGTCTAAAGTTTTGATTTGGTGAGACAGCATTATTTAGCAAACAAATGAACGGTGATAATCAAAATTTGCATATAAATTAATGGGATGAGAAAAATATTCGCGATGTGGAAAATGATGAGGAGACAAGTAAAGGTATCCATGGAACAGTCAGTGATATGGTAAGTCAACGGAAAGTCTTCTCTTCTTTTTGTCAAATTGCGACGCACATATACCATTGCAAGATTATTACAAGGAAAGTCATTAGAAGTATGTCCTTGGAGGCCACGGCGCATTGTTGCCAAGTGGGGGCATTCAGTGTTGTCGTCTAGTCAGTTTGATCACTAGAGAGACTAAAACCGTAGAATTTCCTCAAGTCCACTTGGAAGTCTTCGCTCGTAGTCATTTGGCCGAGCCTAAACTGGCAGGTACGCCGCAGAAGTTCTCTTCCTTTCTTTGTATGCTGTTTCAGTGTTTTCTGCTTTCTCCTTGTTTGATTTTCGTTTTCTGTTTATTTCGCTGACTGAAACGTCAAAAGGGTATTGATCGTATGTTGCAATTGGTTTCTTGAAATGGGTTACTTCAAATTTTAATCTTTTTTGTTTTTCTTGTTTCGGGTTGATCGATTTGGTTAACGATGTTGCACGTTTAGAGGGAGTCGGTTGAAATTCAACATAAACTGACTTTTCTTTTTCTTTACTGAAAGATCGCAGCAACTAAATCATATATTTTCCTTACATTAAACTTATGCTGTTTAGTGATGTTTAGGACAATGGACGCTGTTATGCAAATTGATTGGCCTCTTTGATTCCTGTCGGAGCATAAAAGATGATCTGCAATTGATGGATTGACTTTTCTAGCTTTCTCTCTGGTCCAGAATTCTTAGAACTGTAGCAACAATTGGTTGAGTCGTTGAGATATGAATATGGGATCGAGTTTCCCACTAAAATCGATTGTTACTATGGCTAGTATATACATAATTCACACTTTATGAATGTTCTGCTTGTGAAGGAAGCTACGTATCGCACTGTTCAATTATATTCTTGCAGCATTTCTACATTATATATATTTTGGCTGTTATTCTGTTCATTGTTACCATTTGATGTTTGAATCTCAAAAATCTTTGATTGACAAAAAAAGCATGATTAGGACCCTTACCTTTTCTTTCTATATCTACTGATTTTAACATATTTACCTTTTCTATATCTACTGATTTTAATATATATAGAAGTATTGCTCCAAAAATTACAGCGTTTATGCAGGTGGCTATTGGTCTATATAAATTTGTTACATTGAAGGTGTTGAAATTTATAAAGAAGTTGCTTATGAGGAAGACTAATCCTCCTCGCTTGTTCTAACAAAACAACATGGTTCAGCTCGCTTCTCACAAGGAAATAAATGTTGTTTAATCATCTTTTTGAAGACCATTCTTTCATAGCCAAGAGTTCTGGTTGTCTTTTTCTTCACCCAAGCAAGCTTCATTCTCTAGTAGACATGTAGTTTAAACAAATTCCTGCAGAACAGGCTGCTGGTACCAAACTTATAAATGCTCAATAAGTTCATACTATCTTCTGTGAATCCAATTTTGACAACTGGGCCAAGCTTTAGGAGGTCATGTAGACTATCGGCTACCTTTACATCCCTCGCAATCATGGGCATACCTAGCGAATCTGTGGATATTACATGAATAAGAAGTAGCTGCAGAATGGTACTTTCATTTCCAATCTTCTTAGGATTAAACTAAGAAGTCCCAAATTTTTAGTTACTCTGAATTTGTGGAGGTATCATTATCATTCTTTAACATCCATTTTGAGTTCTTCTACTCTTTTTTTTTTTTTTTTTTGGGTCCAAGGAGGATTATGACCCCTCTTCCTGTCCGGTTCAATGCTATTTTTCTGATGCCTATGCCCTCTGCTAGATCTTTTCTGTGCTTTGGTTGTATTAATTGACTGGCTTGATTGGTTCTGTGTCCCTTTGTATGTGTGTGTGTCATTCACACGTCTTTCTTTGCTCTCATGACATTTATCTAGTTTATCTACTTGATTTTATAATTTAATGTACTTTATATCAGAGTTTCTGAAAGATACGATGGCCAAATCAGTTGGAAAGAAGGATGTGGGTTTACTAAAATCAGTAGAAGAGAGAGCTTTACACAAAAAGGAGGAGGATTACCACAAGCAGCGACAAATACCTTACTTTCACAAAGACTGCGTGTCAAATATCCTTGTTAGGCTTCCTCTAGAATCCCTTCAACATGCAAGGTTTGTTTGTAAGCCATGGTATAATATTATCAACAGTGACCTCTTCATTGATACCCACCTTCGAAGCTCAGAATCTGTTCTAATCTTTCAAAAAATTGTTCCAAATGAAAGAATTCACCAATTTTCTTCCACACTAATGCCTCAAGAGCAATCTAATACCTTTTCTGTTGAACAAAGTTTTCTTCAATCCCTACCCGCTCCTATTATCTGGCAACCTCTTAGGAATCGGTCAAGATTTTCCATGCAGTATATGGAATTTGGAGAGGGAAAGAGCAAGTTAGGTGAGTATAAAGTGAGCTGCCTGGGCATTATTAGAGCCACATGCAATGGTCTACTTTTGCTTGATAACAAACTGAAGAAAGGAGGACTGGTAGTGATGAATCCTGTGACGAGGAAACTGACTGCATTACCTCTTGGTACCTTGTACCCTCCCGAAAGGCAGTCTTATGGTTTTGCACAAAGTGATACTTCTAAACAATACAAAGTCGTTCACTTGTTTCGTGATGAGCTAGGATATGTCAATTGTGAGATACTTTGTCTTGGAACAAGAACTTGGAGAGAGGTAAATGGACCTTCTTTTGGGCTCTTTGGTTGGTTGGGATACTCGCCTGTTTCTGCACTTGGGGTTTTACACTGGATTCCTCATATTGATCACAGTGATTATATAGTCTCCATTGGTGTGGACACTGAAAAATTTCAAACTACACAGCTTCCAAAGAGTTGCAGAACTCACGACAGGATTATTGAGATGGGTGGTTCTTTATGCTTTGTCACTCATGAAGGCTTGAGCATTGACATCTGGAATTTAAGTGGAACTGTCTGGACAAAGCAATACAGTATCACAAGAGGTAGCATAATTGACTTGGTTCCCCTTTTAAGTTTAAGAATCTGTGGAGATGTAATTTTCAGGAGGGAAGAAGATGGCTCATTCTATGCTTACGACTTTAAAGTTGAAATCATGAGAAAGATTGAGATGGATCAGAAGTGCTTCCCAAGAAATGGTTCGTATCTACCTCATGTCAATAGCCTTGTCTCCTGGGAAGCAGCTCGAGCTATTTCTGATTGAGGTATGTGCTTTCTTAGTACCACAAGTTAGAACATGTGGTACTGCTTTGTCTGTTGAAATACTATTGTGACTAATGACTAGAGGTTGTTAAATAATTGCTTGGCAACATGGTACAAGTTCGTTGGACAATGATTGGAACTGGAAAATTGTACTTCGAGTCAGAACTGTGGTTTTGTTTTGCAGGGATGTGGATACTTTATAAATATCCATGCATGCTTCAATTCCTAACTTTATTCCAGTAAACTCTAAGTTTGGAATATGAGGAGTATGAGGACCAAAGCTCCTGATAGATTGGACCGTTGGATCTTAAACGAAAACAAATTGCAGGAATACAATGTACAATTCAACTAATAAGTTCTAATCCAACTACTAACTTCTGCTTGTCACTCTTAGAATTGAATTGTAACTTTTGAGTAACAAATAAATAGAGAGCTCTCATTTTTAAAAGGTTGAGAATTCAAGTCGCGGTTTGGACTCATCTAAGAGACCTTTAAATGTGGTTAGTGAAAACTTTAATAATAATCAATTTGAATTCATCAAAAATAACGATTAATAATTATATTATTATGAAAAAATTGAAATTTCACTTTTTTTTTCTTAACTTTAAGATATTTAAATATATACTTATTTTATTTAAAATTTTAATTCTCAAAATAGAATCAAACAATGATACTTGAGAAGAATGTGGAAATTGAATCACTATGAATTTTGACCTAAAGATTTATACAAATATTAGTAATAATCTATTGCATCAATAAAAATTTGACAAACAAAACGTTTATAAATATTTAAATTTTAAAGATCATAAAAATTAAAATTTTAAAAATATTTGGATCTTAGAAAATGAAAGTTGAAATTTATTTTATAATTCATCTTAATAATTATTTATGATCAAATCATAATTTCCAAAATTGGAGCACATATTAAACTTATGCATTTCAATTAAATTCTAAAATTTTCAAAATGTTTTATATCTAAAATTTTAGTTTTGAAATGAATTTTCATATTTTTCTTAAAAATAAAATTTCCGACTTAGAAAGTTATGTCCGAAGGTCCAAATAATACCAATTTAAAATTGATATTACGGATTAAAACAACAACTGCGTCAATCACTTAATATAAGTTAAAATTTATAGGCACCAAATTGCAAATTTATGCATCTATACTATATTCATCTTTGTAATATATGCTCATTTTATTTTATTTTTATTATTTTCATTCTTTTTCATTCAAAATAGTTAAAATGATGCGGTGTCAACCAGTTCATTTGATAGTACGACTAAGGGCTGCTTCGAAACTGTCATAGACAATAATATGAGGGTTTTTTGCATAAGTTTGAGGCATGCTCGCTATTAGTCGCTAAATTAAAAGGTGTTAATAAGGGGTTTAAATTGGCATGGGAACATGGTAATCGAAAGATCATACTAAAAGTGAATTCGCTAGAAGTCATTAATATACTTTGTTCCTCTAGAAGCTTACTGATTAAGATTTCTTTTTTAGTGTAGGGTATACGTTCGATGATGGACCGCAATTGAGAGGTGAAGCTTCAACATATTTATAAGAAAGGAAACCAAAATACAGATAGTCTGATTGTTGAAGCTATACAAGTACAACTAGAATTGTATATTCTTTCATAACCTCCGACGAATTCGATGTAATTCCTATTATCAGATGGGGAAAAAACTTTATATCATCGGAATATAACCTACGGTTGAGCTAAAGTATTTTTGAGTTTTCTATACTACGTATTAAAAAGAAAAAGAAAAAGGAGAAATTTATGTCATGTTATCATGTAAAATGGCCGCAATCCCACGTACAAGTGGGGTTGGATGGTCAGAATCTCTGGATTTTAATCCAACGGTCATAAGTGTTCCGAACTAAAAGCTCTGTACACTAGCAGAGTTGCCTTTCCCATATGCAAGTGTCGTTATGTGTTGTGTTGCTGTCAGCGACTCTTAGACAAGGCTAAGAGCTCAAGTAAAGCGAAGCGAACTCAAGCTTAAGCTGATGGCGGCGGCGAAGGGCCTGAATTTATGTTCTCCGACGTGTCCAACTGCTTCAAAGAAAGCTCGAACTCACAATCTCAATCTCAAAACATCAACTCTTTCCTATCCTTTCCATCGTTTTCCACCAAAGATTCGATCTTTGACCATCAAAGCTTCTTCATCAACCAACAACCACCATTCGGTGACTTCCCAGCCATCGTCCGTCTCTACCCACGATTCTGTTGTTCCCCAGCAGTCGATTCCTCAGGTCCGAGTCGATGTTTTATCAGAATCGCTTCCTTACATCCAGAAATTCAGAGGAAAGACTATTGTAGTCAAGTACGGCGGTGCCGCTATGAAGCAACCGGAGCTCAGAGCATCGGTGGTGAGCGACCTTGTGCTCCTCTCCTGCGTCGGTCTCCACCCTGTTCTTGTCCACGGCGGTGGGCCAGAGATCAACCACTGGCTCAAGCTCCTGCAGATCGAGCCTGTGTTCGAAGATGGGCTCCGTGTCACTGATGCTAAGACAATGGAGATTGTGTCGATGGTATTGGTGGGAAAGGTCAATAAGGACTTGGTTTCACGCATCAACAAAGCAGGCGCCACCGCCGTCGGCCTCTCCGGCATGGACGGGCAGCTTCTGGTAGCACGACCCTCCCCTAATTCCGCAAAATTGGGGTTCGTTGGGGAGGTTTCTAGAGTCAATTCCACCATTCTCCAGCCACTTGTGGACAATGGGCACATTCCAGTTATTGCATCGGTGGCTGCAGATGAGACGGGTCAGTCTTATAACATAAATGCCGACACAGTGGCGGGAGAAATAGCGGCGGCGTTGGGGGCGGAGAAGTTGATATTGCTGACAGACGTGGCGGGGATTTTGGAGGATAGGAATGATCCAAAGAGTTTGGTGAAGGAGATAGATATAAAGGGCATAAAGAGAATGATAGGGGAAAAGAAGGTTGCTGGGGGGATGATACCAAAAGTTAATTGTTGTGTGAGATCACTTGCTCAAGGTGTGAGGACAGCTAGTATCACTGATGGGAGGGTTCAGCATTCTTTGCTTCACGAGATTATGACCGAGGAAGGAATTGGAACTATGATTACTGGCTAGAACAATACACTTTCACTCTTTTGGTTCAATTACTTCCAAGTCTTTGTTTACTTCTTCTTTGGCTCTTTTTGCCTCTTTTTCTTGTTCTTCCCTGTTTTTCATGATCGTGTTCCCTTCTCTGTAAGTGAAAATGCAGTCTTAAGGGAGATACAGTAACCTTATTTACTAATGGTTAGCGTCACCTTATTTGGTTGAAACGATACTCTTCTTCTATTTTGATGCTTCAGAAAGAAATTGAAAAGCACCAATTCTATTGAACAAGCACCAGTAATCAAGAATAATATCAATTTTATGGACAAAGCTCATTTCTTTTGCTTGTCGATTCCTTCTGTGCCAAAAGAGGCTGTCCAAATTCTAACTTGGAACCAAAAAAGCAAGTTTGTGATAGGATGGATGCTACAGATACAGTAGACAATTTCTTTGGTTAATAGGATATGACCTTGTTCTAGCTGTATTTAGTTTCGAAGTTATCATTTCCTACTTAAATTCTTAAATTGTCGCCTGGATACCTTTTCATATGTGCAACATGAGACACATACTTGCTTCGCTACTGATTACGGATCGCAAAATTAAATCCAAAGGTGATGGTGTGATAATGAAGTCGGCATAGTTGTCATTTGCATGGACTAGAATTCAGTGTTAATTAAGTAAACGGTGTGTTCTATCACACTTCTTTTGTAAACTTTATGATCCTCATGATACATGGTACAGTATTTATGTGTGAAGTGAAGTGAAAGAACTGTGAATTTGTTCTCCATTTTTGTCATCTCTATCATGCTCATGATCAATAATTATACATTTCTTCATGATGGATCTGATAGCAAATTCCTTAGGTTGATATTTGGACAATTTTGGAGCTTGTTGCCTGTGCAACTTTGGTGGTGTTTGCTGATTTTACCATCAGTGTTCAATGTGATTGTCTTGTTTGTTGCTACTCTCATTCAGCCTGTAAAGGGCTAACAGTTTTGTGTTCGTGGAAAATATCCAGGTGCGACGGGATACTTAAGATAATTGAATGCAGAGGATATATCTTAGATCAAGCTTCTTATGTAGATCAAGCATATAGCAGAATTTTTCAATCCCAGAACACAACAAACACCGGCAATTTTCACACAACCAAAGCACCAC
Source organism: Erythroxylum longipes (assembly GCA_027563885.1). Classification (NCBI taxonomy): domain Eukaryota; kingdom Viridiplantae; phylum Streptophyta; class Magnoliopsida; order Malpighiales; family Erythroxylaceae; genus Erythroxylum; species Erythroxylum longipes. The sequence goes on along the minus strand of JAOQMS010000003.1, from coordinate 5,010,856 downwards.
CAAATAGCAAAATACTATTCAACCAAATCACAAATCTTTTGGCTACAACACTAGATTTTACTTACTACTTGGTATGGAGAAACCAATTCCAAGCTATTCGTTACCTCAGACCTTCTTGGATATGTTAACGAAACCATTTCATCTCCAGGAGAATACGTGGATCCTCAATCCACTGATTACATCAAATGGAAGAAGATTGATCGGCTAGTTTACTGCTTTTTCACCGGATTACTCTCCAATTCAACTGTCGAACTTGCACTCAGTCACAACACAGCTCGCAACCTTTGGGTAGGACTTGAAGATCACTTCATGCTACAATCCGTGTCACAACATTCTCTCCTCCGCTGGAAACTTCACTCTCTCAAAAAGGGTTCTAGCACCATCATTGAAATACCTCTACCTCATGTCCACCACTGGTCAAACTAGCTGCAATTGGAGACTCTATCTCTGATGATGATCTTGTTCTCTTCACCTTAAAAGGAATACCTGTAGACTTTGAGTCCATCACGACAATAGAAAATTGCATCACTAGCATCACCTTTACAAAACTCAAACCTAAACTTTTACTCCATGAATAGCGGTTGCTCTCCTTCAATGCGCCACCTGTATTGGACATCACATTCGCTGCCTTCTCCAGCACCAACAACTCTACCTATGGCTCACATGGCAGAGGTGACGACAGGGCACGACGCGGGAGACACCCAAAGCCTCACCCTAATGCGTCTGAATTTATTTCTAACCCTAAAGGTTCTAGACTTTCCTACCTGCTGGCTGACCAATTTAGTGGTTATGTTTAATAGGCCCTTTAATGCACCACCGTTAGGCCCTTTAATGCACCACCGTTTGGGCCCGTACAGTTTAGTGAAACCCCACATAACCCATCCATGCACACTCCAGCCCAATTTCAAACTCAAACCCAATATAAACCCCTCTTATCCTAAGCCTAATTTTCATAATAATAAGTCACCTAACCAATGTCAAATTTGCTGAAAATGGAGACACATCACTGCTCACTGTTTCAGTACTCTGAATCTCATAACAGCTTCATTGGATTCCACCAAAGTACAAACAATGGCCTCGTTTGGATAGCTATCGATCAGTTAGAATTTTAGCTGATTTGTAGATTTCAGCTATTTGACCAATCAACTAGCTATTAAAGATGTTTGGAGAGTAGCAACTTTAGTGGCTAATTTAGAACAAACAGCTAAAACTAAAAATGCTCGTATAACTTCTAAATCAGTCACTAAAGTTGCTACCAACAATCAAAGATTTAACTATTAAAAGTCGATTATGCCCTATAACTTCTATTGATAAGTTGCGTAAGATCTTCTATAAAAATTAAAACAAAGAAGAATGCACAGTAATCGTATTTCAAAAAATAATATGTATTTCAAACAGTAGTACAAATATAAGATATTTTTTTAAGACTGTGGTTAAAATGTTCATCTCTTCAATAACTATCTATAATTTATCAAAGTCACTCAGACAAGATATTTTTTTAAGTCACTCATATAAGATTTTTTTATTATAGTTATAAACTTAATTTTTGTAGAATTAAATATCTAAAATTTAAATTCTTATAAGAATATTTAATGAAATACTAAGATATATAATATTCATACCCTTATATATATATTTTAAAGTCATATCCTCATAAGTCATTTACACATAAACAGCTAATACTAAACAACTAATTTTACCAAACATCTCTAATAAATAGCTAATGCAATCTGCTGGTCAAGTCAGCTGGTATAATCAGCTATCAGCTAACAGCTGATATAATCAGTTGATTGCCAAACAAGGCCAATATTACCATAGCCTTCTCTGCCATAAATATCCAACCAAATCATGATCCATCTCTCTTCAATACTAATATCGATACTAAATTGTTACCCAATATTGGCGTCATTACTCATATGACTTCATATTCTCATATCGTAGAATGTATTACACTATATGAAGGACCCAATAAAATCATTGTCAATAATGGACACACTCTTCCTATTTTATCCACTGATACCTTAACCCTTCCCACTTTTTATCGTAATCTTCATCTTCGTCATAAATTGATTGTTCCTCACATTACTACTAATCTTTTATCTGTAGCCAATTTTGTCACTGATAATTCTTGTGTCACTAAATTTAATCCATATGGTTATGTCATAAAGGACCTCAAATCTAAAATACTGCTTCTCGGGGGGCCAAATTCATAACACCCTCTACCCAATAAAGATTCCAATGTACTTCACAAATCCAATTGTTCTCACAGTTGCCTCCACTTCAATAAACTTATGGCATCAATGCCTTGGTTATTCATGTCGCTCCACATTATCTAGATTAGGTCATGTTTTGAAATTTAAAATTCATGTTTTGAAATTTAAAAATGTTATTAATCCGTATACTTCTTGTCTTTAAGAAAAAATGTTTGTCTTTTCTTTCCTCTGTCTTCTCGCATTTCTGTCAAACTATTACAACTAATTCATTGTGATATTTAGGGTCCTCTCGTCTCTTTCCCACTATGGTTATCAATATTTCATTATCTTTGTGGATGATATTAGTCATTTTATTTATAGTTTTCATCTAACCCACAAAAATGATGTCTTGTTTCGTTTTCAATCCTTTAAAACCACCGTTGAAAATATATTCTCCACTTCCATGCAAATCTTTCAATGCGATGGAGCTTCTAAACTCACAAAAGGTGTCTTTGCTCACTATCTTATTTCAAAAGGTATCACTCTTCGCATCTTTGTTCTCTATATACCCTAACAAAATGGTCTTGTTGAATAAAAAAATTCGTCACATAACTGAAACTGGTCTCACCATTCTTCTTCATGCCTCTCTCCCTAATTTTATTTGGTACAAAGCATTCACTACTGTCGTTTATCTTGTCCATCTCTTACCCACTCATGTTCTTCATCACAAATCTTCCTATAAAGTCCTCTATTGCACTTATCCTAACCTTACTCATCTTCGAGTCTTAAGTTGTTTCTTTTTTCCTTATTTAGGTTCCACCCTTATAAACAAACTTACAACAAAGTCTGTACAATGTGTTTTTCTTGGTTATGCCTCAAAATATAAAGGCTATTGGTGCTTTGACCCCAACTAGGCTTAATAATTGGGCATAGGCAATAACAAAACGACAACGTTATATATATTTTTAAAAAAAAGAAGTCTAGCTGGGCTCAGGCCCAACCACCTCTAAGTTTTAAATTTCCTATCATTTCCGCTTCCTTGAACATCTTTTTCCTTACAAAAATTTACCTATGTCATCCTTCACCTTACCTTCCTCCTCTCCTACTTTTTTACGTTTACCTTTTCCCCCTTACCTTCTACTTCGTCCTCCCCGCCTACCACAACTGCATCACCTCATCCTCCTCATCCCAAGATCACACATACCCGAGATCACACATTTACCCCTCATCACTTTTTTTGATTACATCACTTACATTGTCACCACCCCAAATACCTTTCTGATCCCATATCATTTACAAAAGTTAACAAATTTTCTCACTAGTGCCAAGCTATGCTTGAAGAGTTCAGTGCTCTCCATCGCAATGACACATGGACTCTTGTTCCTCCCCTACCAAACATAAACATTGTTGACCGTAAATGGATTTTTCACACTAAAAAAAATTCCAATGGTTCTCTCGAGCGTTACAAAGCTTGTCTTATATCTAAAAGTTATCATCAAATCCCAGGAGTTGATTATACTGCCATTTTCAATCATGCTATCAAACCCACAACTATTTAAATCATCATTACCTTGGCCATGTTCAATAATTGTTCTATTTTCCAACTTGATGTTAATAATGTCTTTCTTCATGGTCACTTACAAGAATTTGTTTATATGTCTCAACCTCCTGACTTCACAAATCCACACCATCCTCATTATGTTTGTAGACTCCATAAAGCTTTATATGATCTCAAACAAGCCTCTTGAGTTTGGCTTTGTTGCCTAAATTAAAAAAAAATCCTTGATCTCCATTTTAAACCCTCAAAGTTTGATACCTCTCTCTTCCTTCATAAAATCAACTCTCACACAACTTTTCTCTTAGTTTATGTGAATGATATCTTAGTAACCATTTCTTCAACCTCCTTCATCATAACACTTATCCATGATTTCATCTCTACCTTTTTTTATAAAAGACTAAGGTTCACTTCATTGCTTTCTTATTATCAAAACTCACACCACTTCACTGGGTCTTCTTCTCACCCAAACATAATATACCAAAGATCTTCTTCTTCGAACTAACTTTAATAAATAAAAACATACACCCATCACTTCATCTCTTCCCTTATCTAAATTTTACGGTGTTCCCCTCTTTGATCCTACTGAATATTGTAGCACTATTGACACTATTCAATATCTTTGTCTCTCCCATCATAACATTCAATTTGTTGTCAATAAGGTACTCCAATTTTTACAGTGTTATACTGACATTCACTAGTTTGCGGTGAAACGAATTTTACGATATCTCTACTCCACACCCTCTCATGGCATTCATTTCATCAAATCTCCCAACCTTTTTCTGTAAGCCTATTGCGATGCTAATTGAGTTGGTTGTCTTGATGATCACCGTTCTATATCTGGTTATTGTATATTTCTTGGGCTTAATCTTATTTCATGGAGTGCCAAAAAGTAACCACTTTTGCTCGATCTAATACTGAAGCTGAGTATCGTAACATTGCTCTTGCTTCTGTAAAACTATGTTAGATTACTGCTCTTCTTAGTGAATTGGATTTTGCTAATCTTTCACCTACTCTCTGGTCGAATCCAGTTTCTCTTGCTCATTCCAAGCATATTGAAATTGACATTCATTTTGTTCTTAATCTAGTTGTTAACAAAGCTTTAATCAATCGACACCTTTTGTCCTCATCTCAAATCGTTTATATTATGACTAAAGCTCTTTCCTGTTCAGCATTTCAACGACTTCAACATAAGCTCAAGATTTCCTCTTCTTGTGAGCTTGAAGGGAGTTGATAACATTTCAAAATCTTAACCATCGTATAGTATAGATTTTTTCATTATTTTCACATTTATATATCAATTCTGCTGTATCCTTTATTTGGTTTTATCATTTATTTTATTTATCCTTATATAGTTATCATTAGGTTGTATATTAAGGAATGTTCCCTAGTTAATAATACACGATATACAATATCACTTTGTTCTTTCAGCAGGCTTATTGGTAGAATTACTAATTTCAATTAAGAAATCCAAATTATACTTCTTTTGAAGAGAAAAGTCCTTGCTTAAATAAAAAAGTCTTCAATATTTAATAAGTATTTAAAAAGTCTTAACTCTTTTTATCTCAAAATTTTTGACCACATAATTTTGAAATTTCTAAATATTACTTAATTACAATCATATCAACATATACAAGAAGTAAAATAATTTCATTATGATTATTTTTATAGAATAAGGTATGATATGTTACAATTTGCTTGAATCCATACTCTTTTATTGCATGGCTCAATTTTTAAAGCCGTATCTCTGTGATTGTTTTAATTCGTACTTTACCTTTTTCAATTTGCATATCTTATTTTTTTCTTTTAATGTAAACCCAAGGGGCCTATCCATAGTTACTTCCTTTTGTTGGACGTTGTTGGCATCAAATTGTTGTAGAGGTTAGTGTAGATTAATTGCAAGTGACAATATGAAGTGAACAATATTTATATACAAAAATCTCCTGATAATCAATAATATAAGTTTTGAGTACATATTTTTCGCTAGCAGTCTAACTTTGTGTGTTTCAAATGTTCCACCTAACTTGTATTTGACAGTAAACTTCTATTTATACTCCATAATCATATACCTAAATCGGAGGTTTCATATTTTCACTGTTTAAGATAGAATGGAATGTAACATGAAACTCTCCATTTCTATTTCATTTTGTTCCATTCTATTATAAAACTTTCAACCAAATGATAAAAGTATATTACGTTCCATTCCGTTCTTCCTACTAACCCTCCGACCAAATAGGACCTTAGTCTTTTGGCGAAGATATCGTCTTTAGGGATATGAATCATTTTGAAAGTAGAACCCAAAGAGAGGTCAGAATCAGATCAAGCAACGATATCATGTTCTTCTCCATCAAGTAGTTAACAAATTGATTCTGCCCTGTGGGGTCGTCGGCCTGTTGGTATACACAGCAATGTCCTCTTCATATAATTTAGGACCGCTTAAATATAGAAATAATTGAGGAGTTACTCTACTGTTAACTTTATGAATTGAAGTTTGGAACAAGAATATGCTTTTAATCTAATTAATTTTGAACAGTACAGTAACTACCAAAGTACATAAAAAATATCATTTGTATAATTTTTTTAACTATATCTTATTAATTTTTATACATACATTTATTTAAAACTTACAAAAATATTTGAATAAAAATCAATAGTACGGTCTACGGTGTGCCTAAAAAAAAACAATAGTACGGTCTTGGAAAGGCTAATTGGCACAGTGATCCCGTGGTCATGTATACCTAGGGGTGGGCGAAAAAATCGAAAAAATCGAACCAACCTAAAAAACCGACGAAACCGGGCCAAACCGATGTGATGGATGGTTTGGTTCGGTTTCGGATATTGGAAAACCGACTATATTGGTTTGGTTGCGGTGTAGGCAAAAATTTTTCCGAACCAAATCGATCAACTAAAAACAAAAAAAGTTTGTATTTTTTTATACTTCTAACTCTAGGTATATAAGGTAAATTTGCAACTTT
>JAOQMS010000003.1:4989386-5002961 GCA_027563885.1 Erythroxylum longipes | reverse complement strand
AAGTCCAATTTCACCTTGGTGTATTGGATCTTGATTTGGCACTTCAAGTTGAGAAGCCTACTGCTATTACTGATACTTCAAGTGATGAAGAAAAGGCTCATTATAAAGCTTGGGTAAAATCAAACAGACTGAGCTTGATGTTTATGCAAATGAGCATAGCAAACAACATCAAGTCAACTCTTCCCAAAACTGAAAGTGCTAAAGAACTTATGAGTTTTGTGGAACAGTGCTCCCAAACAGCAGATAAATCTGTTGCTGGGACACTAATGGGTACTTTGACCACTATGATGAGATTTGATGGTTCTCATACTATGCATGAACATGTCATCGAAATGACAAATATTGCAGCAAGACTTAAGTCTTTGGGAATGGAAGTGGATGAAAATTTCCTTGTATAATTTATTTTGAACCCTTTACCATCTTAGTATGGTCCGTTCCAAATGAGCTATAACACCATGAAAGATAAATGGAAGTGCATGAATTGCATAGTATGTTGTCTCAGGAGGAAACATGACTTAAAAATCAAGGAAATCATTCCATCCATTTTGTGAAATATCAAGGAGCTAGTAAGAAAGTACATAAGAAACATGGAAAGAGGAAAGGACCACTGAAGACCAATGGGTCCTCCGTTAAGATCCAGAAGAAGGCAAACAATAACAAATGTCATTTATGTGGAAAATCTGGACACTTCCAGAAGGACTGTCCACGACGTAAGGCATGGTTTGAAAAGAAAGGTAAGCTTAAGGCTTATGTATGTTTTGAATCAAATTTAACTGAAGTTCCACGTAATAATTGGTGGATTGATTATGGATGTGCAACTCATGTTTCTAATACTATACAGGGATTCCTTACGATCCAAACCATAAACCCAAATCAAAAGTTTGTCTTCATGGGGAATAAAGTAAAGGTTCCAGTGGAAGCAGTTGGGACTTACCGTTTAATCCTGAATACTGAACATCGTTTAGATTTATTTGAAACTCTTTATGTACCTACTATTTCTAGAAATTTGATTTCTTTATCTAAACTTGATGTTACTAGATACTCTTTTAAGTTTGGTAATGGATGTTTCAGTTTGTTTAAGCATACTAGTATGATTGGATCTGGTATACTTTGTGATGGTTCATATAAATTAAATCTTGATAATTTATATGCTGAAACTCTTATGACCTTGTAACCATAGTACAAGAATTGTTGAAACTGGAAATGCTAGGTTTATTGAGAATGGTAAACAAGTGGGAGTGAAGTTTCACGAAATGTGGAGATTAAGAAAGTTAGAATACAAGTCCCTTTGACTTGTGTTCCCACTACTCAAATTGTTGTTCCTCAAATTATTGCATCACATAACAATCATGAAGAACAACAAATACATGCTCCTGATATTCAACATGAACCTACAATAGAAGAACCATAGGAAATAGCATTAAGAAGATCCCAAAGAGAAAGAAGATTTGCTATTCCGAATGATTACGTGGTCTATTTACAAGAGTTGGAAGATGACTTAGGAATTAATGATGATCAAGTTTCATTCTCACAAGCCATTAATAGTGCTAATGCTAATCAATGGTTAGATACAATGAAAGATGAGCTTAAATCCATGGAACATAATGGTGTTTGGGACCCTGTAGAATTACCTAAAGGATGCAAAAGAGTTGGGTGTAAGTGGGTCTTTAAGACAAAATGTGACTCTCATGCCAACTTTGAACGTTACAAGGCTAGATTTGGTTTTACTCAAAAAGATGGAATTGACTATAAGGAAACGTTCTCACCAGTTTCCAATAAAGATTCTCTCAGAATTATCATGGCATTAGTGGCTCATTTTGATTTAGAGTTACATCAGATGGATGTGAAAACTGCTTTTCTAAATGGGAATTTAGAGGAAAATGTATATATGGATCAACCAATGGGTTTTTCAATTGAAGGGAAAGAATATATGGTGTGTAAACTGAAAAAGTCAATATACGAACTCAAGCAAGCTTCCTGCCAATGGTATCTTACGTTTAATGATACTGTTGTTTCCTTTGGTTTTAAAGAAAACGTTGTTAATCTGTGTATATATATCTGAAGGTTAGTGGGAGTAAGTTTATCTTTTTGATTCTGTATATTGATGACATCTTGCTTGCAACTAATAGTCTTAGTCTATTAAGTGAGGCTAAGTAGTTTCTCTCTAACAACTTTGAAATGCAAGATATGGGAGAGGCAAACTATGTGATCGGAATAGAAAATTTCGAAATATGTCACAAGGACTATTAGGTTTGTCTCAGAAAGCATATATTAATAAAGTTTTAGAGAGATTCAGAATGGATAAATGCTCATCGTCTCCAGTTCCAATTCAGAAAGGAGAAAAATTAGTCTCATGCAATGTCCAAAGAATGATATGGAACAAAAACAAATGAAAGGAATTCCTTATACATCTGTTGTTAGGAGTTTGATGTATGCTCAAATGTGTACAAGGCCGAACATTAGCTTTACAGTTGGTATGCTTGGTAGATACCAAAGTAATCCCGGATTGGATTATTAGAAAGCTGTAAAGAAAGTCTTAAGATATTTGCAAGAGACAAAAGATCACATGCTTACTTATAGGAGGTCCGATCATCTTGAAGTAATTGGATATTTAGATTCAGATTTTGCTGGTTGTGTTGATACTAGAAAATCTACATTTGGCTATGTATATCTTTTAGCTGGAGGAGCAATATCATGGAAGAGTGCAAAGCAGTCAATAATTGCTGCATCCACGATAGAAGCTGAATTTGTGGCATGTTTTGAGGCCATGGTTCTGGCTAAGTGGTTGCGAAACTTTATTTCAGGCTTGGAATAGTCGATAATATTGCCAGGCCGTTGGAAATTTATTGTGATAATTCTGCAGCAGTTTTCTTTTATGAAAACGACAAGTATTCCGAAGGTGCTAAACATATGGAATTGAAATACTTTGTCATTAAAGAAGAGGTTCAAAAACGGAGAGTGTCAATTGAGCACATTAACACTAATCTTATGAATGTTGACCCTTTGAATAAGGGATTATTACCCAAAATATTTATGGGGCACATTGAAAGTATGGGCATTATTACTGAGTAGGCATTAATGCATATTATACTGATGTTTGAGCTCATTATTGAATTTATTTCTAATCAATTCTGTGTTTCCCATTATGGATCATTTCATGGAGAAGACTAACTTTGCAGTACATGGAAGGGAATATGTTGTTTAAATCACATACAACCGCCATGACTCCTGTTTAGTTCTAATTCTTGATTATGATGACTAATGTAATATACATAATGCGCATGAAATTGAAATGACCGATGTATATGACAATGTTACATGAGCCAAGTGGGAGAATGTTGGATTATTATGTCTCATGTAATTAGAAATACCGACATGATGGCTGTGGTAGTTTTCTCATTTGAAACTGCATATAACTGTTACCTATTTTGGTTCTATTCTTGTCTATTACGTTACTTCTGTGATAACCATCAAATAAAGAAAACAAAAACAGAAGTGATAACGACAGAATAAAAGAATAAAAACATAGAAGAGATTTAACATCAACGAACGTCATAGATTAAGGTACAATAATTGATTATGTGAGAATTATATAAGTTTAGGATTCTATAGAATCATATGATAAAAGATAAGAAATATTACACAAAATACCTTCATCACTCTGATTCCTAAAGGAAAGTACCAAAAATCCATTTTTAACTTTAGGCATAGTTCTTGTTGTTCTTCCATCCACAAAATTATATTCAAGGTAATTGTTGAAAGGCTCAAATCCATTCTTCCTAATTTGATTAATCCTTCACAGTATGCTTATATTCCCAATAGGCAAAGTGTTGATAATATAACTTTCACTCAAGAACTTGTTAAACACTAGAACAGGAAAATTAGTAGCAAAAGTTGTGCTACCATAATTGATTTCTAGAAAGCATATGACCCGGTTAACTAGACCTTTATTCTAAACAAATTAAAGGCCTTTAACTTTCCAGGCATTTTTGTTGAATGTATCTCATAATGCATTACCTCAACTTCATATAAAAGTCTTATAAATAGGCAAACCACTAAAAGAATCCATACTACTTGAGGTATCAGGCAAAGGGATCCTATCTGCTCATACCTTTTCTCTTTTCTCTCTGAGGTCCTTATCAGACTCCTAAGAAGAATCAACATCAGGATCTACAAATTTAAGTTTTATTCAAAATGCAAGAAGCTCAACATAAAAGCCTAAGCTTTATTAATGATTTTCTTTTATTCTCTAAAGCAGAGTTAAATTCCATACCAACCTTATCAAAATATTGCTCATTATTTGAAAACAACAATAAATCCACCTTCTCAATATCAAGAAATGCTTTATATCTTTCTTTTAGAATATCAGCTTGAACTAGTTTTATGGAATCTTATCTTCCATTCAAATACCTTGGAGTTCCTATACCTTTAATTAAGCCTGTCTTTAGTTATTTTAAGCCACTGATTGAGCAAATTAAAATCAAATTTGAGTGCTAGAGCTCTAAACCCCTTTCCACTACGAGTAAAATTCAACTGTAAATTTTAATTAAAGTTTAATTAAAGTTATAATTTAATTTTAATTAAATTAATAAAATGTTTAAAACTTATTATAAATAGATTTAAGCTCTAATGGAGCTAATACTTCTTGCTTAACTATCTCTATAAGAGTTATAGAGTTCTCTCAACCTATTCAGTAGACAAGAAAAGGATCAAACTTTGGAATAAGGTACGAATTAAGATTCATGCTTTATAATAATTTATGTATGAATAATTTATTATGATTTGTGTATTAATCATTTTATATAATTCATGCTTTATAATGATTTATGTATTAATAATTTATTATGATTTGTGTATTAATCATTTTATATAATTAAAATGATCTTGATTTTCAAAAAATTAAGATACAAAAATTTTTGTAATTATTCGGGTGCTGTCAAAGTTAAATCTTGTCCTAATATTCCAAAAGATGCAACCTTTCTTCCTCAGTCTTCTTCTCTAACTAAGCATCATCACACTTGCATCCACCCTACGTACGGACATATCAGCAATTGGTCGTTGTCAGCCTACCCAAACAATCTGGGTTTGAGTAATCAAACAAGGAGAAATAAAATTTAAGTTCACGATATGAATGAGACGTTCACAAGCTAGTGGCTAAGACTAAAGTAACCTGCTTTTTTCCTCAAGTAACATGGGTTGAGATTTATAATTGGATTGGATCATTGAAAACCTCAATTGTCAATAAATATGTAAAATGCTTGGCTTTGATACCATAATAATAAGAATAATATATGTTAATACGAGACTTAAAAATATGGCTACAAACAAGGATAAGTCTATTACCTAAAAAACATCACGTTTCTAAACTTCTAAATACAATTAATTTTTTTTATCAAAAATAAAAGGTACACATTTATTCTACCAACTTTCTCCTTTAATTTTAAAATATTAATTGTATATTTTTCCAAATATTTATATTTAATCTATATCTTCAAACAATTGAAGAAGGAACCTCTCCTTCAACTCTTTCAAGTTCCAACTTCCCTTTCAAATTAAGTTTTTATCTTAAATTTAATTTTCAAAGATTATTTTTTTATTTACTTGCAACGTGGAATTTACAGAACGAAAAATATGCCTGCATCTCTCGACAAGTGTCCTGCTAACCTTTTCCACTCGTAAACATTAAATCAACCAAACCCTACACCAAAACCCTCCATTTAAACCGACACCCAAAACCCTCAAAAAACGCCAGCTGACCATCCTCGCAGAGTTGGAAGAATCATACATGACAAGCACCACCAGCTTCGGCCGGTTCTACGATACCTGGTATGACCACTTACACCATCTGGTGGACCAACTAAGGTCAGCACCTAGACAGTCCAAAAGCCAAGATGAGCTGGACACCCTCAGCCACCTAGTTCAAAAGGTTATGAGCCACTACGCGGAGTACTACGCCGTGAAGTCAGTGGCAGCCGAGCGAGATGTCCTGTCAGTATTTGCGGCTCCTTGGGCCTCCTCACTTGAAAGATCGCTTCACTGGATAGCAGGGTGGCGACCCACTACCTTGTTTCACCTTGTGTACACAGAGTCTAGCATCATGTTTGAGTCTCGCATTTACGAGATTCTAAGAGGACGGAAAATTGGTGATCTTGGTGATCTGTCACCCAGTCAGTTCAGGTTTGTCCATGGATGACTCTCCCATTCAATTTTGGTGGCTTGACCATAATCACATGATCAACCATTCTGAGTACTTATTAAGAGCAATGGGCAAAGAATGCTTACAAAACATGTTTGTTTGCAAAAATATTAATATAGCATTATGTTACTTACTAGGGATAGGTAATGAGAAAAGATCGTGAGTAGACACCTAAAACCTAAATTTTTTATCCCCGAGATAGCAAATAAGATTTTATTTTAGAACGAGCACTTTTGGAAGTTTAAGATAAAATGAATTTACAGCTGTTTATGTTAACCCACAGAGAAATTAAAATTTCAAATATAGATATTTTAAATTTCTAAGGGTAATAAAAAAAATAAAAAAGTCCAGATGAATCCATTGTCTGCAAAGCAGGAAAGTGAGTGAATTACAATGTGAGACGGTGAAAGAAGAGAATGCAATAACAGATGAGCTAGCAGAGTGGCAAGAGGGGGGCACAGAGTTGGTGGGCCCAAACAGTAGTCCAGACTTTGGAGAGAAGATCGGACGGCTGGTGCGTGTCGTGCAAAAGGCAGATTCTCTAAGGCTGAAAACAGTGAGGATGATGTTGGAACTACTGACTCCACAGCAAGCTGTGGAGTTCTTGGTTGCTGCTGCTGAGTTGCAGTTTGGAATCCGTGGGTGGGGCAGACATCATGATCGCCTCCGTGGTAGCTCAAAGTCCCCATGCATATAGGAGGATGTAGCTGCCGTTTGCGAGCGTAATTAACCAGCTATAGCTGTAATCTTTCTGTATAATTAATTTGTTGTTTGAATGTCCCTTGCTTGAGATAATATTTATATAGGAATAGGATACGTTTTGGAACTGTGGTCAATTTTCTTAATGTGATAGAACGGTATGTTAATCTTATATTCTAAGAATGGGTAGGTTTCATAATTCATAGTAACCCATTATATTTGATATTTTACCCTATTATTAATTATAAGTCATATATAATCTTATTTGTCAACGTTGCTTTGTCGTTTTGCTTAAGAACGTAACGTTTGAAGCCCACAGGGGTGTATTTTGCTCTACGTGTCAACGATGTAACCCAATGCAACATGCAGGGTGACACTTGCGTATCTAAAATGTACGTGTTGTTGTAGAGTGCAAAGGGCTTCGAGCTAGTTATGGATGTAGGACCCCAACCCCAACACTGGGGGAGTTATTAAGGAAATTATTTTTAAATTGAATTATTTAAAAAATGTTGAATATAATGAAATGTAGAAATTCTTTTAACAAGGAAACTTTCTTGTACCTTTTTCGATTGTAACACCAAGTAAGTTGTAAGAAGGACGTCATTTTAATTTTGTCTCACTGCCATAATATTTAAGCTTAACCGTGTTATTTTATGGTTTCAGCTTCTTAACCATTTACTGCAAATATTTTAATTTTTATTCAGAAAGTTTTAGTTATACCTTTTATTTAATTCGGTATTTTCCACATAAAAAGTTTTTAAGCGGAAGTTACTTAAAAAAACATAAAATAAAAACAGATATCTTATGTAGGGATCTCTAATAGGGATCATTTTTGGAAGATGAACTCTTTATTAATGAACGTGGAAATTAGAACAGGTGAAAAGGCAAGGAAGAAACGCGTGTCTTTACTTTTTAAAGAAGAACATGGAAAGGTAAGAAACAGTATAGTGTTGCAAAAGTGAAAACCGAGAAATTGTTTAAGACGCTACAAGAATATATGAAGATTGATAAAGATGCTAATTAATATATATACATTTGAGTAGCTAAAGTTAACGACAAATACTATTCTTTTCTTTTTAGAAATTAAAACATTTAAAGCATAGCCAAAATTACAATAAGATAACAATCCTTGAAGTAGCTAAGAAATTGATCTTAAAAATAAATTTAAAAGTTGAAGTTGATTCAAAATCCAACCATAAGTTGATGCTTACAAGTTAAACCAATTTAGATAGTAGATTGAAAGGTTATGAGTCTGTTTGGCAATCAGCTGATTGTATTAACTATTAGCTGATTCTATCAACGGTTAACTAATATTGGATTATATCAGTTGATTTGACCAGTGAATAATATCAGCTGTTTATTAAAAATATTTGATAAAATTAACTATTAATTAGTATTAGTTGTTTGTGTATAAAATGACTTATAAGATCATGACTTTAAAAAAATATAAAGACATGAGTATTATATCTTAATATTTCTTTGAATATTGTCATAAGAATTTATTCTATAATTTATAAATTAATTAAATAATTTTAGTAAATTAATCAAATTTTCAACTTTAAATTTCTTGGCTTATCTCGTATTTTTAAAATATTGGTGTAAGAATTGGAGTTTAATTTGTAAGTTTTATAAAAAAATTAAAATTGAAATGATTAAAAAAAGAGTCACAAGCATGACAAATTGTAAGTTTTATAAAAAAATTTAAATTAAAATGATTACAAACAAAAAAAGAGTCACAAGCATGACAAAGAGTGTCATGTCTGTGACACTTATAACATAATAACAAAGTGTCACAGGCATGAAGTGAAGTAAAGTGTCATACCTGTGACAATTTCTGTAACACACGTGACAATTATGTTTTTAGAGCAAAACAATTAGGTGGTAAATGATGTTTGACAATTACAGACGCCCTCTTATATTTATAGTTATTCTTTTTCAAAGGTGCAATTGTCATTATTTCCTATTTTTTATCAGCTGAAAAACAAAATGCTCTTATGGAGGAGAACTTTCTAGAAATTAGCTGATTAGGTTGAATCAGTCAACTCAATTAGCTGATAATCAAATAAAATAATTAATTGATTGACTAAGACCCTCCAATCTGTTAAGATATGGTTGAAAAGCCATCTACCAAACGTGGCCTATATCCATGTTTGAAAAGAACCTAATGTAATACATTCTTTGTTTATAACAATTAACTACAATCCAACTTTTCCTTTTAGAAATTCCTTTTCAAAACCTTTTTTAGAGAAATTAATAGGCTAGCTCCTCTTATCAATGCAAGTTCCCTTATTATATGTAATTCTAAACACCCATAGCTTATAATCATCTTTATTGGGTTGTTAAGAGCTAGATGCATAAAGAATGATGTTCTTCCATTCAATAACCTAAAAATAAAGTTTGCATTTTGCTTGAATGTCTTTACAAATCTGAAAAACAAGTGATTTATGGAATTAGAGGAATCCATGCATAATCTATAATTAGGATGCGTGTATGGAAAGGAAGCACCATTAATTATATCGAGCGTAGTTAGTCTTTTTTCACATCTACCCAAATTACAAAGGACATTTTTGGAGAGAGGTATTTATTACATTAGATTGCACCAACAGATCATAGGGGTTGATATTCTAAATAAGTCTCTAAAAGATTTGTAGGTGAATTTTCCTAAAGAAAGTCTCAACTAGATGGCTTTATCCGACAGATTAGGATTAGGAAAGTAAAGCGGGAAGCTATTATATGGAATTCCAATAATCTTGCTAGTGTAGGAACAGTTCCTTCCATTAATTAGGGAATTGCTCTTGCATTTTTTTGGATACAAGAGCCTAAGGAAAAAGAAATTAGGAAGAAAATATAAAGGGCTAAGAGTTCTCTAATAATCATTGCATATCTAAGTATTATTGCCACTTCCAATTTTTATTTAGATCAAGGAATACAATGCATTTATAAATTTCAGTATTTAATACATACTCTATAATAAATCATGCCTTATCTTGAACATCCATATGTTCTTATCTCTCATATATTTTGCATGGATCCATTTGATCTATAATGATTTATTATCATAGACAATTCTTTATAATCTCTTAAACATTAAAGTCTTTTTCACCATCTGTATCAATTGGATCCTCAAAACCCCTCATTCTTTGGCAAGCAATTGTTCTTTTAGCTCACCCTAGCATATGGTTTTAAAATTTGATCTCTTACATAAGAAGTTCCTAAAGAGCTTTTTTATGTCATTGCATAATCTTTTTGGAAGTAAGAGGTGGGATGACAATTACACATATAACTTGTTAAGCACTGAGCCAATTAGTTGTAATCTAGCTACATAAGTGAGGCACTTTGGGCCAATTCCCTAATATTCTTCTTATCATGTACAAAAGGGATAGGGAATCCGTATAAGTGATTCTCTTTGAAGTGATAGGAACACCTAAGTAAGAAAAAGGGAGAAATTGAGAGCTAGACCTAAAATTCTCATAAATAATTATCTATGAGAATTTTAGCAATCAAAAAATTTTCATCTATATTTCTTCCATCAACAAAAGATGTTTGTGAATGATTCAAAATAAATGACAATATCAACTTGAGTCTAGAAGCCAAAAGCTTAGAAATTATGCTATAGAATGTGTTGTAACATGAAATGGGTCTACGATCCCTCAATGAGTTAGAATTGGGAATCATTAGAACTAATCATAAGTAAGTTTTATTCCAAGCTCTCAACATTCTTTAGATAGACAAAAACTTCATAACAACATAACTAAAATTAATTTTGAGAAAACCCAAATGACCCACCATGACCCAATAGGTTTAAGTGAACATTAAAACCAATAGGTTTTTTTTCTTTATTTGAATTGAGGCTGAAAACTACTTTCACAATCTCTCCCATGGTAATGGCCAAAATTGAGGAAGAATTCCTAAATGGAGACTCTAAAATATTTTAAAAGTAATCCTTAGCGTGAGATAGAAGCTCATTTTGATCATAAAATACCAATTCATGCTTGTTACTTAAATATATTATTCAATTATGATTCCTTCTAGTAAAAAGTTAAACGATTAAAGAGTTTTAAATTATTCCTAAAAATTCTCAATATTACATAAATAGTTTAAGAACTTAAATGGGGAAGGTCTCATTTGGTCTAGTGTAAGATTAATAATCTCAATCAGAGAATGGTCAGAGCATAGGTAGTTACTAAAGATTACTCCACTATTATGAAGTTTTGGTAAACATTCATAGTTTACGAATGCACTCTCAAGTTTTCTTGCTTGTAAATTATGTTCCTTCCTGTTCATTATTCCACACAAAGAAGCATACTTCAAATTTAAGATATGTAACCTCCAAGTTTAAGAGGTAAGTCTTAAGCTCCTTATTTGGGTTGTTTAAACATCTTAAGCTTTCAACTTTAGTAGATAGGATAGGGACACTAAAAACCCATAAAAGAAGCTAGACATCCATGATTAAACTCTTGAACACCATAAGCTAATCTTATAATGATGACCTCTAAAAAAGAAAATTAGAAACATATATGAATGTGATATAGACATTCCTAATTCTTAAAATTTCTATTAATAGGTGAAAGCATTAAATAGAAGATAAGGAGCTTATCAATTTAACGAAGATTCATAGGCCACTACTATTCTATCTAAGTGATGTTTATTTTGATTAGTGATTTGCTTCTATTTCTTTTTGAATAACTAGAAGCTTGCATATATTCTACTCTAAAATTAGTCTTTAAAAGTCCAAATAGCATTAGATTTATTGAATTAATGTATTATCTTCTGCTATCTAAGTGATGTGACAATGTGTGTCTAGTGCACTATAAAATTTACCTAACTTTGCACGTTAAAAACTTGTAGATATGGTGAATCGAGATCGTATCCACAAGGAATGTTTGGTTAATTCTTGTAATAAAAATAATTGATATAAAAAAAATAAAAATAGGGTGTTTTAGGTAGATACAATTGAGATAACAAAATAAAATTAAACTACCGTAAGCAATTTGTCAAAAATAGTTAAAAAAGATGAGTGATAAATGTGTGTAAAACTTGGTTCTTCTATTTAATCTTAGCCTACATACATTATCGTCCTCACACCTCTTTCTGAACTATCAGTTCTGAATTACCAACAAGCTCTATTAATCTCAATTTTTCCTTAGGTCATAGTTAATTAAAACAAGCTCTTTAATTAACCCTAACCATTAGAAAACCTAGAACAAACTCTCTAAGTTTCTCCGGACAGCTGCATTACAAGTGAGGAAAAGAGACCAATCTGAGCAATAATCATGCGAGCTTGAATTATTTAACTTATGCTACGTTATCCCTAACGATTCAGCACTATTAGTGTAATACCCCCTATACAGAACCTACAACTGTCCACACATAAGAGAACCAATTTCCTATACATACATTCAAGACATGCATTTTGGTTAAATGCTGTATATATACACATTACAATACTCCCCAATGCTTAACATTGTCATTTAACAGTAGTAAATCATTTTTACATTTACTGGTAATCCAAAAGAAACATACAATTTCCTTTCTTCATTATATGTGCAATCATCTGTAACTAAAAACACATTCTAAAAGTACTTTTCTTCTATCTGTTGGCTTTGGTCCCTGCAGATATTCCATGTACCTCACTGCTATAACTTGGACCTTGTTTGTAAGGTTACACACTCTAAGTTTTAATATTTATTAACTTTGGTAAATTCTGCAAGCACACAGGTCGTTCGCATAGTACCTAAGGTATCGATCCTATGAGGAGGAAGGTCTAGTTTTAAAATCTAAGGTCATACTAAACTACAATTATTCAAACTAATTAACTAATGCAGAAAATAAAAAATCAAATAATTAATTTCAAGAATTGAATTGCATAAATCTAAACAAGAAAACAAGTCACATAAACTAATCACATAAACAACAAGTCAGATAAAGGGGGTTTTAATCCAAAATTAACAAAAACTTAATCAGTTGTGCAATTATCGAATTAATGGGTCTAGATAGTCCTAGGGTGAATTACTCTCTCTTGAGTTATAATTCTTAACCCTAATTGATAATCCCTAATTTAAATTATGAAATTGTGATCTCTCGGTTCACAATTGACCCAAAATCTAAATTATGCTCGATCTATCGTTACACGATTCTATTGATTTGATTCAATTCTTTACCTATCAAATCACCTAACTCTCGTTAGCCCAATTTGATTGTTTTCACTCGACTCACCCTCTCAGTCTATTGCCAAGTTATTTAGAGCAGAATTAAATCACAATTAAATCAATAAAAACACATTCAATCAAACTTTATTAATCTCAAGGAATAAAAACCCAAAGGTGAGTTTAGACATAAATCAACACTCGACAACAGTTAATCTGAATAATCATCCCAATTTCATACATTCATAAAATTGAAACACAAATAGAAATACTGTTGGAAAGAATTTATGGAGGCAGTGAATGCGAGAAACTACCTGTTCCGTGAAGTACATCATGTTAAGCTTCGTCTTCATGACTCTCTTCCTTCATCTCCTTTGTTGGCCCTCGGATGTTTTTTTTAGTTAAGCATGATTTAAATAATTATGAGGCTTGGATAAGTAAATTTTTGGGAGTTAAATTATTTATTTATTTATTTATGTCTATGTTAGTAGAATTTATTTCTTGGGTTAATTGAATTAAAGGTAGTAAAAATTC
>JAOQMS010000003.1:4945330-4974760 GCA_027563885.1 Erythroxylum longipes | reverse complement strand
TATTTCATATTAATTGTGATTATTATTTATTATTTTGATTTTTAGAGACTAGGTTAAAAATATACAGTACAACTGTATAATATGACAATGAACTATTTTGTAATTTTTAAAAAAATTCAGGGACTATTTTATAAATTTAAAAAATTACCCAAAACGGTACCGGTATTAAACGGTACCGGTACAGTACCGTACTAGAACTCAATCCGATATCAAATTCGGTACGGTATTTATAACATTGCTCAATTGTACTCATGCATTAGTTACGAATTTAAATTGTAAATATTTTGGATTCTATAACATGAAATATATTAAGCAAAATCAGTTTTAGATATTTTATTTAATTCAATGGAAGTTGATTTGATTATATATATTACTCGTGTCATAAATAAGTTTTTTTTTTGGAGTTAGATGATCCTTAAAATTCACTATTTATTAGAATGTATATTCAAAAAATATTAATTAAAATTTTAAAAAATCTTTTTAAAACTCTTTTTAAATGTTTGTGTTAGAATTTATTATTAATTATTTGATTAGTACTTAATTTTAAATTATTAATTTATTATGACAACAATAAGTATTAATAACAATAATTAATATAATAAATCATGCATTTACTTATTTTTAAATTATCATCTAATATTTTCTTATTGTTGTTAATAAAATATATATTAATATTAATATCAAAAACATTTTATTTTTGTTAAAGAAAAACAAAATAAAAAATCACTAAACAAGAAATGTAAAAATTACAATAAAAGTAAAAGTAAAACTAAACTATCATCAAATATCTTACAGCAAGGAGGCTGGGACGAAAATCACACTATAATTTGTGTTTTACTGAATAATTAAATTTATTCAATTTGTCCGAGGTTGGATTTAGAGTTGATTTATGGATGTAAGGGGTTAATGTTTGCTGAGATTTAGTGTGAGTAAATAATTGGTCATGTTATACAACATTGGCGAGTTTCTTAAGGGATAACAAAAAATTCCGACTCGAGGCTTGGTCAACTCGAATTAAATTTAATCCAATTTTTTGGACCCAAATTTAGCTTAATTAGGCTTGGCTTGAGGTCCTAGTTCGACTGGAATGAACTAGGCAACACTCCGAAACAAAATGATATCGTTTTAATAATTTTAATTTAAAATATTTGTCAACTATCCTTTTTGCTTGAAATAATAAGTAAATTATTATGTCATGACTCATTAAATAATTTTTTATTTACTAATTTATTTGATATAAATTTAAGAAATAACGATTATAAGTTCTTGAATAAAAATAACAAATAATTTACATTTTCTTTGATTTTTTAATTCTTTTTTTTTTTTTTGATACAGGAGGATGAAAACTAACTACACTTTAGTTTAATCAATTACAGACAACGCGAATGCGTGATTCCTTGTAAGTCCCGAGTAAAGACCGGGAGGCATTGCTGAGGTAGTTTGCGTTGGATGTGAGTGCCCGGTGTTGTAAACGAAGCCATAAACTCCAGCTTATCTACGTACTGATTGCCTTCCCTGTAAACGTGCTTCAGCCGGATATCCCAAGTGCGTTGCTTCAGCTCGTGGAAGGTCCGAAGGTCCTGTGACCCATCAAAAATCGAGAGGTTAGAAGTAGAGAGTATATTTATAACCTCTAAAGAATCAACCTCCAGGATCACTTGACGGTGTCCCAAGTCCCATGCTAATTGTAGACCTATAATGGCCCTACGTAGTTCTGCCGTAATCGGGGAGCATAGCCCTATACATTCTAAAAACCCTCCACACCATTGGCCGTTGCTATTGCGAAGGATCCCCCAGTGGTACCAATGCCGATGTCGGACTGGACAGCGCCATCAGAATTGAGTTTGACCCAGCCTTTTGGAGGTCGAACCCATCCTATAAGGCCGTTCCGATGAGCCCCTGCCGTAGGATAGCTCTTCCGGTTACACTCTGCGCTTGCTCTATTCATGCAACATATTCCAACACTATGCGTTGTCCGTGAGCAGGCCAATGGAGCGCCTCTTTGAAAATACATTTGTTTCGCTACTGTTAGATAAACCAACATGCAGTTCCAAAAACAAGCGCCCACGCCAAACGATCGCCTCGTTGCTTTAACGCCAAATGCAGTTTTACTACAAGAGAAAGCATATTTATGAAATCTATTTGATAAAATAATAAAATAAGCATGCAATCCACACTCCACAGGTCTACAAATTGGTTTTGTAGGCTCCTCATAGGACAACCGTTTAAGAATATCTACTAAAATTATGAAATAATCAAACATTAAATATGGTAATAATCGGACAATAAAACAACGAACTCTCAACAGAATTGAGTTATTGACTGAACCAAGCTACAGAATTCTGACTTGAGGGCAGCTGGTGTGCCACCTCCGGAGAAGAGAACCTCTCTCTCTCTCTCTCTCCATCTCTCTGTTTGAATTAGTCATTTTCGGCTCCGATTAATTTGAGAGAACTAGAATATGGCTACGAGCTCGTTGAGTAGCGTGAATTTTGGTGTGAGAGGCGATGAAAACCAGCAACGTGTACACCACCTTCCTTCTTCTTCGTCATTTTTCAACTCGACCCATTTTTCATGTCCGTGTTCTTCTTTCTCTTCGCGTTCTCGTTTTGGTGGTGCCCACTTCTTCTCTCTTTCACCATCCAATTACAGGACTTTTCCTCAGGTAATTTTGGAGTTATCCCAATTGCTCTTTTTCTTCGTTTGGATTTTAATTTGGTTCAGAGAGAGATGCATATGTAGGTGCTTGTGCAGTGTTGTGGTGTGTTTGTAAGTGTTGATGTTTGAGAAATACGGAGGAATGTTGTGGATAAGTTGGTGTTTTTTTACTGGAAACGGGCAGGTGATGGCAGTAGCTAAGCCAGAACCGTTGAGGATAATGATATCAGGAGCTCCAGCTTCTGGTAAAGGTACTCAATGTGAGCTTATCACTAAGAAAGTAAGCCCCTTTTTCCCTTTTCCCTTATTCGAATTCTTTGTTTATTCTTGTTATTTAGTCAATTCCTTATAATTAGTCTGACATTAAAAAATTCAACCTTTTTATCATAATGGAACGATTTCGCTGGACTCTCTTTTAGCTGATGCCTTATTTGAATAACTTGCTGCTTTTGCGTTTTCTGTAGATGCTCGAATTTAGTTTCCAATGTTGGCAATGCTAGGTCGGACTTTTGTCTCATTAGAACACATATCCCTTTTCTTAACATGTTTATTTCTTTTATTTCTATGGAGAATTGTTAGTGTTATGTATGACAGATTTTGATTAGCAGTTAATTGCTTGTGGTGAATATAGAAGTATAAGATTCATTTCTAGAAGACTTGAACATTGACGGTGATTTCAAATTTAAAAGGGAAGCAACAAAAATGTAGGTCCAATCTTGTAGCCTCTAACTTTCAACTGAATAAATGGTGAAGTGCTCTGATGATCATAACCCATGCTGTTTGAGCAGTATCATTGCTTCAGACATAGCCTTCGTGTTTATTAGTCAACACTTCAATATAACACACATTCAACCGAAAATTTCGATATGGTTGTATTATAGCTTCTATCCACCTAAAAGATATTCGGATAAAGTAGGCAAGCACAATTTTTATATGTCTCTCATTTGAAATTGGCCTTGGAGAAAAGCTTACTGAATCAAGTCATCCACAAAACTACAGTATGGTTTGGTTCATATTGCTGCTGGAGACTTGTTGAGAACAGAAATTGCTTCAGGGAGTGAAAATGGAAAGCGAGCAAAGGAAAACATGGAGAAAGGACAGCTCGTTCCAGATGAAATAGTTGTCAATGTATAGATGACAAATTTCAATCGAACTTTTTTTTCTGAAGAAAATATCTTATTTTTGCTTTAAACAATCTCATGTTGTGGGTCACTTGAATTCTGTTATGTAGATGGTGAAGGATCGTCTCTCACAGACAGATTCTCAAGAAAAAGGCTGGCTTTTGGACGGTTATCCTAGGAGCTCTTCACAAGCAACTGCTCTTGAAAATTTTGGCTTCCGGCCTGATCTTTTTATTTTACTAGAAGTAAGAACTCATTTTGGCTGTAATTGTACGACTAGATATTTGTTAACTTACCCAGTGCGATTGATAGTAACGATATAGTATAGCTTGGCCTAATTAGTTTGATGTCTTGACGGAAATTTGAAGATGAAAAGTGAACTGGAGAATGTATCAACATGCTTCACTGATGCCTCTTCCTTCATTTTCTTCAGGAGCTGTCAGTAATGGAATTAAGAAAGAGATTCATTTCATTAGGATTAATAGAGAGTAATCATTTCAACATATTTCGCTTGAACTTTTGCACCTTCTTCAGGTCCCTGAAGAGATTCTTGTTGAGAGGGTGGTTGGACGTAGGTTAGACCCTGTAACTGGGAAGATATACCACCTGAAGTATTCTCCACCCGAGACTGAAGAAATAGCTGCCAGGCTTACACAACGTTTTGATGATACTGAAGAGAAGGCACATTCGAAACCAATATTTATAATTTTTTTTTTTTACTTCATAAGACTATCTTCCCGTGACATTTGTTTACAGCAATAAAGTGATAACTTCATCTTTCCACCTTGAAATGCCTTTTTACAGGTGAAGTTGCGATTGCAAACTCATCACCAGAATGTGGAAGCAGTACTTTCTTTGTACGAAGACATTGCATTGAAGGCATGGGACATATTTCTAGCTCCCCTTTTTCCCTCTATCTCTCTCTCTCTCTGTATCTCTTTTTCTTGCATGAGTTATCTGTCAAGTTTGATACTTTTTGCAAAGTTTATGACTCTGGGCATGAGCCTTGATTAAGTTGGCAGTGATGCAGCTAGTAAATGCTCCAAGTAACTGTGTAGAACTTGATGGGACATGGTTGCTAAATTTGGAAAACACATTGTGCTAAATAGATGAACCATTAGTTTGACAGTTACATTTGTTGCTTAAAAGCTTATCAGGGGAAACTGGTAGAGGCTTGATACTGAGGGGACGGTAAGGCACTTGTAAGAGTAGCTAACAAGTTGTAAGTCTATGGGCCATGAGGGAATTACGTATAGGACAATCAAAGGAGAGTTCCAATATTTAGCTAACCACTGAAAACTCTTTCTGATAGAAAGTGACTGATTGTGGTTATAGGAACTTTTAAGCTAATATTTGCCTGATATTTTCTTGTTAAAGGTGTTAAGTTAATGTGTGTCATCAGAGTCACATCGATTATTAGAAGCCATCCTGTGCCAATCGTAAGGCACAAACGTCTGAGGGGAGCTTTTGAACTATGAAGTAGCTCTTCAACGCCATAGACCAGTCAATGAATTAAGATATGAAGTTTCGGTTGTTAAATAAATTTATATTTTGTTTCTATTTTCTTATTTTCAACTCAAATATTTGGTTAAACTTGAACAAAAAGTGGAGTTAATTGAGTGAAAATTATCAAATACGATTGAGATAGGACTTTTAGCTTCTTTCCCCATTCTTCTTGACCCTTCTGATTCTGCTTATAGTTTTGATTCCAAACGACACTGACTGGTCAATTAACATCTAGATGTGATCAATAGAACCATATTCCCCCAAATCAGTATGATTACGTCCACAGTACCTTATTGTATGCATTAACGAGCTTTATGAACTTTGTGTTTAAGTAAGATGCACATTCATGGAAAATCTGGTAGCACAGCCTGCACAGGAAAGATCGGTTTAGGAAGACATGTGATTGGTTGGCAGTGCGGGTTTCTTCTTTAAAATTTGACAGATTCTCTTCTTTCATTGTCAAAGCGTTGGAAAATTCTAAATATTGGGACCATTTCTCTTGGCTGCAGGTCAATGGCAATGTAGGGGTAGATGAGGTATTTGCCCAAATCGACGATGCATTGACAAAATTGCTTGAGAGTAGGAAAGAGGCCTCTGTGGCTGCATAGATGCAAACGTAGGAAAAGGGAAGGTGGAAAGGTACTGTGTGAACTTGATAATGGTCGTTGGTACCTTTATGGTATAGAGTTAGTTGTATTTTTTGACACAAGAAGCTGTACATTGATCATTATTACATGTTTGTATAACTTATCATTGGAAAATTATTCTTTTTAAGATGTCAAAACAATAATAAAAGAATCTGGCTTTTCCGGTTTTCCGTCTGTAGAAATCATCAACACTCGTGCAATCTGATTCTGGGAAGTGCATGTTCATACAGATGCTTGTAATGGCTTTTATATTCAGAATGAAATATGGTTAGCCGCAAGTGCAACACCCACTTGCCCATTTTCACACTTCAACACCACGACCATACTATCATGGGCTCTACCTAACTGCTTTCAGCATGAGTTTCTGTAAAACCTGGAGGCCATACCTAGTCAAGAGGATATTCATTGGTGAATCATTTCTTATTCTATATAAATATATATCGAATTTCCAGAAGGATAATGAAATTATGGTATCAGGATTGAATATTGAAAACGTAATCCCACATGAAACTCAATAATTAGATATCATCATCTTCTTGGAAGGCCAATGGCCGCTTGTTGGACAAGGCAACGGACACGTTCTAATCTCAGCCCTACACGGAAGTTTGACCACCACTTTTCTCTGCTATGTCCATTGATTTTGAAAAGTTCTGGACAAAAAGCCTTGAAAAATAAGTCGAACTGAACAGGAAAAGCACGCTGGACTGCTGGAGTCCCCTATCATGACCATTTCTAAATTAACAATTAAACTCGGTCTCATTTAAAATTTATCATTAATTAATTGAAAAATTGTAGTTAAGGTTTCTTGGCATCACAAAGTTGAATTTCAGTCCCATTTTGATTTGGCAAACTAAATTGAAGTGAAATCAATTGAAAGAACAAACAATTGAATGTACAAATCCATGAACTCTGCACCCAGCAACTCCTCTATTCAGTGGTAGGGTAGGGTAGGGTAGGGCAGGTTCATCTTCTTATCATACAACTTTTTTTCTTCCACCCTACTCTCAATAGATAAATAACAGAAAAAGAATAGAAATTTCGACTTGCCACGTGTCATATGTATAAAAAAAGAAAACTTGATGTGGGTGGTAGGACCCCTTCACAACAAAAATGGTTGGCCGATTCTCAGGGCGTGCTCGCTCGGTCGGTGTTCGTAATTGACAGCACGGAAGCACCAACTACGTGGAAGACTCGGTGTTGGAACGAGACAATGTCGTCGGATCCACAAAACACGCTGCCAGTGCTCTCTCTAAACTATTTACAACCTCCGTCATCGGCGGTCTATATCTTCCTTCTAACGTCACGCAGTCCGCCGCCAAGTATCCTATATACGCCACCGCTTGTATCTCGAACGGCGTCGGAGGCGGTACTCTCCGGTCCAAGACTCGGTGTATCTCGTCTTGTACAATGTAGGGCACCACAAAGTCCACTACGTTCCTTGGAACTCCGTTCTCGTTTTTATGAATGGCCTTGTACCCAGATAATAGTTCTAACAGTACCACCCCAAAACTGTAGACATCGCTCTTTGTGGTTAATTGTTGGAGTCTGTAATACTCCGGGTCCATGTAACCCACTGTACCAGCCGCTCTGAGCGAGAGGTGGGACTCGTCGTCTGGCGGACCCATCAAAGATAGGCCGAAGTCTGATACTTTGGCGGTCCATGTTGCGTCGAGCAAGATGTTTGATGACTTGATGTCACGGTGGATGATTGGTGGCACCGCGTACTCGTGAAGGTACTCTATACCTCTTGCTGCGTCCAGAGCTAGCTTGATTCTCGCACTCCATGTCATTAATGGTGAGCTTTGGAGCTTGTGGAGATGGTCGTGGAGGGTTCCATTGTGCATGTACTCGTAGACTAAGATACGCTCGTTGCTGTTTTCGCAGAATCCTAATAGACTTACGAGATGTTTGTGGTGTACGCGAGATAAGGATTCGAGTTCGTGGACAAAGGCACTGTCTTTGTCTTCTTGTCGCTTGGTTCCTATTGCGTAGGACGAGGAGCATGATGCTTCCGCTCTTTTTATTGCTACTTCGCGGCCATCTTCTAATACACCTCTATACACTGATCCGAAGCTTCCTGTTCCAGTTTTGTGATCTTCGGAGAAGTTGTTGGTGGCTTCTAGTAGTAGTTCCAACGAGAACTCCTCCAGTTGACCTGCATTTCCCATGCTAGCTAAATGGCTCAGTCGCTTCTCAAGTACCGGTGAAGCTTGTTCGGGTTGCGGGTTCTCGGGTGGATTTGGGCCTTGTTCGAGGCCGAGCGTAGCTTCAGTTTCGTCGAGGCGTCCTGAATCGTGGACTCTGCAACCTCTACACTTGCAGTACTTAAAAACGAAGAAGGCGGAGAATAGTAACAAAGCCAATAATCCCACGCACCCTACCACTAGAAAAGCTATCATCTTTCCGTTCCATTCGCTCCTCTGAGAATCACCCTGAGGCTGCAAAGAGGGTGGGAATGATGGCTGTTGTTTTGGTGGCTCATCCACCGGCTGGTCGGTAAAGTTGTCAATCTTACAGTGCTCACATATGCTTTGTCCCTGTGGACAAATTGAGCCAGTTCCTTCCATTGGACCGCAAGGACAAGTACTTCTGCAGGGACCTGGCATTACTCTATCAAACACCTTGAAATTTGAGTTGAAATTTTCATTTCCCCAACAGTACAACGAAAAGTTTTGCTTCAGAACTCCGCAGAAAATGTCTCTCTTTGCTTCAATAGCGCTAAAGTACTCCGCTTCCAAACTTTGCGGCAGACTGAAATTATTCTGCCCCCAACAGGTTACTCTTTCATTCACTCCCAACGCGCAGTTACGGTTCTTTCCCGGAGCTATTGATACGAACTTTCCTTTTGGCTTTTCACCCATCATTTCTCCCCAACAATCCATATCATTATCATGAGTAAGAACACAAGCATGTCTAGGCCCAGCAGCAATCACGCTGTAATTACCAATCGGAGGTTGAGCATTTATGCTAGAAACATTCCCGAGGCACTTGACAGTCCCGTTTGGCGCCAATCCGCAAATGAATTCATCACCAACTGCGATGTTTGAGAAGTTTGGAGCTGTGGTAGGCCTGCGTTCACGCCATTGCCAGCACTCGAGATCATTACTGCCATTAACAAGGCCACATATATGCCAATTACCGGCCTTGAGTTCTCTTATATCAGGGCCTTGGTAGATTTGTTTGCGATTCATACCGGTGCCGTTGGTCGAGAATCTCCAGCAAACCATAGTTGAATTAATGGAAGATGAACGAAAGGATATTAAGCCGCACACGAATCCATCCCCAGCAACTATCCCAGAAAACTCAACATTCGGAATAGCAGGAATCTGAATTCCGGTGGGAAAGCTTGAACAATTTAGAGACGAGCGTTGGCTATCTTGAGGTCGCACTAGAGCACATACCAAAGTCTGGTTAGAGGTATGGGCTATGGAGAATGTTGAAAGAGAGCAAGTGAAAGGAACCAAGAAAGTGAATATGAAAAGAAGAAGAGAAAGGGTTCTACAGAACATAAAATCCATAGAAATGGGTAGCGATATGTTGCAATTTCATGGTGGTACAAAAGAAGCAGAGAATTGCTTCAGAGGTGGGATTTTTGTAGGACTGACTAGTCGTAGATGGTTTTAGGCAGGTTTTAAGGGCGTAAAGGGTTTCAAGAGGAAAAGGAACGCGTCAGGGAGGACCAAGGACCAAGTCCTTTGAAAAGTCCTATCGCCAGAAGATGTAAGAAATTACATTTGTAGCGTGTGCGGTCAATACTTGGAAACTCGTTTCCACATTTGAACAACTCAAGAGTGCTATTTCCATGACCACAGTCCTTATTTGAAGGATACAAGTTTAGTTTCCTATCAAGAAGACTATACCCATGTAGATTACCTATTTTTATTATTCTGTTCTTATCATATTTAATGAATATTTATCTATTTAGTTAAAGTAATTAAAACATGTGATCTGTTCTCTCGACTATACCAGCTTATAAGACTATACTAGATTAATAAAAGAAACCAGTTAATTAATTTTAAACGTTTATGCTAAGTCTATTATCTAACTACATAATTGCGGCAGCGTTCTCATCTGTATAGAGCACAGGCTAAAAGTTCAGCCATAAAAATTATGAAAGTTCAATGATTCATGATGGAATAGTTAATAAAGCAAAGGCTGACCAAATCAAATTGGTGGTGCTTAGTATTTACTTAAATTCATTACAAAAAGTGTCAAAATAATAAAGTATTTTTGTTTATATTAAGCAAGTATACTTTTATTGAGATCGGTTTGAAACTATCCTATACTTTACTTAAAGAATAAGGTTGATCAGATTCGAGTTGGGCTCGAATTATTTTTAAAATTTTACCCTAAATTCAAACTCGCACTTAAGCGGTCTAATTTAAATAGAACTCGAATTTATGTAAATGTTAACTTAATTTAGTTGTATCAAATCAATAACAAAATTAATAATGAGAAAAAGAAGGATTATTCCAATTATATAAACTAAGTCAACTATGACAAGTCCACGCCATGACTGCCACATTTTTTACGACCAGTCAAACTAGCTTAGCTCAGACAAGCAGACTTGATCTTGTCTCTTTATCATACGTATTGTTAACATCTCTTCCATGTCTCCTCTTTTGACGAAAGAATTTGTAATTATTACTTAAATCAAACGTTAAAATCACACAGTAACTGTAATTTGAAGTTTGAAATTTAATTTATCTTCAATGCCATTGTCTTGCTTTCTCCTTTTCTGTTCCGTTCTAAGGCTTCATCACTAAGACTTTCATGTGTTATTCATCAACTTATGTGCGTTTCATCCAAGTAAGTTAGGCTGCTTATTTTATTGTATGCATTACGTTATCAGGATCAGAAGTTTAGAATCTGCAATTACTTGTTTAAGACTTTAAGCAACCCAAAAGGCAAGGATTTTACTAATAATCGTCATTCTAAATTCAACAAATGGACCGTGATTATAAGAAGATTATCTAGAAGATTTTGACTTCGCGGCTGTTCACTTTCCACCAAAAAGTGTTCATTTTTAATTCTACGAAGATGGTTTATAACTCTTTATAAATGGTCATAGGTGATGTCTTCATACTATGAAGGGAAAGGATCAGCATCAACAAGCATCTTCACCACCTCTCTCATGGTGGGACGCAAACTTGGAAGCTTTGCAGTGCAAAGAATTGCAATCTTTAATGCTTTGATCATGCCATCTTGAACACTTTCAGAAGCAATTTCCTTGTCTAGAAGCTGCTTGAGGGCATTTTCTCCATCAATGACATGAGCTAAAGCCCAGTGTACAATGTCTTTCCCTTCTCCATAATCCTCTTCAATTGGTCTCTTCCCTGTCACTAACTCGAGCAGCACAACACCAAAGCTATACACATCACTCCTTTCAGTCACCTTGAGAGTGTAGGCCATCTCTGCGTGTACAAGTTAGGAAGAAAGAACTATAATTTAAAGACTGTTCTTGCTCAGAAATGATTCAGAAAAAGGAAATGCCAGATTACATGTATTTATTTACTTACCAGGAGCAATATATCCATGAGTTCCAGCAAGATGGCTGTTATTACACCACCCAGCATCATTCATCTCTGCAAGCTTTGCAATCCCGAAATCACAAATTTTGGGTTCATATTCCTCATCAAGTAAAATGTTGCTCGACTTTATATCTCTATGAATAATAGGTGGTGAGCAGTTATGGTGCAGATATGCAATTCCTTTTGCAGCTCCCGTAGCAATTTTATACCTCTGATACCAATCCAATCCAGGCTCCCCACTTTCGATCTGTCTGTGAAGTGCTTGAAACAAATTACCATTTGGCATGTACTCCAATACCAAAAGGCTAGATTCTCCTTTCAGTAAACAAGCATAAAGCTTCAGTATATTTCTATGCCTTATCTTCCCTAGAATTTCCATTTCTGCAGTCAAAACCTTCAGACCATCTCCTCTCCATAACTGCTTTACAGCTACTGTACATCCATTTTTCTTTAGCTCCAACCTGTACACTTTTCCTGTTCCACCACTTCTGATCAAGTTCTCCTCTTTCAGCTTGCAGATTTCATCTGCATCGATATCTAGTTGGTGGAAAATGGAAAGTTTCCATTTCGCATCTCCTTCCGCTTCCAAAATGCTTTCCAAGTCAATCTGACGCTTTAATTTTCTGTAGCTCATAAGCAGAAACCCAGCTAAAACGAAGATCAAGGTGGATGCTATGATAGAGAATATGACCAGCCTCTCTTTAGAATCTCTTTCCTGACTTTGTTTTCCTGTGCAAACTTGCATATCTGTGTTTCGAAATGTTCGGGAATCATTTTCAATACAAAGATCCTTGTTCCCAAGAAAAGCTCCAACTCCACCAATCGTCAAGAGAACATTTGGGATTCTTCCTGACAGCTTATTTTCAGACAAATCAATGTAACTTAGCCTCAACTCATCCAAACCTTCTGGAATAAAACCGGTCAGTTTATTCCGGGAAAGATTCAGAGAGTTCAAAGAGCTAATATTTGAAAAAGAAGGCGGAATATGACCACCGAAGGAATTCAAAGCTAGATTCAACTCCACTAAACTGGAACAATTCCCCAAGTCTGGTGGTATGCTTCCTGTCAATAAATTTCCTTCCAAAAGCAAGGACACTAACTGCTTTAGACTACCAATTTGGGAAGGTAAAAGGCCTGAGAAGCTATTGTTAGACAAGTAAAGCTTCTGTAAAACCGTCAGTTTGCCCAGTTCTGGTGGGAGGGGACCTGAAAAATTATTGTTCTGAAGACGCAATTCGGTTAAGCTGGTTGATGTACCAATTTTAGGGGATATCCCTCCAGTGAAATTATTATCACTAACATCAATGACATTGGCAAGTGGGAGTGCCCAAACCTCATCAGGAATCATACCAGAAATAAGGTTTCTACTGATTCTGAACCGTTTCAAAGTTTTGCACCGAGTATAAGAGTCTGGAAACTTCCCGGAGAAATTGTTCTGCAGGGCAAGCAACAGCTCTAACTTCCCATTTTCACAGAAGAATTTTGGGAAATCACCCGAAAGTTGGTTCTCAGATATGTCCAAAATGTTCAATGGAGAGAATCTACCCAAATTTGCTGGGAAATGGCCGGAAAAGCTGTTTCTGTATATTGAGAATACGTCAAGATGACGCATCTCTCCGAAACCAGCAGGAAGTTGTCCGGAGAAGTTGTTTTCATACAACTGAAAAACCTTCAAGTTCTTCAAATTGCCAATTCCCTCAGGCAGTTTCCCATACAGTTGATTTGAGGATATGTCAATTTCACGCAACAGTGTCAGCTGTGCAAGTTCTGAAGGGAGCTCGCCGGTCAGATTGTTTGCAAATAGCTCAATCTTGGTAAGCTTATGCAATTTGGAAATTGATTTTGGGAATTTCCCTGAGATCTTGTTCCATGAAATAGTCAGCATATCCAACTCCTTCAGCTCAAATATGGATTCAGGAATCTCTCCTCTCAAATTGCATCCTGACAGAACGAGACGAGACAGGTTCCTCAAATTTCCAATGGTATCAGGGATCTCACCTTCATCAAATTCATTTCGCGCCAAACCAAGTCCAACCAGTCCAGTTAAATTTCCTACCCAGTTGGGAAACCTACCAGTAAAGAAGTTACCTGACAAGTCCAGATGCTCCAACATTTGCAACATAGACAGGTCAGGTATGACGCCCACCAATCGGTTACCCGTCAGATTCAAAACTCTAAGATTGCTACAATTACCGAGTTGATAGGGCAGCTTCCCAGAAATGTGATTGGAAGGTAACCATAGAGTATCAAGTCTCTCAAGTTGAGCAATAGATGGTGAAATCTCACCTGAGAGGGACTTGTTTTCAAGTGAGATTGCAGTCACTCTGCCTGTAACCGGATCACAAGTAATCCCCGAAAACATGCACGGAGATTCTGATTCTTTCCAAGAATCCATAATCAGAGGGTCTTGGAGCTGGGTTTTAAACTGAAGCAAGGCCCTAGTTTCAACAGGCAGAGAGAAAGAAGGCGGGAAAGTTGACATGAACAGGAAGAAAATGCATGAAAGCATATGGACGAAAGATGGAGGTCTTTTGGCCATTGGAGGCAAAAAAGAACGAGTGGAATGGTCAATCAGATGGTGTTTATAACGAAAGCAAAGCCTTCAATTAGTTCCATGACCAACCATCCTGGAAACAGGCCAAGAGATCATATCCCAAATCAGATTACCAAAGAACGAAGAATGCAATGGAAATTAAGAGCAAAAAAAAAAAAAGTACACACGCACATACACACAAACAAACTAAAAGAATATACATGGATGTTTTAATTTAAATATAAAAATTGTTTAAAAATATTATTTATATACCCAAAAAATGATTCAAAAGTTATAAGATGATTATAGAGAATGACTAATTTTCATGTTAACAGTTTATTACTATCTAATTTCTGTCTGGATTTATACTTAATTATAAAATTTTATATATATATACATTATTAAATTTTGTTTCGTCAGACTGTTAATCGAAATGCTACGTTTCTTGCGTATGAAGTAGGGAATATTGATGAGATAATAATAAGGACCTTGTCCTTAAATTGCTGTAATCGTATGAAGTTTTGAAAACAAAAAGCATTTGGATATTAGTATAACTCGATATCATTCAAAAAGTTCCAAAAAAAACAATAATAAGAAGAAGAACAGAAGCTTTCTTTAGTCAACAGTTCTTATCCTTATTAGGACCACCCATCGAGATCAGAAGGAATGGAGAAGATAAGGAATTGATAGTATTGGGTCGAATATGCTTGTAACCAGCAATATTTGACAGTCCTCCCTGTCCCTGGCATTGGTTTGAGACAAATCTAAGACATTGAAACACTGTCATTCTCTGAAGAGAACACAATAATGCATCCTATTTTGTTGAACGTTCTTTTTTGTCGACTCTTTGAACAACCCTATGTACGTGTATATCCTTCCGGAGCTGCACGGTCCAGCTATATATAAATAAATGTAGATATGGATGCAATCTTTTACGTAGGAATTAGAAAGACATGGTCTCGAGTTTTCTGAACTTTAGACGCATACAGGTGTATGGTTTCGAATGTTTCGTGTCGAGGTGTTCCTGATAAGAACGAGGCAGTGCCTGTTTCTTTCACTCACGTCCTTATTTTGATCTGTGCAGAAGAATCTTACGGTGTAAAATATCCGAACCTCAACTTTAACAGGTTTTCAGAAATTGACTTGTGATGTCTCATTAATATGAATCTTTTTCTTAAATATTAATTAAACTAAATAATTTATTTAAAACATATAATTTATAAAATATCATTAAATAAAACTGTTTTAATAGTTTATGCACTTCAAAGATACAGCTGTTTGATAATTTATTTAGTTTGCACCTAAAATAAGATTATGAATTCTACCATTATAAAAAAAGCATGAATTTTTTAAGGCATGTTTGTTTTTGATTTATGATTTATGATCTTAAATTTAATAAAAAAACTTTTTTGTTTGAGTTTTTTATTTTTTTAATTTCTTCCTATTTTTTAAATTTATAAAAATCACAAAATAATTTTGTTTTCTGTTTCTTTTTTTTCATAATCTAATTTACTGTTCACTAACTATATATTATTTAATTATTTAATATACTAATTATTAACAAAAATTATGAATAATTTAATTTAATTTAATTTTGTAATTAATTATTAATAAATTATGAATAATTTAATTTAATTTAATAATTATTTAAAATTTGTAATTAAATTAAATTAATAATTATTAATAAATATAATTAAACTGAAAATATCCTCAAAATATATAATTTTTAAACAAAAATTTGATTTAATTATTTAAATATAGTTAAAATAAAATTTAATTTATAAATGAAGTTATTCTTTAATTATTTATTTTAATAAAATAAAATAATTTTATTAATAAATATTATATAAAAATATTTAAATAAATTTAATTAATTCAAATAATTTATCCTCAAGATTTATCTAATATATAATTATCATCAGTAGCTAACTTGATATTAACAGAAAAATAAAAACTAAAAACAGAAATTAAAATTAAAACTTATAATCAAAAAATAAAATTTGAACCAAACGTCCACTTGCAAATTCCCAATAAGAGGCATGTTTGTTTCTCCATCAAGAATTAGTCAAGCTGATGGCATCATTTGATTTTAACAAGGCTCTGATTGTTCGAACACATGGTCAAGCGTTAAGAAGCTTCATCAAAAGGCCCATTAAAGCTGGAAAGAGTTTGGGCATTGGCCCATTCTGATCCAAATCAGTTGAAAATGGACTGCCTCTATTCGGGTCGACCCGACAGTATCGTTTGGAAGTTCTAGATTCCGTCCTTTTGAGGAGAATTGAATTCTGTGAATTTTGCAGGTTTTCGTGGTCGGGTTGTTCTTCAGTGGGGGTTTGAAGGAGAGTGAATGATGAGAGACAAGGCGGTGGCCGTGGCTAATAGGCTTCCAAAGCTGATACAGAGTTTGCGAAATAAGGAATTGTCCAAACCCCTTACCAATCAAAATTTGCTTCTTCCGTCCCTGAGACGCGCCTTTTCTCTCTACGATCAGATCAATCTCATCAACAACGTTCCTGATGACCAACTCCGTTTTCAGGGGTACCCTTCTCTTTCTGTTCTTTTCCTTCGGTTTCAATTTATGTCATTTAACTACTGTTAGTGTTTTTATTGAATGGAGTTATTATTGTTTTTTTTTTTGGGTACAAAACAAAAGTTTTACTGATACGGGATTCAAAGTGAATGGAGTAGATTATGAAGGCAGCTTGCTGTGTGTTGGAAACTTGCTCTTGTCATGGTCTCCCACTTCCTTCTCTCAAGTCACTGCTGAGAGGTATCTCTTTCATGTCTCTATTATGTTGAAAGCTTCCAGTTTATGGCCAAGTATCTGATGGTATTGTTTTGACTTTTCTGATCGCAGTTTATCAATCTTCCAAACTGTGCGCCCCATACCAGGTCAGATTTCAGACCAACTTAGTATCATATATATTTGATATCAGAATGTATAAGTTAGGCTTTCTCTGTCCTTCTGCTTCTTTTTCTTCAAGATAAGTTCTTCCATGTGAATCTACTTCAATTCTCATCTTAGATTGGCAATGTTGCTGAAAGAACCAGTGTCAAATTCCTGTTACACATTTATACCTCTTTATGTACTCTTAATCCTCAAAATATATCATGCATAATTTATCAATACTAGTTCCACCAAGTTTTTTCTTTCTTTTTTTCTTTCGACTGTATATGAGGCTAAAAAATTGATAACTTTACTTTTCCTAAATTTGGAGTAAAATGGAAGGGGCGTAGCATGATGATGGGCGGAGTTTTAATGTCACCCAGAGTTTACATTCAATGTTTCATGTGAACGAGAGTAATGTTATTTACATTCAAGAATTAGAATGCAAGCACACGTCTTATGTAAGATGTATTATGAGATGGCCTTGTGATGAAGTCAGTCAAGAAGTTATGTGGACATGGTCCTCTAGAATGCGAGTACTATTTGTCAATAATAGTTTTATGGTTCGAGTTCATAACAGTTGAATGACACTTAAAATGCTTAAGGTTATGATACTTTTAGTAGTAAGTAAAAACTGCATTGTAACTTGAGTATTTCAAACTGAAATCCTGTTTTAAAATGTATTATAACGGTGTGAGTTATTGCTTATCATCTCCACATGATTTGGCTGCTTACAACTGCGTTCCAAATTTCCCTTTGTTGGCTGTTCACTGGTGAGTTTAATTTCAGAGATTTTAATTCTTGGTTGTGGGAGGTACGTTCAGCCAATAGATCCTGCACTCAGGAGTTTCATTCGCTCTACTGGCATGAAGCTAGAAGCTGTTGACTCGGTATAGTCATAAAACTTGTATTTTCTTGTTATAGTCCGAATTGGTAATTCAAACTTATGACATCTCACGGGTGTGATAAAGCAATTCCCATTGGGTTTTTTTTCCCCTCTTCTTGCAATTCATTGACTTGTTTTGATATTGCATCTATGTTTAGTAGTTGGCCATCTGCGATAAAAGAAAACACGAAAGGTAGCAACTGCATCAAATATATCAACCAACTGTTGGATGATGTCTTTTTGACATATTGCTCAATTTTTTAAATAGTAGCATCTTGTTCTAGTGTTAGTGACTCAGTTCGTGTTTATCCATTGTAAAAACAGATAAATCTCAATAGAAGATAACAGTTACATTGTTTAACAATCTATAGCTCAAACATTACTTGTTTTGTCTTACAATGTTCTGTATTATTTTTGTTGTTGTGTATTGTTGCAGAGGAATGCTGCATCGACATACAATATACTGAATGAAGAAGGAAGAATAGTGGCTGCTGCAGTTCTTCCATATGGAGTTGCTTCATGAAGTTTCGTGTTTACATTTTAGTAGAGATCCATTTCAAGTCTTCTTCAGTCAAAAAACCTTGGACGGATGGCTTTGTCATTTTTACCCTGCTGTCTCGTGGGAAGCCACTGAAAACTAACTTCCATACCCACCCTCCATTTCCCTTTAGCAGATAGGTGGTATTAAATGAATTGTGAGCTTGTTACTCCAAATAAATTCAACTCCAGGGCATTCAGCAGGGTTTGTGTAACGTTCTCTCATTACTGAGACAGAGAGCCTTGTGTCTGTCTTAATTTGTTAACTTTTGATCTTTTTGTTGCTCTGTTCCTTTTATACCTCCACTGTCTCTCTCGTTGGTATATATACTGTATTTTTTGACAATAACGATTTTTACTTTTCTCTGGTTTAATTTTATTTTGTTGTTATATATTTTACAGCAAATTTATGGATGATAAGTTATTGTAGTATATCAAATACTTTGGTTGTCTTCACTATTGACTATCCTTATCTCTAGATTCGCAATTAAGGATCATGGTTTAAAGCAGCTTATGAATATAAGGAATACCTAGTAAAGTTAATGAACCCTTGTTTCTATGACACGAACATGTGATAATCTTGATGTAGTATAGGACATCGCACCATAAACGTGCATATTTTAATGGATCCCAAACCAAATTAATAATAATTTCCAGAAAGCAAAACATTGCAAGTAATTTGATTAGAAAACAATTTTAAAACAAAAAACAAAAAATAGACCACCCAGATCTCGGGCACGCCATTGAGGACCTCATCATCTCGAAAAGATGTGTTGTGAAGAGGTTGGAAAAAGTATTATGGAACCAACTTACACGTGTGTTCAAGGGAAGTGTCGAAGAGCACCATTAAGGGCTGGTGCCATGGCAGGAGCCAAGCCATTATCAAGAGATGATCCACCATTTCGATGACAGCAATAATTTAACCAGCCATTGCAACACCAATTTTTTGATGTTTCATTGTTATAATTTACCCCTTCAAGCTCAAGACCATGCAATCCAGTAGCAACGTTCCTCGCCTTCCCAACTTCAAAACCAATCACCGTAATCACCAAGACAAAGATTACAGAAATGTTCGTTTTGTTTGCCATGGAAACTACGGTTTGGAAGTCTCTTGTCTTGTTCATAATAGGATATCTGTACTTGGGTATTTTTCATCTGCCATGTATATATACACAAAACCTTGGATCACTAAATAAGGAGAACTTATTTTGAGGAGCATCCTATATTTAACTGAATCAAGTAAACTAGTGAACGACCTCATTTGGACTTCTCATATTAGTTGATGTTCCAACTTTTGCGATAGTTAAATACGGAGATCTTGGAGGCCGTGGATATTTTTAAGGGAAGTTGATTTATTGAAGTCGAATTCCTCATCTCTCAGAAAGCTTTCAATCTCCCAATTTGGACCTCTCTAGACGGTCAAAGGATTCAGCATGCTTCTCTCATAATCCCTCCTTGTTTGTAAAATTTGGCTTACCTTATTCAAGGTTGATATACGGGGTTTCCAGTCAATTACCAATGGACGTTGGTTCTTTATACAGTGTAGGGAGCTTGACTTTTGAATCAGTGTTTAACAAATCCCTCCCTTAATTCAAAATTACAGACTCCAAAGTTTAGCTCTGAGGGCCTTATGCTTATCCTTGGGAAGCGACTTTGTAAAAATGTCATCAATATGTTCATCCGATGTACAATGCTTTAAAGAAATTACTCCACCTGAAACAAGAACTTTAATAAAATGTGCTTGAGTGTCAATGTGCTTCGTTCTTCCATGATGAATTGGATTTTTTTGACATTGCAATTGCCGATATATTATCACAAAAAATTTTGATTGCCTCGTTTTGTTCTTGACCAAGGTCAGCTAGCAATCTTCTAAGCCAAATTCCTTGACATGATGCTGAAGTTTTAGCAATATATTCCGCTTCTAAGGATGACAAGGCTGTACTAGTTTGCTTCTTTGAACCCTAAGATATGGCTCCTGATCCAAGCTTAAAAACAAAGCCTAAAATGCTTCATCTATCCTCTGTACATCTTGCCCAGTTACTGTCAGTGAACCCAACCAACTTAAAATTAGATAATTTACCATACCAGATCCCATAATCAATGATTTTAGCTAAATAACACAAGACTCTTTCTGTAGCACTAAGATGATGTTTGTAGGAGCATGCATAAACCTTGACATAACTCCAACTGAAAGGGAAATATCTGGCCTAGTTTGGGTTAAATAAATTAATCCACCAACAAGACTTCTAAATTGTTTTTCATTTGCTAGTCCAGTGCCCTCATCAATCTGCAACTTCACATTTAAGTTTATAGGTGTGGCCGTAACAGTAGAGTTAAGTATACCGAATCTCTTAAGTAGATCAACAACATACTTCTTTTGAGAGATAAACACAACCTAATTCACTTTTATGCTAAGAAAATAATGTAACAAACCTAAGTCTATCATTTCAACTCTTTAAAATAATGTAACAAACCTAAATCTATCATTTCAAACTCTTTCTTCATGCATATTTGAAACTTATTAATGAGAGAAGTAGAAGATCCCATATAGATCATGTCATCAACACAAAGATAAACAAGAAGTAGATTAGTACCTTGCCTTTTTATGTATAATTTAGGTTCATTCTTACTTCTCTCAAAGCTATTTTGTAAAATTATGAGTCAATTCTACCATATTATGCCCGCGAAGCTTGCTTTAAGCTATAAAACCCTTTCTTTGGCCTATATACTTGTTTTGCTTTTCCATGAACAACAAATTCTTTTAGTTGTGCAGCATAGATCTCTTTTTCCAATTCTACATTTAAAAATTCAGATTTATATCAAATTGATAAATTTGCCAATTTACTCAAGCTATCAAGGCTATGATAGTTCTTACTGTCTCAAAGCAAGCAACTTTTGCTGCAAGACAAGGTTTATGCTTTTCTAAAGTGCTATTTACATGGTATTTTGTCTTAAAAACCGATTTTGCTCCTATGGCTTTCTTGCCTTTAGGAAGATCCACAAGTTTCCATTTTTTGTTTCTTTGAATTGCTGCAAGCTCTTCCTTCATTGCATTACTCCATTCTTCTTTTTGTATTGCTTCTTCAAATGTAGTTGGATCAGCAACAAACATGGCTTGTGTGGTTGCGTAGATTTCTCTCAATGATCTAAGCTATTGGGTTGTGGTTATTGGTGCCTCATCTTCCTTAAGCTGAACACCTTCATTTTCATGCCAAATCTAGCCTGCTTTTCATCAAAGACAACATTCCTAGTAATGATTACTTTACCATTAATAGAATAATACAACTTTTATGCTTTGGAATTAGAGCAATAGCCGAAAAAAAAACATTTGATAGACTTCTCATCAAGTTTGCTGCATTTTCTTGAAGACGTAACCAAAAATCCTTAAATGGCTTACCGAAGGCTTCCTGCCTGATCATAAGGATGACAATCTTAGCCTAACCTGACCTAATTTTGGCGTTGGTTGGCCAAGTCACAAGTCGGTCAGCCCGTGGTCAGATTGGTAGCCAATTGCTCGTCGGACTACGGGTTAGGCCGAAAGATGTCCGAGCTCGGCCTGGCTCAGTCTGGCGCGGGAGAGAAATTTTTTTAAAATTTTTGTTTTTTTTTTGAAAATTTAAATTTAAAAATTTTGTAATTTATTCCCTAAACTTTTTAATTTTTCCGGTATTGACCGGTATTTAGCCGGTATTTATAATACCGGCCGGTACTGATAAATCCGGTACCAAAATTGATATTTCGGTACAATTTTCCGACCGGTATGGTAAGTACCGGCCGGTACGATACAAAATTCAAAATATTGGGTTCTGCAATAGGCTAGGGACAAAGTAAACATTATAAAGAAGTTTTACATTAACATGGTTGCTGCTAACTTCCACAATTCCTTTGCCCTCAACTTGCACTTTCTTATCATCTCCAAGTCTCACTATAACTTTGAATGACTCGTTAAGTTCTTTAAACAGTGATCGTTCTCCTGTCATATGATTAGAACA
The DNA here is from genome assembly GCA_027563885.1 of Erythroxylum longipes. NCBI lineage: Eukaryota > Viridiplantae > Streptophyta > Magnoliopsida > Malpighiales > Erythroxylaceae > Erythroxylum > Erythroxylum longipes. Next base: position 4,952,462 of record JAOQMS010000003.1, on the reverse strand, counting down.
ACTACTATCATATGACCAAATGTTATTAAAGATCTACACATCATCAGTCTTTGCAATAAACATCCTCAACTCCTCCTTGGTCCTTGTTTAGCATAGTTTGCCTGCTTCCCATTTTTCGAACAGTTTGCTGCCACATGACCAAAGTGTTTGCAATTATAACATTAGATGGACTGCCTTTGTCCTTGTCCACAATCACCTCGGCTTCAATATCCTCCTCTACCATGACCTCTATACCCAAATGCTGGTAATGTTTCTGCTTGAAAAAAGGCCTCATCCATTACTTGTAAAAAATTTTCTCAGCCGTGCTCTACTGTTCTGTTCATTATTGCCTCATGTGCTTGCAAAGAATCCATTAGTTCGTTAAATGAAAAAACAGACAAATCCTTAGATTCCTCTATTGCAACCACTACATTATCAAACTTTGGAATTAAACTCCAGCCACAACTATAATATCAGGACATTGCTCACCAAAAGTTCTCATTTGGTTAATAATATTTGAGACTTTAGATAGAAAATCTTACACAAATTCCTCATGTTTCATTTACAAATTCTCAAATTCATGTCTAAGAGTTTGAAGTTTAATGGCTTTTTCAATACATGCCAAGCTATTTTTATAGTATTTGCTGTTGCAATTCGAGAGAAAAATGCACTCATCTACTGCTTGTTGTATAAAAGATAGTGCTTTGGAGTCCTTTGTTCTCTCGCAGCTTATCGTCGTCATCAATTTCTGGGTATTTAGGTTCAACCAGCTCCCAAAGATCTTGTAGTTTGAACATGGCCTTCATCTTGATGCTTTAGAACAGATAATTTTTCCCTTTGAAATAGGGATTTGATGCTGATTGACACTTAAAACACAAAGTAAATATACAGCATCGAAAACAATTAATAGACTGAAACTGCAACTAAAGATAAGGATGGCAATTTCGACCCGACCCAGTCAATTTTTGGTTTGAGTTGGATAGGTCACGAGCAAGCTATGGGCCCACTATGGGCGGCCAGGTTGCCAAAATTGGACAAAACGGAAAAATGACGCCATTTAGTAATTTTTAAATTAAAAATATATAAATGGGGTGGGCCGGCTAGGCCACGGGCCAACCAAGGGCCGAGTGGCCCATTGGTGGGCCCGGTCACAGGCCGACCCATCTCGGCCAGCCATAACAGAGGCCGCCCTCGGCTCATTGACATCCTTAGTAAAGAATTCTACCAATGTAATTCTTTATTGAATTAAATAGCCTTTAATTAGGGATTTGCGGTGGCAAAAAAAAGATTTATTATTTTCCCTCAACCACGTGTGAGAGATATTAGGAACAAACTAGAGATGAAAATTAGCATATGTTTATGCCTTGCGCATAGAAAATAATGATCAATTATCACCTATTTTATTAAGAGAGAAAATAATGATCAATCATCAGATTTCATTAGAGAAGGAAGAGGAACCAATTAGACAACTGATGGAGGTGACGAAGAAGGAAGTTTTGAGCCTTCTTCAAGGTGCAGTAATCTATTCGATTTTAGATAGTAAATGGACAGGCCTTGTTCAGATCAATATGAAAAATACTGGCATTAAAGTGGTAAAAAATTTAAATAATTAATTGGCATCTACCCGAGTTCAAAATGATTAGTAAGTTTGTATTGATTACATAAAATTAAATATTAATTGTGTGTTTTGTCACATGAGTGAGTTACTAGTTAGTTATTACGATTGCTGAGCTGGACTTCAGCCATGTTTATATAAAACAAGGCAAGACTCGCGTGTAACTAATTGTAGAGAAATGTAACAGAAAATGAAAGTATACTGAACCAGCAGAAAAAATGAGAAGTTACAGAACATGAAGCTGTCTTGCTTCTTTTCATTTCATGTCATTATATAACATTCAGATTACACCATACAACATTCAAAAAATTCAAAAACTACAATGATTATAGAAAAATAACACTAATTTTTTAACTCCTCCTGCTCTTCTCACTTTTGCGTCTTTATTTCTCTTTTTCAATGGTTTTGTTCATTTTCCTAGAAACCAATCAGATTAACATGGTATCAGAGCTTCTCTGAAAACAGGATCTGATCTCAGTCCTCTTCATCTTTCTTCAAGATCCCGTAATCTTCATTTCTGATTCTACTTCTACTTTACAAATCTGAATTATTCTTGAGAAATTCTCTTTTGCACCAATGGCAGAGAGAAGAAATACCTTTGATAGCCCTCTCTACTTACATACTTATGATAGTTCTGGTATTCCTTTGGTTGCTACTCCATTTGATGGATCAAACTTCAGAGATTGGAAGAAGGCTATGAATAAGGCCTTGTTTGCCAAGAATAAATTAGTCTTTGTCAGAGGATTATTGCCTCGCGATGAGGAGAATGCAAGTCAATGGGATCGTTGTAATGATCTGGCATGCACATGGTTTCTTGGATTAGTCACAAGGGATGTTCACAGGACAACTATTGATTATGATTTAGTAGTTGAAATGTGGAACGATCTTCAAGAAAGGTACACTCAGACTAATGGCCCTAAGATCTATGCTGTAACTTATGAATTGATGAACTGTAGACAACGGAATATGTCAATTGCTGAATACTATAGTCAGTTGAAGGGACTTTGGCAAACATTTAGTAGTCTGAAGACTCAAAATAAATGCTCATGTGGATTGTGCAGTTGTGGTATGAACAAATTTATGAATGATACAAAACAGCAGGATAAATCGATGAAGTTTTTAATGGGACTTAATGATGATTTTAAAGGAGTAAGCGGCAACATTCTCATGATGAATCCTCTGTCTAGTTTTTATAAGGCATATGCTTTACTTATTCAAGAAGAGTCATAAAGAGATTTCAGTTTTCATTCAGAAGAGCACATTAGCAATGATTCTGCTGCACTGCTTAATCAGTCTAAGTTTAATTTTAAGAAACGCAGTACTGTGTGTGATCATTGCGAAGGCAACCATTCTAGTGAGAAATGCTGGGAAACCTTTGGCTATCCCTCATGGCATATGAAGAGTAAAGACAAACCTTGAAAAAATTGAGTGAGGTATGTGCCAAGGAAGAAAGACAAAACGAAGGATATTAATTTGAACACTAGAGCCAATGTAATAGTAGTCAAACTGGACATGTCAAGTATCTCTAATCATGAGCAAACTGATTTCCAGAGTCTGAAAGATCAAATGTTCTCTCTTCTAAATCAGTACATCTCTCCAAACTCCCAGTCAACAGACTCATCTTTACCTACAGTCAATTTTGCAGGTAATCCTTCTTGCTTTGCTGCTTCACTGAATGCTCAGACCTAGACTTTGGATACAGGCGCTACTCATCATGCAACTCATGATTACTCAACTTTGCACAATCCCATATCTCTGCAAAACAATGCAGAAGTCACATTGCCTGATGGCAAAGTAGCTAGAATTCTTGCTATTGGCAATGTTCATCTTCCTACTGGACTAATTTTGAAGAATGTGCTCAGCGTTCCTAATTTCAAGTTCAATTTACTGTCAATCAGTAAGTTAACTAAAGACCATAATTGTATAGTTAAATTCAGAACTAACTGTTGTTCTATTCAGGACTCACCGACTGCAAAAGAGATTGGGACTGGTAGTGTTGTCAGTGGACGGCATGAGCTGGACTTACAATCTACTGCATTGCAATTGCCTGCATTTCTTCCTAATAAAGCACCTGAGTTTGACAACTTCAAAGTGTAGCATCTCAGATTGGGACACACACCTTATGAAGTTCTCAAATGTATAGATCATTTGAATTCTTTGATGAAAAATGTAAATAAAAGTATCTGAACTATCTGTCCTGTAGCTAAACAATCAAAACTGTCATTTTCTAACAGTAGCAATAAAAGGGCACATGTTTTTTATTTGATTTGCTGTGACATATGGAGCCCGTATACTACTGTCACTCAGTCTAGTTGTAAATATTTTCTGATCACAACAGAACTACTAGGACTTACGTTTTGAGAAACAAGTCGCAGACACTTTTTGTTCTTCAACACTTTGTTCAACTAGCTCAAACTCAATTCAACAATAAAGTTAAAATTTTGAGATCAGACAATAGTGGGGAATTCACAAGTCGTGCTGCAGTAGCATTTTATCATAAAGAAGGAATCATTCATCAAATGAGCTGTCCATATACTCCACAATAGAATGGAGTTGCGGAGAGGAAGCAAAGACATGTCTTGGAAGTTGCCAAGGCTCTCAGATTTCATGTTGTCCTACCTATATCCTTCTGGGGTGACTGTATGCTCACAGCAACATATCTAATCAATAGAACTCCCCTGTCAGTTCTGTCATTCAAGACTCCATATGAGATTCTGTTTAACAAACAACCATCTTAAGATCATCTAAAAGTCTTTGGGTGCCTTTGTTATATTCGTACAGTTCCTACAACACGAACAAAGTTTGCTGCACGAGTTACTCCAGCTGTACTTCTAGATTATCCACATGGTCAAAAAGGATACAAAACTTATGATCTAGTTTCCCATAAGATCATTATCAGTAGAGATGTCAAGTTCATTGAGCGTTACTTTCCTTTTAAACACGTCACAAAAGTCCTCAATATCAAATCTCCTATTGTTTCATCCTGCTCCTACCTACTATGATTTTGATACAGATACTGACCCAGAACTAGATACTGAGCACACTGCTAAATCATCACCAGCTATTGAGCCACCACCAAAAACTGAATCACCTTCCTACAGCACGAACAAAGTTTGTTGCACGAGCTACTCCTACTATATTTCTAGGTTATTCACATGGTCAAAAAGGATACAAAACTTATGATCTAGTTTCCCATAAGATCATTATCAGTAGAGATGTCAAGTTCATTGAGTATTACTTTCCTTTTAAACACGTCACAAAAGTCCCCAATATCAAATCTCCCATTGTTTCATCCTGCCCCTATCTGCTATGATTTTGATACAGATACTGACCCAGAACCAGATACTCAGCACACTGCTGAATCATAACCAGCTACTAAGCCACCACCAAACACTCACCTCCACCTGTACCAATGACAGCTCCAATTCCTAGAAGATCCATCAAAATCAAACGGCAACCCCTTTAGATGTCAGATTATTCCTCTTCTTCAGTCTTATATCCTCTTTCTAACTATGTTGATTATCACTCTTTGTCTTCTCAAGATTTGACTTATGCTTTTTCCATCACAAGTATTGCAAAACCAAGCTCTTTCAAAGAAGCTATTCAGCATGAACAATGGCAGAAAGCAATTCAAGCTGAGCTCTCTGCCTTAGAAACCAACAACAATTGGGAAATTGTTCCTCTGCCTCCCAGGAAACACACCATTGGCTCTAAATGTGTCTTCAAAGTCAAACATAAAGCTACCGAGTCCATTGAATGGTTTAAGCCCAGATTAGTTGCAAAGGCTACAGTCAGGAGTTTGGAGTTGATTATGCAGAAACATTTGCACCAGTTGCAAAGATGCCTACTATCAGGACTTTATTGGCCGTAGCTACTGTCAAGCACTGGCCTCTCTACCAAATGGATGTTAATAATGCATTTCTTCATGGAGATTTGCTACAGGAAGTTTATATGGCTATTACAGAAGGTTATCATCAATTTTGCAGTAAGGAGGAGCATTATACTGCATCTCAGAAGGTCAAATTGGCCTGTAAACTTACTAAGTCCTTGTATGGACTTAAGCAAGCTCCAAGATAATGGTTTGCTAAACTCAATGAATCACTTATTACAGCAAGCTTCACTCAATCCAAATCTGATTATATCATGTTCACCAAAGCAGATGGCCCTGATCTCACTGTTCTACTGGTATATGTGGATGATATGATCATCACAGGATCCAATATCTCTTATATACAACACCTCAAAACATTTCTTCATTCTAGATCCTCCATAAAAGACCTTGGTGATCTAAAGTTATTTTTGGGAATTGAAATACTGAGATCTCAGTTTGGTATTCAACTGGTTCAGAGGAAATACATTCTTGATTTGCTACAAGAAACAGGAATGACCGGTTGTAAGCCTTTGAAGCTTTCTATGGATCAACACACCAAGTTGTTGGCTATTGATGGCACACCTTTGACAAATCCAAATTCATATAGAAGACTAGTTGGCAAACTCATTTATCTTATCATTTCCATACCAGATATTACTTACACTGGCCATATTCTCAGTCAATTCATGCACAGTCCTACTTCTATTCACTATCATGCAGCACTGCATCTCCTTCGGTACCTCAAAGGTACACCTGGTCTTGGATTATTCTTTAGCTGCTCATCTTTTTTGCAGATATCAGCTTACTCAGACTCGGATTAGGCTAGATGTCCAATTAGTAGAAGTTCCATCACTGGTTATTGCATCATATTTGGTTCCTCCTTGCTCTCTTGGAAAGCCAAAAAGCAGTCTGTTGTTGCACAATCATCGGCTGAGGATGAGTATCGTGCCATAACTCAAATATCTTGTGAAATCACATAGCTCTCTGGCAATAAAAATACTTACAAATTAGAACTTTTTATTCATAATTTTTATTTTAAAAAAGAAAAATACAAGTTTTAAAATTTTCTTGCTTTATTTCAAATTGAGAAAGTTTTTTTATTATTTAATTTTTATTAAAATAATTCAAAATTTATTAGTGTTATTATAACTTTTATAGATTCAACTCTTAGTGCTTGATAACTAAAAGAGAGGTCCTAATTATTTGTTTAAGTTATGTGATAAAATTTCAATCTTATTGAAGTTTATTCTCAAGTACGTTGAATTAACTTCTCGACACAGTAAAAGCAAAAGAAAATAATAAGTAAAGAACATTGAATGAGACAGTAAAATAAGAGGAAGTTATGACTTGGTAAGATCAAAGTTATGGATTTCGTTATAGTGCCGTTCGTAAACTGGTGCAAAATTTTATTTTGTTGATACTAGTTGTTAGACGCTTAAGTCCAGAATGCGGGTTCGTGCGAGTGTTGCGAGCCTTGGCCAATGCTTGGCACGCAGGTCGGCATGAGGAAGGCGTGTTGACAAGGGAACAAGGCGAAGTCATACGAGAACCGAGGGTGCGCGAAGGCACTTAACTTCGGCGAGATAGTTCTAGGGATGTCAAAAAAGGCCCGGCCCGAAGTCAACTCTTTCGGCCCGGGTTGACCAGCCCATGGGCCGGGCCACGGG
>JAOQMS010000003.1:4932331-4945230 GCA_027563885.1 Erythroxylum longipes | reverse complement strand
ACAATCTGATTATGGGTCTCGTGGCATTCAGTGATCTTCAGAAGTTCATCCAAACACCAGCTGGAAGACGCATAGTTCTTAGAGAAAATAATGACAGCAACTTTTGAATCTTGTATAGCTTGAAGAAGCGCAGTGTTGATTTCCTCCCCTCTTCGAAGTTGATTGTCCACAAAAGTGTTGAGGCCTGTACGACGAAGAGCCTCGTAAAGATGACAGACGAAGTTAAGACGAGTGTCTTCACCTCTGAAGCTGATAAATACATGGTATTTCCACTGCTGGGTGGCCATGGGAGTGAAAGAATCAATTGAAAAAAAAATCGGTGAAGGTGAAGGACAGTAAGCTGCAAACAACAACAGAAGTAGACACTAGATGAGTTTGGCTTGGTGTGCTTTAAAATTATGTCACTTGGGGGCAGCTGACTAGAAAGTACCGGGAAGTTACGCACTTTTGGAGCGTCAGATGATAGCCTTCAGTTTTCTGTCCATACGTGTTGCCTTGTCATTGCAGACAAGATTTTAAGTAGATAAAGAAAGCATAGATGTCATTGGCGTGCCCTAGCATAAGTCATTTGGGGGGTTTTCGGTGTAGCTCACCAGAAAATACCCGGAAGTTACGCTGGCGACTTTTTCGCTTTTTTCATACGTGTTGCCTTGTCATTGGCAGACAAAGTTTCCAGTAAATAAAGAAGAGAATGGATGTCGGCAATGTCAGATATAACACTACTTTTAGTTATGGAGCATGATGAAATATAAACCTGTATTTAGGGAGAAAATATAAATAAACTTGAACTATGGGAGAAAATATAAAAAAAATACTTTGCTATTCATTGAGCGATGAAAAGGTTGCTGAGTTGGCTTAACAAGCTCTTCAAATATATATAGATAATTGTATATGTATCTGAATGTCACGAACTTATTTAAGTAATGCATAAATTATAAGAAAGCAATTATTTATAATTAAGAAATTTCTTTATAAATTACTTATATAAGAAATTTCTTTATAAATTTCTTTATAAGTAATTTATAAATTTCTTTCTTTAAAAGTAATTTATAAAACAATTGCTTTCTTAATACATAAATTTCTTAACGAGTGAAAAAAATTGAATGTCCATAAACCTATTTAAGTAAGATACATGAGACTTTAAATTATTTTAATTTTTAATTTTTTATAATATTAAATTATAATTAAAGTTTCTATTATATATCCGATGTAATTAATTACTTTAACTAATATCACAAGTATTATTAATTGAAATTTATCTAATTCAAAACACAGTATATATATCACTAATGAAAAATTTAAACCATAAATTACTTTATAAGAATTAAAATATGTTGAAATTGTTTCTTAATTCAATTTAATAATACAAATTTGAAAATTTTTAAAAGTTAATTATATAAACAAATATATATAGAAAGGTATATATAGAAAGGTAATGGAATTAGCTGTGGGTTTATTAAACAACATTCTAAATTAGTTGAAATAAAACTATATAATAGAAGCTTCTTTTTTCCAAAATGATGAAAACTTTTTGCTATAACACATTTTTAACCCTTAAGATGTTTAATTTGACTCCAACTATTTCGTTTTCAAACTCAAAACATAATTTTTCGTCAAAATGATTCTGAACATCTTTATTTTCTTTGAGACTCTACTCTCTTTTTAATTCAACATTTACTCTATTTAAACTTACCCTTAGTCATTCACTAATAATTATGAACCTATTATCTTATACTAAACTCACGAGTTTTGTCAAAACTGACCATATACAACCCTGAAAACCACAACGCATTAAACACTACCCCGGTTCCCCAATCGCATAAAAGCACAATAATGAAGATAGTATCATATCCTTTACAATTTCCTATTCACACAACAAATCAAATCAAGTATTAGTATTCAATTGACATCGACACCACAATATCTACACTATGTATAATAGGTTACACAATCCCATCCATCATTCATAAATAGTTAAAGGAATTAGAATTACAGGTTTTCCCGCATTACCTTGTACCATTCTTGATGAACACTGAGTGAGACACTTGCAATCACAATCAGAACTTCAGCAGCCTTAATCACCCTATCTGCTAGAACAGCTGCTTCAACTCTCCGAAGAGCTGCCTCAACCAATCTCCTTCCGTTTAACCCAGTTCCTCCAAATACACCTCCCCTTAAAACAAGATAAATAGAGTGCGAAACATGTGTGTATGCAGCATCCCCAGCTTGCAAGCTTCTGGCTAACATGATTCCCATTATTGTCCTGCTGTCTTGGACCTTTTCAATATCTAGGAGTTGAATGCAACATTTTAGTTTCCCTTTGATTTTCTCAATAATGTCAGCTAATCCCATTTCTTCTACACCGTCGAGAAGCTTGCAGAGCTGCTTGAAACACTATCGTACTATGTACTCCACGTCAGAATAATTGGTGACCAAGTTCTTTACCCTTAGACTTTGACGGAAGACCAACATGCTGACAGTAACATATCTTGATTATAGTTAAGAAGAAATATAAGAACAAAGATGGAGAAAGCATAGGAGTCGCAAGGATAAGGAATATGCATGCCATACCATAAATAGAAGGATAAATGAAAGATTTGAAGTGGTTCTGGTGATGAATTTGAACCTACCTGATAGAGAGGACAATAATTTTCTAAATTTGCAATTGACCAGTTCTCAACATGAACACATTCAGTTTTACGGTTTGTGGCAGATCTTCCAGGGTCACGCCTTCAACCTTATTAACAATCTTTAACAAGCTTAGTCTAACCAACAAACCCATCGGTTCCTTGGGACACTCTAGTTGATCATGTATTGCCAAGGTTCACAATTATCTTCAGTAATACAGTCTGCAACTTTTGTTAATAAATTTAAAGAGAAACAATTATCCACATAAATAAGCAACCTGCATTAGAAGCCAAGGATCTAATTTCTGGCACTGAATAGGTTATACCCCCTGTCTGAAGAGTAGATGGAAATAAATTTTCAGAAGAATCATTGTCTTTGGTGAAATCCCATAAATAATCCATGTGCTCATGCCATTCCTGCTTCACATCTGGAGAAACAGATGAAAGCCATTGCTTAGCCACCGATAGAGATGATGGAGCAGCACTTGGAGGTCTATGACGATTGGCAAAAGCCATTTTAATACGTGCTCGACTAATCTCTCTATTCAGAGTCTGAAAGCAAGGGACCAATGATTACTATAGAAGGAAGAGAAGGGAGGACAATAAAGATCTCAAAATAAGAACCCCTAATTTAAGAATCAGAGCCTTTATGAACAAAAAATTTGTATGTATCTTGACAGGACTCCAGAAATCTCAGTAGATAAGAACCATTTACTCAAGATCAGCCATTCTCAATACTGATATATAAACAAGAAAAACAAGCTACGAATTCAGAAAGAAAAATCTTGCAAAGATTTATTTCACATACTTGGCAATTGACTTCTAAATTAGCACTAGTCAGCAGTGAACAAGTTCAATTGGTGCAAACAGTATTATTCGTAACATTATACTAGGTACTAAGAGCTATCAAAAACCACTGATAAGGAATTAAGAACATTGGAACCAGTCCTTCACCCAAGAAATTTCATCTAGGCATCCTAGCGCCAAACATAACATTGAAATAAGAAACCAACCTGAATCTCCTGCAAAGTGAAGCGCAGTCCTTTGATAATTGAGAGGACATATGGAACTTTTAATTCATCCCCAGGTAGAGGTACCTCTCCTAGTTCTCTCAGTATTTTATTATGTAACACTGTCATCACCTCATCATTCGCTGAAGCAGAAAGTTTTCGTAAAGTTATCAATGCGAACTCCAGGATGCTCCTAAGATAAGCCATATCTACTGCACCTGATTTCAGCATCTTCAAGTAGACAGTTTTGAAATCATGACCATGAGATTGGCAATTCAATACAGTTTGAATAAAACAGAGAGATCAATAGGAGTTTTGAGGTGCTCACTTGTTCAAGATTATCAACATCAATGGTTTCACTAATCTCTTTTCTCCAAGGCTGAGGAGACATCTCATACAACTCATCCCTAACTTCCTTCATGAGTTTTACAACTAAAGTCCGGCTCATCAATTTTCATGGATTCCAGAACACCATCCCAGAAAGCCTTCTCCATCGTTTCTCTCACCTTTGCCTGCACACAGATGAAGTAAAAATATGTTAGGAATTTCTATCCTTGAAGCTTTAACAACAACAAATGGAAAATCATCTTAAACATTAAATTGCTGTTATGGTCTTTATGGGCAACATCAAGACCACCTGCGAATCTAGACTGATGCTCATGGGTGATTTCATTTACAAGTAACTCATTCTCACTGAACATTAAATTAAGGCTCAGACCTCTATCTGTTACACCTGGAGCATTTCTGGAGGGCAGAAAGTCAACTCCTTTTACCAAGAAGGAACCATCTATGTCAAAGGATGGGCATCGTTTGTTACCTGACCTTTGACAGCTTTCAGTTAGGGAACTAGAATTGCAAGATATAGAAACTGAAGACCTTTCTGATAAATGAGTTGAAGATTTTTGTAAATTCTGACTATTATGTCTATCAGATGCTTTTGTGTGCATATGGTTTTTCTCAGATGCTTTAGAGTGCATGTCAGAGAGAGCATACATCTATTCAGCAACGCCACTTGGACATTTGACACTTTCTCTCAAAAGTGTTTGCTCTTCCAAAGCATTAAGATTACAACCAAAACAGAAAATAAATTAATTAGAAACAAATAATTTTTTGAGACAGATCTCGAGAGAAAAAAAACAAACAAACAGCTCATGCCAAAAGCAAGGAAGAGGACTTTTACCTTGTCTTTCGAAGTGTTGCCACTTCCTGTTGTGGATAGCTCGAGCTGGCAAGCAGCTCTTACCAGGTCCCTCTCTAACAGCTTTGCATCCTCAGATTTCCAATCAACAAAGTGATGCAGATAAGAGCACCAAGCTCTATCAAAAGCTTTCAATTGTGACCTGAAAGTCCTGCAATCTGAGCCAGCAAAGCTTTCATCCACTTTCGCACATCGAATTAGACCATTAATTATAATCTTGATCAATAACTCAAATTCTCGAATGAAGTTAGACGCTGACTCAGCCAGGGTAGTCTCACATTCACTTTGCCAATTGAAAACTATGTCCAGGTGTCCTATTATCATATAAGCACAGAGCAAAACTCTGACTGGATACCTTGATAGTTTAACAGGCTTTTGGGCTTCCTTATTACCCGGTTTAATAGATTTTACTCCTCTCCCGGAAACTTTGCTTGAACTGTCCCTGTGAGTTGAGAAAGCGACATGCCATAAAAGGTGATCAATATTGGCTATATTGCACATACTACCAATAACAGTCTATGAAATCATCAAACGACGTTCCAGGTGGCCAACACAAGCTTTCACAATTTGAATGGTTATCGTTAGTTCCATACGATGAGCAAGATCCTTAAATGGTATTGTTTTCACAATTTTTTCATCAATCCCCAAGGAAAGACAAGCATTTGCAATTTTAGAAAAAATAGAAAGCCAACAGGAAAAATCGAGGACTAAATGCCTTATCAGGATAATTTACTTCGTAAAACATCAGATTAAGATAGCAAATAGTAACCAACATAACTTTGTTGAGTTCAAGAATAGATAACATACATTAGGGAAGGAAATATTGCTTCCACAGTGCCAGATCCTACCCAACCATTCAACAGATTAGTAATGATTGTAATTTATGTCATAAAAGCAACCAAAGCTAGACAGAAATGGCACGTACTAATGTACATGTTGAAAATACATAAATTTGAGGGAAAAACAAAAATGACATAGCATGCAGAAAGAGAAAGTGCACAACTTGAAAAGGAGAAGGAACATATACCATGCTAACTTCCTTGAAAGGTAAACATATACCATGCTAACTTCCTTGAAAGGTACTCCCCCTACTTATTCATCATTTTTGACTTAGAACTTTGATGAGTGTTCAAGTTTCTTCTCTGCCTCAAATATTCAGCTCTTTGTTTCTTTGCCTACCCACAGTCAATTTTCGTTTTTTCAGAAGAACCAACAGATAATAACCAAAGATAAAGAACAAATTCAACCAATATCTTACCTTTTCCAACCGATCTTCTAACATGTCCTTCATCCTTTTTCTTTCAATCTCACGTTTATTGCAAACAAACCAAGCTACTTGTCGCACCTTCAATAACCTATCATGGGCCCTTTTCTTCTCAGCTTCCAGAAATCTTATTCTTCTTCTTTCAGCAGCTGCATGCTTTCAATATATTGCTTCGTATACACACTCTTTGTACTTTCTCTCCCGAGCTAGCTTTTGCCTCAATGACTCAGTTGCTCACTCTATCTTAGCTGCTCTTCTTTGTGTAGAAGCTTTTAGGAGAAGTATTCTGTTAACCTCTGCTTGCTGAACCCGAGATTTCACCTTCGTCCCAAGCTGCTCACATTGCTTCTTAAATTGCAACTCAGCTTCATGTTTAGTTGCTTGTCGCAGTTCACCCTAATTTGCAAAGCACATTTGAGCCTCCTCAAGAACATTTATCGTGTTTGTATTCTAATTGATTACAGATTAAGTGACATATTGAGCAGCAATACACTATAGTAACACCAAACGTTGTTCCTTTCAAATTAAGACTTCTATCTACACAGAGGGCTAACAGAAATAACTAACTTCTAGATTAGAGACTAAAATAATGGTTTCAATTCAAGTCTACAAATTTGCTATTAAAAAGAATATTGTCAGGCTCATGCAGGTAAGAAACAGATTATTCTCCAATGAAAACTCTGAAAAACGCAAAGATTAATCTATCCTTAACAAAATTAAAAACAAACTGTTAAGCAAGTATCACTCAAATTTCGTCAACACAACATCAAATTTTCTTCTCACCTTTTCTCCTCAGTAGCACTCAGCTTGGCTTGCAATCGCCGAGCAAGATTCTCCCGTTCCAAGCCAATATCCGACGGTCTCCTCACCTTGGGTCTTGCCTTACTTGACAACAACTCATACAACCGCTGAACAAGAGAACATTTTCCATTTCAGAAAATCTTCACGAAAAGAAAAATACACAACTCAAGAGCGTGAGTAAGCGACCCGTTGTCGGAGACCTGCCTCTTTTAGTTCATTGTCGATATCCTCCGTAGAAAGAGAAGTCTTAGGTGGCACTAACAGACAGTGTTTGAGCCTCTGTGGAAATTCCTTCGGAGATGACGATCCGAACACATCATCGTTCGCCGGGAAGCTTAGCGCCACTCCTCCTCCGTTAATCTTCTCTGGTTCCCGGCGAATTCGCAACGTAGGCCATGTGTATTTAATTATTTGATTCGATAAACAGACAATGATCTATGGACCGTAAGAGTATGAATGTGTATACAGATCCTAAAATCGAAAACGGCAGAGTCAGTGCGATGGATCTTCTTTGACAATTGGTTTTGTCTAGAACGTTCTATACCGAGTAAGCATGTTCTTTCAACTTCGTGAGCTTACCAATGAGCGAAGATTCGAACCTAACCTGATGTGTCTAGAACCCTCATCTTTGGATTGCTCTACTCTTACCTCTCTTATTTTGACTTTCTCATGTCTCTTACAAACTTTGTGCTTGGAAGGGTGGAACCAACCTGTTTACTTTTTAGAGCATTTGGTGCTACTGGAAGTGGAAACAACCTAAAGTTAGCGCCTTTTTCTCTGTAAATTTTGCTTTTGAGGACACAAGATGCAGTTTTATTTATGAAGCAACTGTGTCCTTTTTGAGTTTATAAGATATGTCGTATGCTTATGCTGCAAGTGTTGTTAAGCTTACTGGATTCTTCTGCATTATTCATTGGCATTACAAGTAAGTCATTCGCATTGCTCAAGGATTATTCTTATTCATTGAAAAGGCAAGGAAACAGAATGACTTGCTCAAGCATCAACTTGCACTTTCTTATTATCTCCAAGTCTTACTATAACTTTGAATGACTCAAGTTCTTTTAACGTTTTTCTGTCATATGATTAAAACAACCCCCATCACAGGACCAAATGTTGTTAAAGATCTACACATCATTAGTCTTTGCAATAAACATCATCAACTCCTCCTTTTCTAGTCCTTGTTTAGCGTAGTTTGCCTGCTTATCATTTTTCGAACAGTTTGCTGCCACATGGCCGAAGCGTTTGTAATTATAACATTAGATGGATTGCCTTTTTCCTCGTCTACAACTACCTCGACCTCAATATCCTCCTCTACCACGACCTCCATACCTAGATGTTGGTAATGTCTCTGCTTGAAAAAAGGCCTCTCCCTTCACTTGAATTTTTTTTTCTTAAGCTCTATTATTCTGTTCATTCTTGCCTCATGTGCTTGCAAAGAATCCATTAGTTCATTAAATGACAAAATAGATAAATCGTTAGATTCCTCTATTGCAGCCACTACATGATCAAACTTTGAAGTTAAACTCCTTAATACTCTAGCCACAACTATACTCTCAAGACATTGCTCACCAAAAGTTCTCATTTGATTAACAATAGTTGGGATTCTAGATAGAAAATTTTACACAAATTCCCTATGTTTCAGTTGCAAATTCTCAAATTCATGTCTAAGAGTTTGAAGTTTAATGGCTAGTACCTTTGAATCACCTTGATATTATGTTTTCAATACATGCCAAGCTACTTTTGTAGTATTCGTTGTTGCAATTCAAGAGAAAATACTCTCATCTACTGCTTGTTGTATAACAAATAGAGCTTTGGAGTCCTTTCTGTTCTCTCGCAGCTTATCCTCATCATCGATTTCTGGGTATCTGCTTTCAACTAACTCCCAAAGATCTTGCAGTTTGAACAGGGCCTTCTTCTTGATGCTTCATAACAGAATTTTTTCAGTTGAAATAGGGATCTGCGATTGAGTGACACTTACTGTGTTGTTATTGGTGGCCATTCGACCTGCTCTGATACCATAATGCTAAAACACAAGGTAAATATGTAGCATCGGAAACAATTAATGGACTGAAACTACAAGTAATGAATTCTACCGGTGCAATTCTTTATTAAATCAACTAGCCTTTAAATACGCATTTACAGTAATACCAAAAAAACAAATTCATTATTTTCCCTCAACTATGTGTGAGAGATATTAGGAACAACCTTGAGTTAAAAATTAGCAACTACATAATCTTAAAAAATATGACTAAATAACGACAAATAAATTGAATTTTGATTTTAAATCAGTCTTAACAGTTATTCCACGATTTTCTATGACACCACGTTTGGCACCACGAAATATAGAACTTGAATGAGGCCATATCGATGCAATAATGATGGAAAAATTGGCAATTTTTAGACATCCAAACATTGAAATTGTGAAAGTTGCAAACTACAACATGTTGCCGTCGTGCATGGTATGTTAGATGCCCCCGATAATAATGGGTATTGAAACAGAGTAGAAGGACTGTAGTTATCTTGAAAGTAGCTCTCAAGTCCAACATCTTCATCACACTTATGACTAGAATTACAAACGGTGCCAAATGCGAATCCCAAAAACCTATGATTAACGAGCTAATTAGAAGGAAGCTTTATTCTAATTGTATCTCTTGTAGCTTGATGCCAGAAACACTCTAGAATTCTATTTCTGGGATAATTTAATCTAACTTCCTGCACGCTAAATATATATTATGCACAGTATACCTTTGGCCCATTTCTCAACATCTTATATGCCATAGCCTTGCATTCCTTTTCTTTCAAGTTCAAGCAATCCTGGACGTTGAACAGTATCTTACAGCCATTAAAGATTGTTTGTTTGAAGGCAAATAATGTCTTCAAAGATATTCAATTAGTAGCCCTTAATCGACATAGACTAGTAGGAAGTTGTGGTAGGGATCGAAGCCTTCTACAATAATCTAATCAAAAAGATCTCAACAGAGAAATTTGTTTAATATTGGCAGGGATCTCCACAAAATTATTTGATCACAAATAAAGCTCCCTCAGAGAGTATAAAGAACAAAGTTTCTTTGGTAATTCCGACATACGATCAGGGGATAGATCATAGATCAAGAATATGATATGATCTTATGAAGGGTCATTTTGCTTAAAGGCATTCGTAACCACAAATTGATCAGATTCAGTATTACTTAGTGCTTTAAGATCGATCACTGACATCGTCAAAAACAACAAACACCCTTTTGCGATGGAACCTTTCACAAAAGAGAGTCCTGGCCAGGCCCCATGATTATCATATCAATTTTCACGTCTCTTTCATGCTAAAAACCACCGAGTCCAGGCCCCATGATTATCATATCAATTTTCATCCTGCTAAAAACCACCGACATCCTCTGCATCTTAGATGACGAAAGTCTAGCGGCTGAAAGTATTACTAGCTTACGCTCTGACTTGAGTAGCATGGGGCATGTGAAATCCCGTGTGAATCAGCAAAGACCACCTTGCAAAGCTAAATATTTTTAGGTGACCAATAGCGAAGTAGTACCATAAAAGAAGGGTAAAAAGAACCCTCACTGCGAAGTGAAATAGATATGAAACCATAAGCTCCCAAGCAGTGAAACAAGCCTAGGGCTCTAACCTGAATGAGCCAGCGACTCATAAGCAGTGACTTGGTTAAGGGAACCCACTGGAGTCGTAGCGAAAGCGAGTCTTCATAGGACAATTGTCGCTGCTTATGGACCTGAACATGGGTGATCTATCTATAACCAAGATAAAGTTTGGGTGATTTCTTTTTCATTTAATAAAATTCTGGAATCCTTGGTTATTAATTGGTGGAATACTGGTAAATCCGAAACTCTTTTAAATGATATTCAAGACAAGAGTATTGTCAAAAAATTCATAGAATTAAAGAAACTCTTTCACTTGGATGAAATGATGAAGTAATTGTGGTCCTAAAATATCGTGTTAACAATCGAAAGATGGTCGAAAGAAAAAAATCTCAGTTTAATGGGGCTTTTTCTTATACCTATAAATTTTAGTCGAGCTAGAAATGATACATTGGAAAAATCCTTTGGGTCTTTCAATATCAATAGATTAATATTATAAATTCAATTTAAATTGAATATCTAAATATTAATTTTATATAATGGATAGAAGTCAACTTTCTTTTGTGGATGTTTCAAAAAAATGATTTAAATTTGAAAATCCCGTTGAATCTAAGATACAATATATATTCAGTATTCATTTTTTATCTAAATATACTCTATTATCTAAATATACTCTAATTCTTTTTATAATAGTTATGTTTTAATATTATAATAGCTATATTTTTAGATAAATTTATTAATTTTTAGATAAATTTTTAGATAAATAATAATATAAATAAAAATAATATAAATATATATACAAATGAATATAAATATATAGATGGAAATGAATATAAATGTATAAATGGAAAAAAGAAAAATATAATTCTAAAGTCTTCCCATTTGTCCTATATATATATATAAATAAAATCTATTACACAAACTTTCCATAATATTCTAGAATAAAATCTAGAATACTTTAGAAAGTGAAAATGGGCTGTTAACCGACTTAAGGAGTGTATTAACGCGTTGTGTGTGTGAGTGAAAACCAATTAATGAAAGTGAGGTGTGTGTTAGTGTAGAGTGGAGAATTTGTGAGAATATATATGTTTGTAAAATATTACAATTAATATATTATGTTTTGAGTTTCTTTTCATTTGAGTCCTCCGACAAATTTCAACATGTCCTCCAATAGTTTTGAAATAAGATGTTCTAACAACTTCTGCGTGCCTCCTTTCTCTGATGGAAGGGCAGGGTTGATTTCCTCCTCTCTTGGAAGTTGACTGTCTACAAAAGTATCGAGGCCTTTATACGAAAGAGCATCGCAAAGATGACCGACGAAGTTATAACGAGCACGAAAGAGCATCGTAAAGATGACCGACGAAGTTATAACGAGTGTCCTCCCCCGTAATGCTAATTAATGCAAGGTACTTCTACCGGAGTGAAAAAGAAATCGGTGAAGGTAAAGAGTAGCAAGATGCAGACAACAGAAGAAGCATAAACAATACGACATTGACGTGCTTTAACATACGTGACAGCTAACCTGGAGGTGTTTAATTTGACTCTCCAATTATTTTGGTTTAAAAATAAGTTGTTGTTAAAATGATTGTATTTTTGACATGTCTACAATTCTAATTGAAGATATTTTAATTTCTTGCACATAGAAAATAATGATCAATCGTCACTTATTTTATTAAGATCTTTTCTTAATAGTGTCAAAACAAAAATTGACATTTATAATGGTACATTAATTATGCAATTCAATATATATTATGTAATGAAGTACACCTATCTATGCAATTGATTTAATTGAAAAAATGTGTTGAAAATAGTACTTTATGTAAGAGGACAACAAATTAAATTTCATCTTTAACTTATAAGAAAATGTAACAAAACTAAACAATTTTAAGGAGTTGAATTTGACAAGTTATGTTGATTTAGACATACCTAATGAAAAATTCTTACCACATCAAAGTTAGAATTAAAGTCACTCCCAGATTATTTGAAATAAGTATATTTAGGAGGAGTGACCCTACCCATGATTATTTCTAACAAACTAAATGATAAGCAAGGAAAAAAAATGGTGCATGTATTGAAAAATCTCAAAACACCAATTGGATAGACTGACCATTGTGGACATTAGAGGAATTAGTCCTTTTACATGTATTCATTAGATTTTATTAGAGGAGGAAGAGGAATCAATTAGACAACTGTTAGACCCCTAAGTTCAGAATGTGGGTTCGTGCGAGTGTTGGCAAGCCTTGGCCAATGCTTGGCACGCAGGTCGGTGCGAAGAAGGCATATTGACTAGGGAACAAGGCGAAGTCATACGAGACCCGAAGGTGCGCGAAGGCACTTAACTTCGGCGAGACAGTTCGAAGGTATGTATAATACGTGAGGTTTTATACTAACTCGGTT
>JAOQMS010000003.1:4903501-4932231 GCA_027563885.1 Erythroxylum longipes | reverse complement strand
GCATTCGAGGCTTTCTTGACCTTCGGTTTTGCCTTACTTACCAGCAACTCATAAAATTTCTGTACAAAAGAAAAAGAGATCACTTTCCATTTCAGCTAATCTTCATCAGAAAACATAAAAATTAAAGGAAAACGAGACGTAGGGACCTGTCGCCGGAGATCGGCCTCTTTGAGCTTATTATGGACATATTCATCAGAAAGAGGAGTCTTAGGTTGCACGACCAAACGCTGTTTCAGTCTCTGAGGAAGCTCCTTCTGAGGAGAAGAAGATGTCGGCGCCGGAAAGGTCAACAACACTCCTCCTCCCGTAGTCTTCTGCGGTTCGATGGTGGCCATCTGTACTTGATCAATTCCGTAATCAGATGAGGTAGAAGAGTGCCTATAAATCTTGGAACGCTTGCTTGCTTTACTTCAGCTTCACGGTCTTTCTTTCTCGTGATATTGACTATTGACTTCATCCATAAGAATCTTAAACTAATTATCCGAAATTCATCCACCTCTAAGGATACTACTAAGTAGAAAATAGGGCGTCATTGAAAAAATTGTGATGATTTGACGCAGAACTTTGAAAATGGTGAATGCAATCATGGTCCCCGGTTTGAAAATGGTGGCAAAGTGATTTTCTTATTGGACAAACCAAAGCATCCTATGCATTTTTTTTTATATTACGAGCTAATCTTAAATTTTGAAATCTCACTTTAAAAGTTACAGACGAGGTAAATTTAGAATTTTAAGTTTCTTCAAATTTTTACGTAGTATGTATATTTTTATGTAGAACGAGCCGTCATATATTAATTAATTAGTTACTAATTAATCATTGGCTTTTTTTAAATTTTAACATCAAGTTTTTATCAGTCCCAAATTTTGTAATAATTTCAACTTTCATATAATTGTTGGAAGCGAGATGTCCTCAGTTGATTCGATCAAGGAACATACTCAAAAGATTAGAGAATTATTAATAAAAGAAATTCTTCCTCTTTTCTTCTTTACAGTGATTTAAACTCAAAACTTCTTATAAAAAAATATTAAGTAAAAAATTGAAATCATTGAAACCACTCCTATTTGTCAAGCAACCTATGCATTCTTTGTTTTACTTGTCGGTAAATTTCTGTAGATCCCACCTGGCTTGTGCCTTTTTCAAAAAGCAACAATTATTTTCTTCATTTTGGATCGATAGACATAGAATCCACTCTTACGTTTTTCCGCAATAAATAAAAGGTGATGTGATCTTTAAATTGAAATTGCGGAATATAAGTATTGATGACTTTTAGTGCATTTGAGTTGAAATAGAGCAGAGATTTGTAAGCAAATGTGATAAAGTTGATAATACCTGTAAAAACTTGAGAGTAGGTGAGTGTTGATATATATTAGTTGGCATTAACAAAAATATTCGTCAGGAGATAAAATTCAAATCTAAGATTAAAAATGAAATAAGTTTGAAATTGGAGGAAGACACTTAATTTTGATGAAGATATGTATATATGCAGAATCAAGATTCAAGATGACTAAATTAGATACTCACGGTCGCATTTGTTTTCAAGAAGTAATGATGTGGTGAAATATAACAAAAATATGTAAGTAACAAGCAGAGAAAGTGAAATTATTATTTTATAAAATAATAATACTTGATATTTTTAGAATGCAATTTTTTATATACTAAATTTAAAGTACATTATTCAAAATTGTCTTGGCTAATTTTGCTAATTGCTACAGCTGAAATGTTCTTGTCACAATTGATAATAGAATTTGGCGACGAGTTTTTTCGTTTTTGATTGACAATGGTTGGAGGAAGTAATTTTACGAAAAAGTTGTTAGAGCAAAAATGATCATTAGTCCTCTAATGTCATAAAAAAGGGTAAGATTTTGATTTGGATTGGTCGGGCCATAAACTCATTTTTTTAAAATGACATCATTTTGTTAAAACAAAAATTATTATTAGTCTTCTAATGTCATAAAAGAGGATATGATTTTAGTCCGAGTTAATCAAACCACAGGTTCATTTTTTTAAAAAGATGTCATTTTGAAATTTTTAAAAAAATAACGGGTCAAGCTAAGCCGAACTATTTACATGCCTAATTTAAAACTTTGATGATAGTACATACTTGAAAAGCAATTTGAGAAAATGCGTTACGACTTTGATACTTGAGCGTGTTATATCTATACACGAATGGATTAGACGAGGACTGAACCAGAGCCCAATTTTCTCATAAAGGTTGGATCTAAGGCTCGGTCAATCCGGATCTTGTGGGGGCCCATTTGCATTCTAACTTTTAGAAAACACTAACAACCGCAAAAAAGGATGCGAGTGGAAAACAAAGCACTCACCATTGGAAGGACATATCAGTTTTCCCTGTCCACTTTGCTTGTTTCAATGATTTGCGCCCCAATCCTTCATCTCTCCAACATCTCTACTACTGTAACTCATTGTCCAAACCCACTTCTCCATGCTTTCCGCTTCACGAGAGCCAATAATTTTGGAAAACTTAACGGAGGCCGGCGCCGTTTTGCTCCAAACGCCACTTCGCTTCAGCTCCCGCTTCTCCCTTTTAACACCAACGAGGTTCTTTTCTTCCTCCTATTTGTTGCTTCAATGTATTAAGTTTCGTTTGTTATCAATGTTGTTTTTCTGTTCTGGGATATAATTTCAGGTTCTAATTCCATCGGAGAGTAAGTCACTGCATTTATACGAAGCCAGATACTTGGCTCTGCTAGAGGAGGTACTTGTTTTGTGTTTTGCACAAGGTTAAGAAGATTCTTTCTGTTCTGCTCGTCGTTAATTATCGAAATTTATGATTGTCTATGGCTTATGTTACGATGACAAGCAAGAAAATGGGTCTTTTTGATTGCGCTTTTCTTTTATTTTGTTTACATGTTAATTTTAGGCGTGTGGATATTGGATGGTGATAATTTTGGACGGGGAGAGCTGATTGTATGTGGGCATCTCTTAGGTCTGTTGATTAAGAAGCATTGGCAAGTGGATAAGGTAGGATGTAGAACTTGGGGCTGTTAATTCATTTGGTATTCCTTAAATGCTTGCTCTAATGCAAGTTTACGACTGGGCTACCCATAACGACTGGGCTACCCATAAAACCTGTGATGAAGCGCTACATATATATCTTCTCTTTCTGTGTGATTTCTTGTCTGTGTTTGAACTTGTACTTATCAATGAGTGCCTTTCGATAATTCTTCAGGAGGTTATTTACTTCTGATGTTTACATTGGTCTTGCTTTTTCCTTTCTCGATGTAATTATGACCACTAGTTGTTGTAACTTGTAAGAACTTTAAATTGAGGTGGCACTACACTGTAAGCAATTCTGACGGTCTATGCTTTACGTGTCTTTGTGGTTTTACCTTAATTGATGCAGTCTTTGCTGAGAAAAAAGAAGCTTTTCGTGCACTTTGTGTTGGATCCAATTCTTATAAGCAACTCAGGGACTGAAGCATCCTTTGCTGCTAGTCACGGCTGTTTAGTTACCATAGAAAATGTAAGCCTTAGTTAAAGCCTGTAAAACTTTTTAGACTATTTTTAATCTAAATCTACATTCAGTATTTGGCAGGTTGAGCGCATGGATGTTGGGGCTTTGGTCTCTATAAGGGGAATTGGTCGTGTCAAAATTGTGAGATTCGTTCAAGTAAGTGCTTTTCTAAAATTTTTAGGAAACTGGTAGATTGCAAGAAAAACCAATGATACTTCTGTTCCTTTTGCAAAAGAAGTTTGTGTTATATTAATAAATCGTCCTGTCCATCATTTCATTTCACGTTGGTAAGAACCTATGCGTATCAGTGGAACTCCTTTTCTTCTTGAAGAAATATCGTAGAGGCATCAATAGATGTTTGATTCTTTATCTTAGGAAATTTGAAGCATAATGATTGAAACTAGAGATTTATTTTCTTCCAGATCATCATATTTGCTCTTCAAGTTGCTGTTTCTGTTTTCTCTTTTCAGTTCAAATTCAGAGTTTTAACATTTTAGAGCACTTCTTTTCCCTTCCCCTCCACTTCACTTCAAATATTTCCTTCTCACTCTGCTTCCATTCCATTTGTTTTCCTTTTTCATTTGTACATCCACCTTCTTTATCTCTACATTAGAAAATCACCCATAAAGAGAAGCTGACATTGGCTGAAAAGCTAATTGTTTCATTCAAGTGAAAGCTAATGTGTTACCATAACATTGAGCGATATTTTCAAAACAGTTTATAACACTTTCTAAGTTACTAATTTCGCTTTTCGGAGAGAAGACAAAGGCTTATTTTCTTGTGTGGACTTTTTAAGTTGCAGTCAGATCCTTACTTGAAAGGCGAAGTCATACCCTGGCAGGACAGAGTTCTTCGTGATGCAAGTCAATTAAATTCTAAAGTTAATGCAGTAGTAGAGGCCCTCCATGGCTTGAATAGGTTGGAAATTAAACTAAAGGTACTCCACGAGCTTGCATGTGAATAGTTTTGTTTTGGATTTCCATTGAAATTAATTCCAACAGGGTTTTGCTTCAAATCCTACGTCTGGATTTACTTTGGGTGATTTACACTTCTGTTTGTTCATTTATACCATGATTCATGCCGGTTTACCAATGTCTGGTTTATACATCTATTATCAGGCTCCCAAGGAGGAACTGTTGCAGACGCGTATTGCAAACTCGCTGGAGTGGGCTGAAAAGGATCCATCAGTTGAATGTGACGTATCTTTCATTCCATCTCTGGCTGAACGCATATCTTTTGCAGCATTCCAACCCATTTCAGGTTCCATCCTTAACCTTACTTGAATAAGACGTATTCGGCATCATTTGCTTTTTGTAACATTTATCGACTAATTCCTGGCAGACTGGATATTGTTGTAACATTCAGAGAGGCATAAAGTTTAGAATAGAATATTTGTTGACGGGCATTTACTATGTTTCACATGTTGGATTCTAATGCACAACTCGATGCTTAAGAGCAAATCTGATAATCCCACAAAATAGAATATTGCGATTCTAACGTATGCCTCGCTGTTTTTTCTTAGGCTGCTGGTTATTAAAGGTGAATATAGAGCTAGTAAAATGTGATTTGCATTAAGATGTGATGCATAAGAAATCAAATAGTCCCCAGAAACTCGTATTAGTTTGTTGTGCTGATCACCTTTTTATTTTTGGTTGAATGGGAAGCTGGTGTCTCGATCGGATGCAGTAATTATGACTTGGTTCCTTGCATTTTGATAGCTGATTCCATGTAACTTAGCATTGGCTTGAGCAACCTAATAATCTGAATGTGACACTTTTTGGACAGGATCTACTCAATCAGAAATGTTTAAGTTGCAGCAACAGAAGTTAAGAGCAACGGATGCCAAAGACACCCTTCAAAGGCTAGACGATTCTTTGAAATTAATCAATGAGAATATTTCCCTAATTGCAGCTAAGCTTGCAATTCAGTCAATCGGATAAACTGTGTAGTTATAATTTTTTTTCGCTTTAACGTGGAAAACGGAGAGATTGAGTTAAATGTACCGTAAGTGATGACCAGAGAAGCCCTTGTCCTGGTACCTAATGTAGATGTACAGAACCGATGCGAGAAAATAATGAACCTGTAATTTAATATGTGCTTTAGGATCTTTCTCATTTCTATGAAAAAAGATAGTTTAGTAAGATTAGGATTAATATTATATTCCGTATAGCATTTTCTAGCTTCCAGATATTCATCATGCAACAACTTTCACCATTACCTTATAGGAAAAAACCAATTATATAACAGGAAAAAAAAAAACGCTTTGCATTGAAAAGAAACAGATAAAACCTCGTGGAGCTGTCAAATGAAGCAATTATTCATTTCTGGATTTTCTTCACTGATACACCCTTTACGCTTCTACAATTATGCGATGGAAGGTCATTAAACACTCGGGAAATATGCAGTACACAAGGTTGACTGAATATATCCATCAAAACAATGTTTGTGCTACATTTTGGAATGTCATCTTAGAGAAAAAGCCAACAGCAATGTCAAACTTCAGGAAAATCTTCGAGTTGTAATAAAACACGGATTAAGGTAGTTCCAAAGGTCTTGGAATTGTAGTTCTCAATCCTGGCCATCCTGGAAACAAAACGAGGAATACATAGATTTACACACTCAACTAGATTCCTGTCATGAAAATGGTAATAAATCTGATAAATCAATAGTGCAGTGAACTCAATAATATAGGATAGATTGAAGCCAACTATCAAAGAATTCATCACTTAGGATTTCTTGCAATCTTCAGATTACAGTGATTATGCAACAAGCGTAATACTCCAATGTCAAAATTCTACACTCCCTTTTTATTGAAAGAATTCATGCCATAAGGCAAAGAGCACAATCCAAGATAAATAGAGACAAAATATCTACAGACCCAGATATGTTCAATTGCTATTAGTTCATTCATCAAGTCATGCATGTGAATTATGGGAAATATAAGACTAGAGCAATAGAAGTTCTACCATATGGAATTAAACATATCAGGGAAGGAATCACGATATCGTCTTTCCTCATCATAGCAAGCATAGATGTTAAATTTAGAAGATATACATGCACTTAATTGGCATTAACAACAGAGCTACAATTCCAACAAGTTACAGAACTTATAAGTAGGAAAATAAATCAACAGCATCAAAAGTTCTTTAGCAAGTAATTCTTTACATCTAAGTATAGATTTTGCATTACCTGGGGAGCAGATGTCTCTGGCACCTTTGGAGGTGACAACTTTCCAGAGGTACCATCAAAAATATGCGAGCATTCTGCGTACGCAGACCCAACACCCACTCCTGCAGCAAAAGCTATAGATGACCAGCGGCTCACAGGACTCCCTACGTTAATACAGATATAGTGATCAATTGGAAGTTGCAGCAGATGGCAAATAATCACTTGCAAAGAATTGCAACACATGCACAGATTTAACATCAAGTTGTCAGATATCCATGGGTTCCAACAATTTTGAACATCAAATTACAGCAAAGTATGAAATTCAGAATTTGAATTCAAATAATCACATTAAACTAATTTCAAAATCTCTCTCAATATCATTGGCAAAGATTTTAACAAGAAAAGAAAGAAAACTCCTCACTAGAAAATAAATTAGATCTGCACTCATCAACGTATGAATAACAAATCATCACGTGTATTGCAAAAAGAAAGATTGAGCTTTTGAATACCAGTATAAACGATATAACTGTGATGAATAAAGAAAAAAAAGGAACAGCAAGTAATGTTTCCATTATATCATGAACCAAAACTTATAAATCCATCCGTAACTCAATAACACAAATGACACCTTGATTATTCAACAAATACAATGAATGTTGAAAGTAATTATATCACTCTCCATAGAATTAATCCGTGGTCCTCATCTAGTTCCACTTGATTGAAGACTTGAACAAGCAAAACTAAAGTTATCACACATAAAAGGAATTTCGATGAATGATACCCATAAACCACAAACCACATACACCACAACTCGTCAAAGCGAAACCCCAGGCTTCTGCTTAAAAATAGACATAACAATCAAGAAAGAAACTGCCTTTCTAGACAAGCAAACAAATACAAGAAATTAAAGATGCACAGAGAAAAAGGGACTAACTGAACAAAAGGAGACCGCCAAAAGCGCCAGCCAAAGAAGAGTAAACGAAGCGACGGAGGGTTAGATCGAGACAGGCGTCCCATTTGGCGTTAACGTCGATGGTGTCAGCCATTGATCGATTCTTCAAAAGAAACCCACTTCCAAAAACTTGCACCTTTAAGATTAATTCTTCGTATGATTTTGAATCTATATGAATTGGTATTTGTGAGTTGAAGGTGAGGGTTTCGTAGTAATAAACTGGAAGTCCTTTTCAAGTTTTGGTACGGAATATTGTGAAAAATGATGAGCAAAAACATGAATGCGCAGAGCCGGAGAAGAGCACCCAAGTGCTAGGAACGAGAATTTGGGCTAGCCCATATCATCGAGCCCTTGAAATTGGGTTAGGGTTTGGGTTTTGTTACAATTAAATAACGAAAAATCCAAATTAACTGGTACTAATAATAGACTTAATAGTGACGGTACTTGATCCCTCCCACAACCAGTTGGTCCCACCGGTTGATCGGGTAGTCATGAGCTGTTAGATTATGAGTAAGCATAGGATTCCAGAGTGCTCTCTTCGGAGGCTCATGAAGACAGGGGCTTTGATGAGTAGGCCGAACAAGATCAGTAAGTCCGCGTGATAAGCACACATCACTCACTTTCTCACTTTCAAGCTTCTTTACCTTCACTTTCCCCTTTTTTCGTCCGCATTTTCTGTCTCTGTCTCTGTTTCCGTCTCTCTACCAAACAAAAAGATAATGTCTGAAACTTTAGCCCCTCCGCCACCCCAACCGCAGCGTCCTGAAACTCAAACAGAAGATTCTCCGCCACCGCCACCACCACCACCAGCTGAACCGAAACTGCCTCAAGGATCGCCACTGCAGCCAGTTAGCAACGAGTCGGCGGTGGACGTATCGTTGAAAGAAGAAACACTTCCGTCTCCGAGTCCGCCGCTGCCGCAAGAGTCTAAATCACTGGCTGCGATGATGGAGAAAGAAGGGTCGTCGCCATCTGCTGCGGAGGAGGAGGAGAGTGGTGGAAAATCCAAGGAGGAGGTGGTGGTTGCTGAGAATACTGCGAAAGAGGAGGGAGAGGAAAAGAAAAAGGTCCCTCAAACACTAGAGTCTTTTAAGGAAGAGAGCAACAAAGTATCTGATCTCTCTGATTCTGAGAGAAAAGCTTTGGAAGAACTCAAGAATTTAGTTGAAGAAGCTCTCAACACTCACCAGTTCACTTCATCACCACCTCAAGAAGAAAAGAAACAACAGAATGAAGAACCAAAAGCTGATACCGCACAATCAAAAGAAGATGAGCCGCGAGTGCCAAAGATCCAATCTTTACCAGATGAGGTATCCTTATGGTCGGTTCCACTTCTCAAGGATGATAGAACTGATGTGATTCTCCTAAAGTTCTTGAGGGCAAGGGACTTCAAAGTGAAGGATGCATTTACTATGTTTAAGAACACGATTCAGTGGAGGAAAGAGTTCCATATTGATGAGCTTGTTGATGAGGATCTGGGTGATGATCTGGATAAAGTGGTGTTTATGCATGGTCATGACAGGGATGGACATCCTGTGTGTTACAATGTTTATGGAGAGTTTCAGAACAAGGAACTATACACCAAGACGTTTTCTGATGAGGAGAAGAGAATGAAGTTTCTGAGATGGAGGATTCAGTTCTTGGAACGAAGCATCAGGAAGCTTGATTTCAATCCTGGTGGCATTTCTACTATCTTTCAGGTTAATGACCTGAAGAACTCTCCTGGACCTGGAAAGAGAGAGCTCAGGTTGGCTACAAGGCAGGGTCTTCAATTGCTTCAGGACAACTACCCCGAGTTTGTAGCCAAGCAGGTCTGTCTTTGATCTTATTAACTTTCATTTTAGTTGAATTTTGATTGAAAGGTGTGACTTTGTTTAGTTTTTGGTTTAATTCGTATTGGGTTCTTTTGTGTTGCTTATAGGTATTTGTTAATGTCCCTTGGTGGTATCTGGCATTCTATACCATGATGAGTCCCTTCATGACCCAGAGAACCAAAAGCAAATTTGTGTTTGCAAGCCCATCAAAATCTGCTGAAACACTTTTCAAGTTAGTGATATATCTATTTATTTTTCACTACTTTTGATTCCTTATTCATAACTGAGTATGAAAATCTACGTTTGTAACTGGTGAAACAGGTACATATCACCTGAACAAGTGCCTATACAATATGGCGGCTTGAGCGTGGATTACTGCGACTGCAATCCAGAATTTACAGTAAATGATCCTGCAACTGAAATAAATGTGAAACCAGCAACAAAGCAAACTGTGGAGATTATAATTTATGAGGTTTGCATAATTGTTTCCTCTCTGTTGTTTCTTTCAATTGACGTCCTTATAGTTTAACCCTGATTCTTACCAAGTAAATTCTGATGATGGATATTTTCATTTATGACTTGTTAATGCTTATTTAGGAAAGGAATGTTTCTGCTTCTTTAATGTCTACTTGTTACCCTGCAGACATGCACTATTGTTTGGGAGCTACGAGTTGTAGGATGGGAAGTTAGCTACGGTGCTGAATTTGTGCCCGATAATAAAGATGCGTACACTGTGATCATACAGAAACCCTCCAAGTTGTTGCCAAATAGTGACCCAGTGGTTTCCAACAGCTTTAAGGTTACTGAGTTGGGCAAATTACTACTCACAATTGACAATCCTACCTCAAGGAAGAAGAAACTCCTATACAGGTTCAAGATCAAGCCCTTATCAGATTGAGTATGTAATAGTTGTGTCGATAACTAGATTTCTGGTAGTTGAATGTGGAGATTGAATTAAATTATTGGGTGAGCTCCTTTGCTGTTTTTTGCTCTCTTTTCTTTCTCTTTTCGTTTTGGGTGGTGGAGCAACACATGCTTTTGGATTTGGAGTCTTTTTGGTCGACCCTTTTGACAAAGAAACAAATCTCAGAAGAAATGGTTGTAAAAACTTGGATGTATCATCTTGTTAAGAAGTTTTGAACTTTGCAGTATAAAATTATATTTATTAGGCTGTGCTCCGAAGTGGCTTCCTTTCTGTTGTTTATGTTGCTTAAATCCCACTGCAGATCAAACTATTGCGTATTTTCCCTTAAAACTCCTGTCAAATTCTGCGGTTATTAGGCTATTCTAATGGCCATACACACCATATTGCAAAGGATTGTAACTTGATTGTCGTGGTTAGTTTGGTAGATCAGTTTGATACCGATTTCAAGAGTTTGTGGCTGATTTGAATCATCTTCACCAGTTCCACTCCCAAAAGTAACTAGTACTACCTACCCGAATTCTCGTTTTAACCTACCAACTCGCATAGTATTTTGGTAGATAAGCTTAAGGGTCTATTTTAGAGCTTTGTTGTGTTGTGTTGTGGAGTTTGTTACCCTTAGGTTATGTTTGATGAATAGCAATAAAGAAATGAGAATGAGGAGTAAGGATTGGAATGACAATGAAATTGCTGATTTAATTAGATTATAAAAGTTAATAGTTATACTAATGTTTGGTATTAAATATTAAGAATGGCAATGAAAATTTTTTGCTTATGTTTATGGGAATAATTAATTAAATATTTTATATTATTAATAAATAAATATATGATTTTTCTTATAAAAGAAAATAAAAATTATAATGAATTTATTTTACGACATATAATTATTAAAATAAAATAAAATAATAATTAAATAAAGTAATGTGAAATGTTGATAAAAATAAGAACATGTTCGAGATAATAATAATTGAGAAAATAAAAGCATGAATATCACAAAAAGAAAAAATAAAGAAATTAGAACAATGATTACCAACTAAATAGAGTTTAATTGAGATCAAACACAAAAAAAAGATTAAAAAAAAGAAGTTATATGAGATAAATAAATCATAATATTTTTATTTTTTATTCTTAATTTTTCATTTTCGTGTATATCTACATAGGCCACACTCTTTTTAAGAATAAAAGTCACAGATTATTTAAAATTCATTTTATTTTTATCATTTTCTATTTTATCCACAACAAAACAACCAAAACTAGAAATGCAGGCGCAACCTGTTACCAAACAAGTTATTAAGATCAGAAGGTATATGTCGTCTTGTGTCCAATGAAGTCTATGATTCACATGCTTTCTTCCTCGGATTGAGACGGATGTCGTCAATGAGACAGCTATGATCACATGGTTTCATTAGCCTTCCTTTGTACTAAAACACGTTTATCAAACCATTATAAACAATAAACGCCTGACTAGTTCTCGACTTGTGTCCTCACTCCTATATATTATTTAACTGACTAATAATTTCTTAATTGAGATAAATTATTTGATGAACTATTATTTAATTGAACTTAAATAATAATAACTCACTTAATTGATAATTAATTTTAATAAATGTGTTATTAATTTAATTGTTTGAAATCTATAGAAATATAAGCCTGCCTTCTAATCGGATTGGAATGGAAATATATCTAAAGAGTAGGCTCTGGCACAAGTATTTTGTGTTTCTTGATTAAATATATCTATCCATGATTATACTGATTTTGTTGTAGAAGCATGAGTGTCGCCTTTAATTATGGTGATGAATCTTAATGATGATCGGAATTCGGTGTTAGAACTAAACAATCTCAAACGTTGGATATATATGTATGATTTGTTGGTTGAGCTTTCAATTTATAGGTGGCTGCCGATGCCTGGCCTTCAAATTTCACATATATCTCACTCATTCACTTACTGTGCTTTTCTGTACAAAGCGTGAGCAGACCAATAATACACATGGGACCTTCCCAAACTTTCATGGCCATTCTATTCATTAAATTCTGCATCTGTGGAACCAAGATGCAGCCATTTTATAATATACATTCTGTGTGTGTGTGGTGTGTGTTCATAACTATCACGAAATTGAGCTGTTGGTGCCAAAAAGACGAATTAAAAACCCCACCATGGTTTGATCACGCACAATGTTAAGAAGTGATTCAATTCAATACTATGTCGATGTTTTGCTTGGGAACCGTTGGGTGATGCGAGTGCCAAAAACGGAAAATTTTAAGAGAATCCAATAAACACGCACAGGACAAGAGTGACCCACTAGGGCCACAATGTATATACCCACTTTGTGTGCGGAGACATAAAACGGCTAAGCCACCTAAATATGCCCTTCTTTCCAGCAAAACAGGGACTGGAGTTGACATCCCTGGACACCTGCCTTTACTATGGTAAAACGGTCCAATGATAATGGAGTAAACTAGCTGCATGTTGACATGTTAACCTAATGCCTCATGAGTTCAAAAAAAGAACATGTTAAATTTATGTTGTAACATACAAAATTCAAGATTGATTTAATAGCATGTAATATTATTATTAAAATTTTTAATATAAACAGAACGTATAGTATACTAACAAGAATTAAGTTTGAGTGAAACTAGTCATTTACATCGTATTCTGCAATTAAGTAAAAGAGAAGGACGAGCGTCATGTCCTATTCATCTTGCACTGAATTTCTATGGAGAAACTATCATATGATAGAAAAACCGGACCACCATTTGTTATATGCACAGATGCGGGGACACCTGTGACAGTTTGATGTATAAATTAGAAGCTACATGTAATTTATAACTACGTCTCTCAGGTTACGAATGAGTCGTAGCATATGGAGGATGAGGGCAGGCAACTTGTGGGACTTTAATGTATCGTCACAATCAATCAGCACTCGTACATGGTTTTCCTATTTAAATTGAATTTCAATCCAATCTACTTCTCTATCTTATCCTGTATTCTTCTTTGTATGTTGTATATCTTTCGTCAATTCAACTATATATATATTCAAAACCTTCGTCATGCTCACATCCTCTGGAGTCACTCATCTTCCTTCAAGTACAAAATCAGTACCTGTAACTATTCAAAACCATAATCTCAAATGAATTGAATACTACTACGACTTTCAAGCTCCCTGGAACATGGGTAACTATGAAAAGGAAATTCCATAAATCGAGAAGTTCAGAATTACATTACACTGAATTTCAAGAACCAATTAAGTAGGTAGGTGAATTTTTAAAACTTCTTGATACATGAACACCTTACAAGTTTCTAACCAGAGGACTAATCTAGATAGCTACGGCCAACAAATCAACAATTTGGGCAATGACAAAGACCAACTCAGCTCCACAAAGGGTTCTACCAAGAAATTTAATCAAAGAAAGGTCCATGATCCTGGTCTCTGCTCCAGAAAACTGATGTACAATACCACAAACATAAAACAAGAGAGAGGTTATTCACATGGCAACTTCGGACCAGTTTCTCTTTTTACTTGTCCACACAGAAAGAGGAACCATTAAGTTTCTACGTACTAGTCCCAAGTTTTAGCTGAATCTGCGTGCTTGTCGTGGGTAGATAAAGTTTTAAATGGCGTGAATGCTAATCCATATTCTACTTTTCAAATTTTGGAATGGAATCTCTCTGCATCAGTCGCTAGCTAATGACAATTATTGATTGATTGTAGGCTTTATTCAATTTAAATTTAAAAAACTTGTTATGTCCTGAATTTTTTTTATAAAGTTTAAATTTTTTTATGAAATTGATAAATATATATAATAAATTACAACTTATGTGTTTTAAATTAAATAATATTTATCTATTCATAAAAATTAACTCTAACCGTCAAAAATCAAAATCGCCTGATTGTAAAAGCAGATGATAATAAATTGGCCGTAGGTGTTGTTTGATTGAAGGGTTAGTAATAGAATATAATAGAACGTAACATATTTTTACCGTTTGATTGAGAATTTCATGATGGAATGAAATGAGATAGGATAGAAGAGGAGGGTTTCATGTTACGTTCCAATTCATTCTAAATAGTAAAAATAAGAAACCTCCGATTTGAGAGGTTTATGATGAAATGTTAACTAATAAATATATACTATCTAATATACCTTTAATAATTTTTCTTAATATCAATTGTTTCTTCTAACCCTAACCTCATTTTTCCCAAATTCATTTATTTACGGTCCACAACTTATCACTCTTAATAATATTTTTATATTATTAATAAAAATTATATATAATTAATATAAATAAATAAATATATAAATTTTTATTAACGAAAATAGAAAATATATAAAAATTATTCTTTAATTATTTGTATATATTTTTATATAAATATAAATATAACTAAATAATTTTTAAATATAAATCACATATAATAAAATAAATTTATTAATAAATAATAATATTTTTATATAATTAATAATAAAATAATAAAACTTTCATTATAAAACTTTTATTAAAATTTTTATTTTTTTAAAATAAAAAATATAAAAAAAAATTCACAACTATTACATTTTAATTTAACATAATTTCTGTTTTAAAATCATAGGGTTAGATTTCTTGTAACAATCATTTTAATATTAAGAATATAATAATCATTTATTATACATATACTAATCATTTATTATACATTATATTTCATTCTATTTATCTTCCAAATAAGAGTAACATTACGTTACGAATCTTTTTATTCCTTTTAAATAACTTTTAACTTTATTCTATTACAAATCATTCCTTCTTATTACGTTTCATTAATTAATATCCGACCTTTAATGATTATACCAAACTTTGGATCGAATAAAGAGGCAAAGCTCGATGGCCACAGATCAGAAGGCTGCAATTAAAAGACATACACAACAGAATGTTAAACCTTCCTTTTTTCTACTTTCCCTTTCACTTATTGCCTTATTGGTTTGTGTGCTTCAACGGATTTTACTGCCTCCTCAGTTTTAACTAGAAGTTACAACATGCACATGTTGCGGAGTTGTAGCCAATGGTAAAATTATATAACTTCAAGCTATGAAATCAAGCTCTACTGTATAATCTTTATCCTGATTTAAATCAAAATTGAATTTGTTATGAATTCCAATGGTTGAAAAGTACAAAAAAGGAAAGGAATTGCAGGGTGCTCCTTTTCTCCCAGCCCCAGAAAGGATTTCTTGAGATTAGCAAAAGATAAAAAGGAGGGGACTGCATAACTTTTTATCATATATCTTTTAGGATTCCAGTTTAATCTTTTGACAAAGATCAAAATCACTGTCAACTTAGCTTTCTCACCAAAAATAAAAGAAGAAAAATATTGAATTCACCCAAGAAGAGATGTGTAAAAAGAAACACAGAAAACTTTGCACCATCAAATATACACAGATTTTACATTGAAGGGTGTCAAGAACAAAAGACAAGAGACTCAACCAGAGACACATTCCTCGTACGTAAAACCTCAAATGTGTCTGTTCATCCATACATTCGAAAAGTCTCTTTAAACTGTATCATCAAATGCAACAAGTAACAAAACCCCCCACCAGACTAGTCATATAAATATATAAAGATGAAGAAAAAAAATGCTCCAAATTTTTACGAAACAATTTAAAAAAATTTAAACTTGAAGGGATTTTCTAAGTCACTGTTTCCCCTTCTAAATAACGTAGTGAAACCCAGAAAGGAATTTGGTAAATTGCAGCTCATTCTGTGATGGGTTTAGTCTTGGACCTGTAGAGAAGTTTCTTCTTCCTGGCGGCTTCGTTATCAATTGTAAGCACTACCTTGCCTGGTTTTCCAATCTTGAAGCTGTCAGATATCACAGATTCATCTGATAAGCTAATTTTCCTGGTCTTTGATACAATCACAGTGTAACCATCCTCTGCAGTAGGTATGAATTCAGCTCCGTAGCTCACTTCAGCTCCAAGTACTCGGAGTTCCCAAACTAGAAGACACTCCTGTAAATTTGATAATCTCAATTAGAATCAATTATATAGGTAAAGGAATTGTAAATTTACGAAGGAACAAATCTTTCTGAATCAAATATGTTTGATGCGGACCTCGGAGATGGAGAACTCTACGGTATGTTTAGAGGCTGGCTTGATAGTGACTACCGTGACAGCGTCAGAGATAGCAAATTCTTGTTCTCCCTCCCTGCTCAGTCCACCGTACTGAACTGGCACTTGCTCCGGAGCAATGTATCTGTTTATTGCCAATCAATGCAACGACCAGATATGTGAGGAAGCGAAAAGGTAATGATCAAGTCACGAAAAGGAAGGAAGGAAAGAAAGAAAGAAAGGAACTTTAGTGAACCCATCGACCAGTATGCAATAAAGACGAACGCAGGAAATGGCAGAAAGAGAGTATTCAGAATCATCAATGAACACAAAATAAAATGGCCTCGTCAGAGACCATGATTGGTAAAACCAAATGAAGGAAATCGAACTTACTTGAAAAGGGTTTCAGAAGATCTGGATGGACCAGTAAAAACAAACTTGCTCGTACTCCTCTGTGTCAGGAAAGGACTGATCATTCTATATAAAGCAAGATACCACCAAGGAACATTGATAAACACCTTCAGAAACCAGGCCCCATATTAATTTCAGATCAGACAAAACTGAAAGGGAATTATTATCGAGTAACACACAGCATCATAGACCAACAGGGCTGAAACAATACCTGTTTAGCAACAAATTCAGGATAGTTATCTTGAAGCAGATTGAGAGCCTGATTGGTGACTTGTCTAAGCTCTTTCTTTGCAGGTCCAGGAGAATCCTTAAGATCGTTTACTTGAACAATAGTGCAGATACCACCAGGATTGAAATCAAGACTCCTGATACTCTTTTCCAAGGCCTGGATCCTCCATCGCAAAAATTTCACTCTTTTCAATTCATCTCCAAAACAGTTCTGAAACAACTCCTTGTCCTGAAAAGCACCATAAACGTTGTAACACACAGGGTGATTTTCCTTATCAAACCCGTGCATGTACACAAACTTTTCGTACTCATTCCCAAGGTCTTCTTCAAGCAAAGCGTCAACTCCAAACTCTTTTCTCCACCTCACTGTGTTCTTGATCATGTCAAAAGCATCTTTCACCTTGAAATCTCTAGCTCTCAAGAACTTCCAGAGGATCACATCGCTCCTCTGGTCAGCGAGAAGTGGGATACCCCAGATGTATAATTCCTCAGGAGGCAGTGGAGGATCAGCGGGAACAGCTTCTTCCGGCCTGGCCTCCTCAGATTCTTTTGGTGACTCCTCTGCCACTGCCGTAGTTGAGGACACAGCTACTACTGTCTCCTCAATGGCCTCCACCGTCTTCGCTCCATCCTCATCCACCGCCGTCACCTTCTCTACCACCTTGTCAACCACCACCACCACTGTTTCAGCGTTCGGCTTCTCTTCTTTCACTTCCATCGACTCTTCCACTTTCTCTACCTCAACTTTCTCCTCTTCTTGCTTTGGCGGTTCCGCAGCCTCAGCTTTAGTTTCTTCAGTAGCCGTAGCTTGCTCTTCCTTCCTCTCCTCCGTCTTTTCGAGTTTCTCTTCCTTGGCGGGACCTGTTGGAGGAGTAGGAGGAGCACTGAACTCGTGCTTGTTAAGTGCTTCTTGAATGAGTTTTTTCAATTCATCAAGGGCTTTCTTTTCTGGGTCAGGGAGTTCACCAGCTATGTTGGTCTCTTCCTTGAAAGATTCGGATCGGGTGATTGCCACTTTCTCGGCGGAGGGCTTTTGCTTGTCATCAGACTCCGCAACAACAGCTTCATCTTGAATTACCTCCGCCGTCTTCTCTGTGGCCGCCTCAGGCTCAGTTTCAGGAGCTGGTGGGGGTTCGGTAACGGGCTTCTCCACCACGACATCAGCAGGAGTTGCTGATGCTGGTGCCGCTGCTGCTGGCTTAGCTGTCTCCTCAGCCATAGTAATGTCCTATAAGAGAAAGAAAGGAGGAGGTGCGTGTGTGTTACTAAGCTTGGTGTGCTGAAAGAGAGTTTGACTGAAGGGAAATGGACCAAATGGTAATTGCTTATAAAAGAACAGGAAGAGAGGGAGAGAGGGAACGAAGTTGGGGATTGATTTTGTTTTAGGTTGTGTGTGATTTGAGGTCGTGGGAGAGAAACAGTCTGTCAGAATCAGAAGTGAGCAAGAGGGGGTTTGCCAGCTAAGTACGCCACTTTGGGAATGGGGTGGACCCCATCACCCAACCGCCCTTCCTTATAATTCGTAACCGCTCTGGTTCGTTGTTACGTGTTTCCTTCTTCCTCTCTATCTCTCTCCGTCAATCTTTTTTTGCCTCGCCCTTTTTTGAGTTTCAACGTCTTTCTCGTCTTTTAATTTTAAGACGTTGAATTTAACCAATTGAAAAAAACGAATGGTTGATCTTTATTTATACATTAAAATTTCAAATTATTTAAATAAGAGTTATTATCTAAATAGATATTATTATTATTAATTTATAAACGTTTTAAGAATTATTTAATTTTTAATTAAAACAAAATTTATATATTTTGTCTCGAGAAAATGTAAAAGTAATTGTGGGGATGAATGTGAAATTAGTTAAGGGAGTTGCATTAACGTAGCCGCAAAAACATGGGACAGCAGATTACAGCTAAGCATGTAATGATTGGCCTCAGATTCCTCAAGTCGTATGAACAAATGACGCGTAATGTCTTCCCACTTAAACCAACACTAGGTTGAATTTTGGACGCAACAACATAAATACATAATAATTAAAAATTTACACATAGCCTCTTTTCTTATGTCTTCGTTCATTTTGCAGCTAATTCCAAGTCACGTTAAACTGTATCTTTTTATTTATTTTACCCTATTAAATAAATAATTTATATTCAGTAAAATTAATAAATTGATATGAATAGAAAATATCTAAATCAATAAGAGGAAAGTGGGAGGCATTCAAGTCTACTTATTTTGGTGTTTAGTTAGTGTTGTTCATATTCATGCACATTCACCTACAAAACCGGCATGCACACGTAGCAAGCGAAGCGACCAATATATGCCCGTAAGTACCATTTCTGCCATATATTCTATTCTAATCGTACTGAACGACGTGAACCAGAGAAAACTTGATTGCTTACCTTAACACTTGTCATTAGCGTCATACCAGCCTGTCGGTCGTCTTTCTTCTTGGCAACAAAAAGAATTCCCCACCTAAAAATTCTAAATACCTTTACATTGACAATATTATCTTCATTGGTTCCAATCATAACCAAAGAGCCGGCTTGATTCGTTTACAATTACAGATATGCTCATAATGTAAGTTAGAGAGTAGGACTCGCGTTACCCCCTACTTCTTATTCTTTGCTTCCACAAGCATGCCTAGGCTGTTCTCTGGTTTCTCTTTGCTGTCACTTTCTCCTGATTTAAGCTTTCATTAAGCCTGGCTACAGCACATAGCTTGCAAGTAATGGTTTTGTTTGCTTGCACGATCAGTTGATGAATCTAAGGGACTTGTCACATAAACGGGTTTTCATGGAAGATTTTGCGGAATTTAATTAGTAGTTATGTGCTCTTTAACTTTTTTTTTAAAAATTCAAATAACTCTATTAACTTTTTGATATCAGTAAATCAATTCTTAAAATGTGAAAAACTAACATATGAGTTGAAATAATTAAAGATTTGTCCTTTCGCCTAATGTACTTCAACGACAGTTTTATAGTGCTGCTGTGCTGGTTTGTCAAAGCAATGAAAAGGGTTGTAGGCAACTGAGTGTTACAAGTAATGAAAAGGGTTGTTGGCAACCTGAAGGCACAGTTGTGTTCAAGCTTCATTGCCGCTCTTCACATTTTCTTCCACAATTTGCAAGTGAGGTGCGCAGCTTATTTTGTTTTATTCCTTCAAATTTGTACCCAAAAGAGAGAACATGTTCTTCTTCCATATTATTCAAGAGAAGAATAGTTAGCGCAAGTGTCAGTGTCATGCATAACTCAATGCCAATAAGTTCGAAAAGAGGGGGGATTTTGTTTTGCCTTTCGGATTCTTGTTGTTGTTTTGTGTGTTTAGTTTTGCTTTTGACGCTATGTATGGATTGTTTCGTGGAAAAAAAGAGAAAAGACCAACACAAATAATAAAAAAAAAAGAAGAATTCTTCGACTGGAATAAAATAAAAAATAATTCTCTAAGTATTATGTTGTTTGTTTTTGTTTTTATTTGTTT
This sequence comes from Erythroxylum longipes, assembly GCA_027563885.1. Lineage (NCBI taxonomy): Eukaryota > Viridiplantae > Streptophyta > Magnoliopsida > Malpighiales > Erythroxylaceae > Erythroxylum > Erythroxylum longipes. The sequence goes on along the minus strand of JAOQMS010000003.1, from coordinate 4,911,720 downwards.
ATTTGTTTATTTTTAAATTTAGTAAAAAATTTATTTATTTTAATTTTTGATTTTTGATTTTGGTTTCTTCCAATTTTTATAATTCATGAAAATTATTAAAAAAATATTTTTTAATTATGTTTCTCTTCACAATCTAATTTATTGTTAACTAAATATTTATTAATTTATTATCTAATATTAATAAGAATTATAAATAATTTAATTTACTATTATATATTTGATTATTAACATTACTTATTAATAAGAATTGTGAATAATTTAATTTATTTTTTATAATTAATTTCATATAATATAAATTTAAAATATCTTTAAAATATATAAATTTAAATATTTTTAATAATTAAAATATATTAAAATAAATATTAATTTATAAATTATTAACTTTAGTAAAATATGATAATTTTTGCTGATAATTGATCAATAAATATCTCATAAAAGATTAAAATAAATTTATTTCATTAATTAAATTGTAAGGAAAATTATCTTTAAAGTTTTATTTAATATGTAATTATTATCCGTAATAAAATATAACTATATTAATATTACCAATCAATCAATTTTATTTTTATTTGAAAAAGAAATAAAAAATAAAAACAGGGAAAAGCTAAAAAATCACAAGAAATGATATTAGACACATATAAGAAAAATATATTTTAAAATAAAATTATAAATTATGCAACTATTTTCTAAATATATGTATATATATATTTATATTTATATATATAACTTAATCATTACGCTATTGTTTATAACCACACGAAAATACCAAAATAAGGTTGTGAGTTGCCATCACTATCTTGACTCAGTTTCTTGATATAGCGGATTATGCAAGCAATCACAAATTGATCTTTTATATGATGGATATGTGATTCTTTATTTTATTATATTATTAATAACAGAAAATTGACTTTCAACACTAGGAATAAAAATTGAAAATTTAATATTATTTGATTTTACAAATATATAAACTACATGGTACCAAATAAATGATTTCCTTACCTTACAAAACCAATCTTATAATCGTTTGTTGATCTTATAAAAGTTGATTGCTAAGCAACATAAAAATCCATACAAGTTTCTGAGCTCTAAGATTTATAGAGACACCTGCATGCTGCTAAAGGACTTGCACATAACACCAAGAACCGAACTAGCTAATTGGCACACACTTATTTCGCTCATCAGAAATGTTGCACTGAAACAAATCTATGTTAGGCATTCATAACTGCATGATCATACAATTGCAGGATTTTATTTACACCCCAATAAGGCTGCTTGCTTCCTTCGTCCCCTGACTATCGAACTTGGCTGAAACTGAAGATGTTGATGGTCCTTTCGAAGTACCAAGTTTTTCTAAAGAGGCTAGAACTTCAACCATAGGAGGTCTGTTTTTGGGGTCGACTTGCAGGCATTGGAGTGCAAGTGCAGCTGCAGCTTGGGCTCCTTTCTTGGAGTATTGACCACCCAATCTTGTGTCCATAATTCTCAAAACTCGCCTGCTGTCGTTGAGGAAAGGCTTTGCCCAGTCCACCAGGGTTTCTTCAGCAAAATTAGCTCTTTCATCATCCATTGCCCTTCTACCTGATAGCAATTCCAGCAAGACAACCCCAAAACTGTACACATCGCTCTTTGGCGTCAAGTGACCTGCTTGATTTGGACCAATTGATAGCAAAACCAGATGTGAGAGCCTGAGCTAAACCTATGAACATCTTGAAGTTTGTTTCAGAGAGCTGAATCGGTTGCATCAAATGCATAACTTCAGCTAAAAAGCAGACATGTAAACTGAAATCAAACTGTACTCTCTAAGTTTAGAACTGGAGATGCTTAAAAGTAAAGTTTCTTTGACATTTCCTGCCTTTTTAAATCCTGAGGACAAGAGATTCGTTATTTGGTTGAAATACCAACGAACCACTTCAAACTGATGCAAAATTTCCTTTATTAGTACCTAAGGAAAACACTATACTAGTTCTATCATAATTCTACTTTGAACAAATCAGGAAAGGAAAACACTGCACAAGCGTTCCAAAATTGTTAATAAACATACGAATACAACTTCCAAACACTTTGAGCATTTATTATTTTGTAAAAGGAAAGATAGGCTCAACATGGTACTAATATTGTTAGCAATATGTTTGTGTCAGCTAACAGGTGCTCCCCTTTGTGTAATCATACTGTCTCAACAACTAAATCCAAAATAAGCAGTAAATGATGGTAAAATAAATATTGTGAATTAACCTGTAGCTACATATTCCGGTGCAGCATATCCCTGAGTTCCTACCACTCTTGTTGAAACATGAGTGTTGTCTCCAGTAGGGCCATCCCTTGCTAAACCAAAATCTGAAAGTTTCGCACTAAAATCCTGTCAAAGTTTTATCACTCTGTCAACCTCACAAATCCCAAGTACAACTTTCAGACCAAGCCAGAAATGGAAATTTGGGGTATCAGCATACCGAATCAAGTAAAATGTTGGAGGCCTTCAGATCACGGTATATTACATTGGCATCCAGACCATGCAAGAAAGACAATCCCCTGGCTACATCAATTGCAATACTTATCCGTGTAGCCCAAGTGATGGGTTGAACAGCTTCTGCATACAACATGGTTGTCGCATCAGTTCAGGAAAAGTTGTGGATCCACTAGTCTTGTGCAACAAATTGCAGGAATACTTGGTTAAAATAATTGTGTAAATCTCCTTCAAGGGCACATTGCAAACTCAAACCATCAAATTGGTAACCAACAATTTGTGAATCAAGGGCTTTGTGCAAGAGCTTATATTGGCAACAATCTTCTTTTGGTCCCTAACTTTGTTTCAAAGAATTAGGGTCCAGAGAATACTACTGCAATTACAAAACATGAGTAGGAAAGTCGTGTTAAGATTAGCTTTTATATTCCTTGTACGAAGAAGGGCATAGGTTATTTAAGTCTAAATAAGTTAATCCTTGCTCCATTTTTATTCCACGGGCAATGCCATCAACATACTTCTACAGTATTCTTTAATTCAAATGTAATTTATAACAACATTGTAATGTAAGAAGATACTGAAAAGTAAATGAAATCCAACCAAAGAACATTTGCTTACTTCTAAATAAATGATTTTCCAAGCTTCCCTTTGGCATATACTGGTAAACCAGCAATCTATTGTCAGACTCAGCACAGTACCCTATGAGTTTCACCAAATTTTCATGACGAAACTGACCAAGATAGTTCACTTCAGCCTGCAAAATCGGAAGATTAGAAAAAATTCAGTTAAATATGAACTAGCAAAGTTACAGGGAAGCAAAAGAATTGGTTTCATAAAAAATGAACATACAAGCCACTCCTTGTGACCCTGAGAGCTTTCTGCCTTGAGCTTTTTGACAGCCACAACAATCCCAGTCCCCGGTCTAGTAGGAGCCAAGGTGTTCTCATCAATCCAACCTTTGTAAACACAACCGAAACCTCCCTCTCCAAGCATTGTCTCTGAGCGGAAGTTCTTGGTAGCATTCTTCAACTCGTTAACGCTAAAGGACTTGAGATTACTAGGGACAGATGAATCAACTCTACAACTCATCAAAGGCTCACTTAAGATTTCTGTTGTGTTTTGCTGGCTGGAAAATCTAGGCACTTGCTTCACCTCTGCAACTTTATCCTTACCTCCTTAAAGAACAAATTAACAAAGAAAACAGCATCCACATTGAGATTTGGTATAAACATTTGATACCAAAAGGCAAATGAACACTAAACTCCCTGAAAAGAAGCATACAGTAGCTAACGAACATGAATTTTTTTTCCTTAAGCTCAGGAGTTTACATCAGAAATATGGCTACTATAGTATTGCTGCCAATTCAGAGTAAAAGAGGATTCAGTAGATGATTTCCTATACCCTTCAAAATCAACTGGATTCTCAACCATCATAACTGATATCTATTTTATTACACTGAGAATCACTGGTCTTAAAAAGCTTCCCTACTTGTTTTGATTGATATATGCCTCAGTACACAAAGATAAGGGATTATCTATATGCATCGCTTGGTCTGTGCAACTGAATAGTAAGGAAGCAACAAACAGTATTACACTCATATGTCGGGAATAGTCATTAATGTTGATAACCGAAAGCTTATCACAATACCCACATGTTCAAATTACTTTTACTTTCATTTTTACGGAAAAGAAAATACAAAGTCAAGGTGGAAGTAAGGAAATGAAGTGTCACAAAGTTCCTGCCGTGTTTTATACAGCAAGTTATTAATAATATTAGAGACAAAGAAAACTAATAGAGAAAGGCATAGGAATTAGCAGATTTTATGCTACCGAAAGATCGAAATTTTATTAGAAGCACATGGTAAATGGAAATGAGCAGTTCCAAAGGAATTTCAATCTGAAAACAAATCAAGGCAGAGTTCTAATATTACTAAAGAAGAACTGGATCATGGTGACAGGAAAAGTAATTGACTTGATATAGTACAGAACAAAGAAATTGCGAGAAAAGAGACCAACCAGAGGAGAAATTGGAAGAAGAAGCATGAGCACACTTGACAGGTTTCCTGCAACAGTTTCCCATAATTTGGTATGCTAAAGCTTCAATCTTTGATATCCCATAAAGAAGAAGACGCAAACTTGAGCTTGAAAAGAATGTGAAAGCGGGAATAGGAATGACCGAAACAATAATAGCAGTGATTAAATGCGTGGGATGTGAACGCGTCCATAGAAAATATTGTGGTTGGATAGGAAAATGGAGGAAAGAAGAAGTTGAACCAGTAAGCTGGTCAAATGGAAGACATCTATATTCAATCAAATGCAGTGCAACAATGGAGTTGGTCCCCACATGACTTTGACACTTTGATATGAAAGTTCTAATATTTGACCTTATCTGATAGACTGCAACTGCAAAATAATCCAAGTTTTTAAGGCTCCAAGTCTTGGGCTTAGGTCATTTGTTTCCCTGTTTGTTGACAGTTGAAACTTCATCAACAACTTCAACGCCGTCGGAGCTTATTTTACTTTTGTTTGATTCTGATTTTGCTTCAGCCTAAAAATTTCTCACTGCAGTGACAGTGACAAAAGTGTAAAGGTATGTATAACATAAGTATACGATCTTTACGTGTAAATTCATTAAAACTCTATAATAATAAATCATAGGACCCAATTTGATATTTATTTTTTAGGCATAAATCGTCGAAATATACGTAATAGTTCATAAATTATTTAATAAATTAATGAATTAAAATGTATTCTCATTTTTTAAATTTTTTGAAAAAATAATAATGATTAATATGAATGTATGCTTATAAGTAAAGACTATAAAATACTGTTAAAAAGATCAACAATACTTATTTAATGTTAAAATTACTTTATTAAACAACACTGTTCATTTTCATTTCAAATTTGTTTATCCTAAATCTTAAAATAAATCAAATTATTGTGCATAAATATCAAAATTTTACATATATATAAAAAAGTACATATTTTTCACTTCTGTACTTATTTGCGAAGGTATAAAGCTTTGATACTGAACTCTGGGAAGTAAGAAGTCATAACAAGGCAAAAGCAATCTATAGTGAAATAGGCGGCCCATAAAGTGACAGTCCACCGACCCCTTCCACGAACGAACCATCAAGTAAAATCAAAGTTGGTAGCTGACCCGACAGCGTCAAAATGGAGGTGTGCTTGAATGCTTAAGCAGTGACGCTTTAGCTAAGATATTTTTCTACAAGTATATATTGAAAACTGTAGTCAGACTCCATTGAACTGTCACATTAGGCACATCAACTAGGCCGTATTCTTGTGTAGTTTTCAGAATTATCATAGATACAGAGTATTGTAATTCCACAAGGTTTCCCTGTAAATGATCTCCCTTGAGAAATTGATGTAGGAAAAGAAATGTAAGCTTGAGGAAATCCAATCTTTAAGAATGTGGTAGCAGTAGCCCCTGACAGGATATTAGTCGCTGCTCGAAGTAGTTGAATAGTTTCAGAGAGTTCATTCTCATCAGCTTCCGGGTTCATATTTGCATCATCTTTATTTCTTACAGTTCATTTTCATTGACGGCGATACTTCCATTGGTAACCCTGTTTCTAGCATCCCATTGGCATATTCATTATCATCATCATCAACTTGAGCATATATCTCATCTTGAATTTATAGTCTATCTAATCAATCTTTGAATAGAAAACCAATTCAATAACGGTACAGGCTTTTTCCAACAACAACAAGAAGCTCGCCTGAGAAGAAGACAAACAACAATAGTTGTATTCTAACGCCATCAAAGTCAAAGGAAGACGAAGATCTGCTGAGGAAGGCGTCAAGCTTCGGCCTTGCTAAGGCACATATCGTCAAGGGCCGAAAGCTGGGGTCCTGTGAACACTGGGATTTGGACTCCGTCTAAGATTAGCTCCGGATCTGCTGCCTCTTGGGCTTTCTGGGAATTTCCAACAAGTTTCAATGAGAAGAAGACGAGAGTGATCTTCTTAGGTCATTGCTAGCTGTAGCAGGGAGGAGAAACACAAGGAAGATGCATAGTAGTATCAACATGGTCACGGATGATGAGGAGAAGTAGCAGGTTCTAGTTTTTGCTGCCATCTTTCAGGCTTGGAGAAGTACTTACTGTAAATTTGGTTTTCAACTTATTTCCTTTACATCAGCTTTCCATTGCAAACATGCTTAGTCAAGCAATAAGCAATTAATTTTGAGTCCAACTACTAACCACTGAAAAAGAGAAATCTGCGGAACGATTTGCACCTAAGATCCAAAATGCCAGGAAGAAGTCACTTTTAACTATATTACGAATTCATCGTAAGATTAATTACGAGCTTATAATGTGGATATATTTTTTTATTATTCTATCTTTATTTGAATAATAAAAAACTTTGATGCAGGATTTTGTTTATCCTCGTATTAAGCACAGGATTGATAATGGAAAAAGAACCTAAATTTGGTATAATAACTGACCTAACTTAAGCCTCATTTTTCTCAACCCTCGGGTACAACACTTGAGAAATAGAATACCTCTTACTCTTAAAGTTTCTTCTTTGATTTTCAATGGTTAATGAAGTGGGAATTTTAAAGCCTATAATGATGAAAAATTCCCCAATAAACACAAGGGTTAATAGAAGTACCTTGGTCTTTCTCAACTATGGACTAATTCCATTCATCCCAAAGCCTCCTTTATACCCTGGCTACCGATCAAAAACATACTTAAAACTAAAAGTCAATAGCACGACTCTATGAACTCAACTTGTATGTTATGTAAATAGGAAAGTCAACGGACAGGGTTGGGCCAGGAGTTATAGTGGCCTGATCCAGCCCGTCATTTTTTTAAAATAAAAATTTCTAAAATAACATTGTTTTTAATAAAATGACGTTGTTTTGGAAGTAACAGATCAGTCTGTCGTCTGCCACCTGCCACCTGCCGCCCTTCAGCCCGTAATCTACTTATGACTCGCTCAACTCGGGTAAAAAATAGGCCGGATCAATTTTGACATTCTCATATGTAAATTGGCTGATGAGAATAGGACATCTCTTTTTTCTCTGTCTTTACTCGAAACCAGGCTGGATCAGGATTTTGCACATGTTACTAAGAAATGACTATACTTATACTCAAAAGCAGGCTGGATCAGGACTTTGCAGATGTTACTAGGAAATTACTATACTTATACGTGAGACCGCACATTGACTTGGGTCGTCCAAAACTCTACAAAAGATATGCCTAATGTAATACTCTATAAAGCTGCATTTTTCACTACTATCTACTTCCTATGGAGGGAACACAATTATAGACAATTTTTCAGCTTGGAGGAGGTACAATATCTTCTAGCAGACTGGATTATCAACTGGATTAGAGCGGCATTAATTGCAAAAAATCTTCAGTTCGCTCTCTCCTCAAACTTGAGACGACAGTGGTATCTTTAATGTAGATTTCTACATTTTTCAGTTAATCTCTTTTTGTAATATACTTGTCTCTATAGAGCCTGACTTGGATTCACATAGTTTTTTCTATAATTAATCCATTATTTATTTTCCAAAAAAAAAAATTTACGTAAGTAGTGCGAGACAATGTTGTGAATACCGTACCAGACTCGGTACCGGATTAAGTTCTGAAACGGTACTGTACCGGTACCGGTCAATACCGGGTACCGTTTCGGGCAATTTTTTATATTTATGAAATAATCCCTGAAATTTTTAAATTTTGCAAAATAGTCCACTGATATATTGTACAGTTATATACTGTACAGTTTCCTGTTTAC